>LPNX011165676.1:0-45673 GCA_001517045.1 Pseudotsuga menziesii | reverse complement strand
AAGATGTTGTTGCTGATCGAATAGTCAAAGTGCTGAAGATGTTGCTGATCGAAAGGTCCAAGTGCTGAAGATGTCGTTGCTAATTGAAAGATCAAAATGCTGACGATGTTGCTGATCAAAGACTGAAGATGTTGCTAATGATGAACACTGAAGATTGAAGATGAAGACTACATGATGTTGAAAAGCTTCCAATGATTTATAGATGTGTTACCCTGCTGATGTTGATGATGTCCCCTATCTCTACTCTTGTTGTTGTTGATGTTGCTGTAGAATACCCTTCTCGTTAAGGGGGAGTGTTGAAATATTGTAACTTTGAAGAATATTCTATATGTATCTTTTTGTGGTCTCCGATGGTCCTACCGGGAGAACCACTTGTATTACATTGTACCCCGATGCTCCTAATCGGAAGAACTAATAAGAGTCATGAGGTAGTCCCCTCTAATTGTAAAGGTGGGTCATTAGCACCCCAGTGTGGTTACTTGAGCCTACATGTGTAACTCGAGCCTACATGATTTAACTCGAGCCTACATGTCAAATGAGTTAACTTAAGTGAACAGATGAATATAAATAGAAATGTAGTGCTCCTCATTTGAGACACACACACTCTCACTTGGGTAGCGCATTAGTGGAGAAGAGAAGTAGTTGGAGAAGGAGGAGGATCAGGCTTTGATCTCCTTGCTGGTTTTATCTTTTATCTTTTTTGGGGCATCTATATTGAGGAAGCTTTTGTTGGGTTTTTCCCTTTAGGGTTTTCCCAGGATAAATCTTTGTGTTTCTTTTCATGGTTGTGCTTGTCTATCTTTCAGTGATCCTGTTTATATGCTTTTGTCATGAAAATGAAATGAAATACTGATGTCTTAGCTAAGCATATGAAAATTTAACATTATGTTCTTCAATCTAAGCATATGTATATTTTAGTTGTCTAAATCTACAATTATTATGTTTTTGTAAACATTCTATGTTCTTATTGTTGATGTGTCGTGAAATTAAATGATTTAGATTTTCTACTTTAGTTATCCTATGTGAAGTTGAACTTTATAAATTGGTATCAAAGATTGAAGACCAAATAATAGAGTTTGAAAATGTCAATATTATTAATGATTTATATTGTCTACTTCAGTTATCCTCTGCGAAGTTAAACTTTATAAATTGGTACCAAAGATTGAAGACCGAATAATAGAGAGTTTGAAAATGTCAATATTATTATTCTTGAATATTGACATTTGTCAACACCTAAAAATATAGCTCTCTGATGTTAAGGTGAGTTATAGCATATATACCCTAAAATCTTTGATAGTATACTCGAGTCCCATTGATCTGCCTTTAGTCACCAGTTGACACTGATATAATGTCTTTCTCCGTATATTTTTCCTGCTTTGTCAATGCAAAGACAAGACCGTAGCAAAGTTTCTTTCCTGAGGAATAAGAAAATTATAGTTGATCAAACACTCATGAAAACAAATTGTTGTAAGGCACAAATGAATTATGAGAGATCAACCCACTAAATGTCCTTAGCTTGCTTATCCCTTCTAGTGGGGCATTATTGGGACTTCGCAGTACCAAGTGCAATCTTGGGCAAGTAGGAGGTGGAGGGGAAATTGGTGAATCATGTAGGAGTCTTTCTCTTTCTTGGTTGGGATAGGAGTTGCTAGAAACAGTCAAATTATAGAGGCATCTATAATTAATGGGTGATGAGAGATCCTATTATTGTAATGAAACTAATGAAGGGTGTTGACCTCTAATGGTCAGAAATTACAGGACGTGATTGAAGAAGACAAATGCTTAGTCTCCTCTTTATCTAATATTAATTTTTGGCCCTATTAGGCAAGTCTTCAACACATTAGCTGATAGTTTTGCCAATCAAGGGAAAAAATAGACCTTGAGAAGGTGGTCATGACCCCTACCCAACCTCATACAAGATCACAACCTCACAAGTTGTAGTAGGGGGATAGTGATAGGGATCAATTTGAATATTTTCATGTCAGTTTGACAAGTAGCGGAATTATTAATGAAATTGGTTACTCACTTCATGATTTTCTTTTAGAAAGCTCAAATAGGAAATGTTGGAACAGAAAGGAAATTGTGGATCCAATTGATCCTAGAGAACTATGCAGGAGGGGAGCCAAAAAACAAGATGGGGGAAGCAATGGATGAAGTGCTTTGGTCTGGCATGAGAGCCAGCAAGAAGTATGGAAAGTAGAGTAGAAATGGGTGACAACTCAAACAGCACAAGATATGTTTTATGCCCTAGCTTAAGAGTTGGGGAGAAGCAATTCTTAGCAGAATTGCAGTGGAACTGAAGCAGATGTATGGAGTGGTCTTGGATATCAATTTCCAATGAAGTTTGCACTGGTGTCGACTTGAGTAAGATGGTAAAAAATTAATACCAATGTTTTAGCTGCTGTCCAAAAGTCAGGAGATGACCAGGGATAGTGGTCTCCAATGGATACTGAAATAGAATGTTGACAAAATGGCTGCAAATATTGCAGGATTTACAGTGGTCATTAGAGCAGTTCGGTATGAGCAAGCATGAATGCAAGGGATTTCATTTTATTTGTGGAAAGCATCCTCTATGTAATCGATGGGAGATTGAAAGAAAAGCTAGGTGAAGGCACGAGAGCGGGGGCTAGAAAAAAACAGTTTTGAATGGCTGTTTATTTCCAAATTTTGAAATCTTCTTAGCTTAATACTATACTAGGTATAGAAGAAGGGGCATCAAACATAGAAGTGTTGCGATGCGGGGGTTATAATTAGTAAGAAAGTTAGGAACAGGTCATCTGGCCATTTGGTGTTTGAGGTTTTGGGCCATGTGATGCCATGTCTTGTATTTTGGGGATTTTCGTCCATCCGATGATAAGGGGATTTTCTTGAATGGATAGGATGGATTCACAGTATGTAAGGGGGGATTGGAAGAGGCATTCCGCTTGACCAATTCCTCAAATTAGTTTTTTTCACTGCAGATTGTTAATTAGGTATTGCTTCTTTGAGCAATTTTTCTAGACGATTTGCACTGCATGTATCCTGCCCCTTTCATTGTGTGTTAATTACCATAAAGAAAAGATTGTTTCTTAGCTTCATTCCTGCTGTGGGATTGGTTGCTGAATCTTCTTTTTTTGCCTTCTGAACACATTAAATCTTGTTATGCTTGGGGTGGAAAGTGAAGATCTTTTCTTCGTGATATCTTCTTCCTATGGCTAATTGATTGGTATCTTGTTTTTTATTTTGGATAATTCCTTACTATTTCTTTGTATAAGTTTTATCTGAGTTAAAGTTTCATGTATGCTGTTCCTTTCCGGTGATGCCCTATACTCTCTCCTATTGTGCATCTTTTTGTTTCTCTATATTATATTTGCTGTCAGCTTGTCGTCTTACTCTTTTTCAAACAAAATCTTTAAATCTTCGCCTTTTGTTGAGGTTGTGGTTTAAACTTTGTGGACCAGGAGGAGGCCTGTAACATCCTGAATATTCAGCTATGCAGATGATTCATATGTTCAACCATGTATATGATCTGTATTTTCTTCTGTAGACCAAATATATGGGTGTGCTCACATAAAGAGTTTGAGTCAGTCTTGCATTCTCTCATTTTTTAAATCTGACAGCTGTTCATATGCTTTTTTCTTGTGCAGCATGAACTTTGAGTAAACTACCTTTTGAAATAATTTATTTGATACACTCATTGCTTGTTTCTATGGTGAAAACAAAGCGGAGACACCTTGCAGCAATAGCTGCAAAAAAAGATGAGATTCCTATAAATAACAAAAACAAATCTTCTCCATTGCCTGGGCAAGAGACAGAATTGCAAGATGAAGGGGATTCCTGGGTGGAAGTGAGAAAGCAAAGGGTCATTATTCTGATTCCTCCCCTGCCTATAGCTACCCAGTTCCCAACTGGGGTGGAAAGAACCAAACAAAAGGAAACTGTACCCAGATCCTCTAATGGTGTTGGTCGGGTTTCAGGCAAAAGAAGCAGAATTGATTTGACTATTAGTACCAAGAATGCTCGTAGAAACATAAGGAAGGCAATACTAAAGGTGAAATCAGGGCAGGGGGAAACAATGGCCGTAGGGAAAAAGAACAATCCTGAAGTTTCTCAGAAGGTAGTTGCACAAGCTATCTCTAAGCCAGTAACCCATCTAACTGCTGACCAAGGTGAAGTACCAGAGTCAGGGGATGGAGAGACCGTGCCAGTGATGGATGCTGATTGTAAGGTAATGCCACAGGAGAGTCTACAAGTTCCTGATGGGAAAATTTCACAAACAATTCAGAACAAACAAAATTCTGCTGAATGTTCAGCACAGAATAAATACCAGAGGAGAGAGACTTTGATGGAAAATGCAACCAACCTTGAGTTCGAGACTCGGCAGAAACCTACAGAAGATGAAAGAATAGGGGACCAATTACCTCCAATTGAAGATGGCACATCACTTGGTTTGAGAAATAGTTGTCACAATAGTGAGGAAACTGAGGCTGTCAGAAGCAGTGATGCATGCCCTCAAGCATCATCAAAGCCTGTTCATCTCACTCCAGTCCCACATGTACCAAGTGACAGTTTGCTGGACCATATAAAATCTCAACAGAGATCAACAGGTCATGATGGTACAATAATGGGTATATCTGTTATTCCTTCCAAGCAATTCCTTGAACAACCTTGTCTAGGGTACAATCCTGGCTGTATGCTGTCCTTACACTCTGCAAATGTGAGCCTAGTCAACGATAGAACAGTACCAGCAAGTGAGAAAATCTCCTCTGCTGGCATGCATTTAAAGATCAATGAAGGAACTTCTGGCTGCAAAACTGCAATTGGAGAAACCGGATATTTTGGTCCCTCTCCAACCAATTACATTAATACGGTTGGACTTGGAGATCAAGCTAAAAGAGCATTGATTCTCAGGAAAAAACTGGAGAAGGTTGGAGGATTGAGCAGATGGCTTGTTTCACAAGGTCTGGGACAGTTTGTAGACATTTTTCAGAGGGAAAAGGTTGAAGAGTTCCAATTATTGCAATTAACCATGGGCACACTCAAAGAGATGGGAGTACATGCTGTTGGGCCTCGAAGAAAGCTGATCCATGCTATTGATCAGCTAAGCCAGCCTTACTATTTCAAAGCCTTTTAAACTCTTTTGACAGGGAAACCTAGAATGGAGAAATCCTTGTTTTTGGAAGGAAGGAAAGAAAGGAAATGTTTATTTAATGGTTTCTTCCTAATCATATTTCAATCTTCAGTGCACGGCCAGACGAGAAATGCTGCTATTCTGACTTTTGAAGCCAGATACATGCTCATTTATCAACTAAGTGATACGGTAAGAAGTCAATATCAAGTTAGATTCTTTTCATCAAATTTAAGTTTCCCGACATTAAGAAGAAGAAGATATATACCAAGGCCAGTCCTTATGAACAAGCACAGTAGACAGACTCTGTGCAGACTTTAGATGAATGGTTTGCTCTGCCAATTATAAGTTTCAACCATTGTATCCTGACATCTCCTGTTGCAACTTGCAAGAGCTGCTTCTTGTAGAAAAAAGTTACTACAACTATATCTCTTTCTAAATGCAGATGCAGATCACCTGAATCTACAGATATTGATATTTAAATTCCATAGAATACTAACTGATCGTTGGTGCAGGACATTCAACTCAAAGGTCTCAAAATGTCATTCCTGCTGTTGTATTTTATTTTTTTTCATCCATCCCCACTTAGAGTCTTAGACATGCATTATTATTATACAAAATGGATATTAATTATTATTATACAAGATGACATGATATTATGAATATTCACATGAAACAAGTGCACAACTTGATGATCTGTTCCTGCAATATTACTCACTTTTTATTTTCCGAAGTTTGCTTTGAGTTTCCTCAATGAATTAAAGTCAATTCCAATGAAGTCCTGGACGATGTTTTATAGGACAACTTAAAGTTCACGTATGTTCTATTATCTGCTTAAATCTCTGTTTGGCCATGAGTGGAGATTAATATAATTTCATTTCATCTCAATGAAATGACAAATGAAATTGTTCACTCTTTATAGCATATGATAGAAATGTTTGTGTAAATAATTTTGGCAAGACAGAAGATAGGATAGTATATAGTAAATCCATTCAATTAGATGAACTATTGGCGTGCATATTGATTCATCAGTATGTTCCAATCTTCTGATGATAACTGGATGGAATGATGTAAATTCCCAGTTTACCCCTGCATATTATGTTGGTAGTGTGAAATAAAAAATTTCTGTGATGGAATTCATTTAGTGCATACCAATGCCTGTTCCACATTATGACCAAATTGATGATCGAGGGGGGAAGACATGAAGGGATAATATAATTTGATCTTCGTATTCTGACTGATTATATAGTTGTTGGAAATGCAGGACTTCCAAAGGTAGTCCAATTCAGTGATACAGATAATGACCTGTGATGAATATAGATTGGCACGTAGACATGGAACACACAATTTCTAGTGTGAAATTGTGAATAATTAAGACATGAAATCAGCAATCAGCAGTCAAGATGCTTTATTGAGACTAGCAATAATCCAATATCCATGATGTATTTGTGTAATTTTGTGCCGCAGTCTCAAAGATGTACATTAGTACATGGTTTGTATTTGATTTTTCATTCTCAAAGATGTCTACTAGTACATGGTTTGTAGTTGGCTTTTCATGCCCAAAAATATACATTACTTCTTGAAAGTTGTGTGGTTGTGGTAAAAAAATGTCTTGTCATAGTTATGAACTAGTCTTCAACATCTCATTCTATTCTTAGTTTCCAATGAATATCCACCCTTTTGCACTGACAGGTGCATTCCACCCTTAGTATGGAAGAGATGTCATCGTTGGTGTAATGTTGATGTTGGCCAAATATAGTGTTAATTAAAACTTGATAAAAACAGGGAGGTATCTGAATGCCGATCTCATTAAATTTGTAAGAAATAAATTGAAATGCAATAACATATATATAACTAGCTTATATCCATCTTAATCTTGAATATATCAAGCATCAATAGGGATAAAATCCCTTAATACGCAGACCTCAATGTATTGAAGGTATGAGAACTTGAGGTTTGCACCTCAATATTTGATCCCTTTTAATGCTTGATAAATCTGAAATTAAGATGAATCTAAGCTAGTGTAATGGATTCTTGGTATAGCTCAATTATCAACAAGTGAAAGCCAAATACAGTAAAGAGAGTACTAATTTCATTATCTTGTAATACATGCTTAAGTAATTGCAGAAATACAATGCTTAATCATGCATGATCTATGTGGTGGTCATTGTTGCTTCTTTAGATGAGTACACCTCTAGACCCTTCCAATGATGGTCCTCTTCTAAAGGTTAGTGGCATACAGTCATCTATACCCATCAAACAAACACAAAGCCTGCTTGTCTTGCCTCTTGGTTGACCAACTTTTTTGCCTCAAAGCCTATTACCACAATTAATCATACCAACAAGTAGGGTCGTGCCGAGCCACAAGGCTCCTCCCTCAACTTTATTGGATTTCATGTCAAATTTTCATTACAAATGTTAGGATCAAAATATTGTACTAAAAATCCACATGCCTTGAACTTATCCTATCATATGGTAGCAAGTATATGTTAGTTTACACGAGGAAATCTTGTTTACATTTCATGTTGCTTAATTAATAACAAAATGTATAGTAATAATACCACATGCAATAAGCTTATCCTATGATACAAATAGTAAGTGTAGATCAATGCATAAAGAGGTTTTCACATAACTACATGGATTCAGCTATAATCAATCAATGTCCACATTGCATACCCGAAAAACATCTTGAGGCATTTTATTTCATTTTACAAAACTAATAAATAGAAAGTTATATGTAGTTTGAGAAAGCCATGGCTTTGAATTTTTCAGAGTTATTAGATCATGGCTATAACATACCACCAATTAACAAAGCCCTCCTCAAAAGTAACCACTCCAGTAATAAATCTTACTCGACCGATTTCCAAAATATGTAATCTCGAGCTTTTCTCCCATTCATGCAAGGAGCTACAGGTAAAATATCTAAAATCCTTATAAAGAAGAATATGATCACCACCTTCAAACCCTTCAACATAGTCTCAAATTCCTTTACCTTTGTCGAAGACAAATTTATTTTCCATTGTTGAGGGGTTTGCAAAATTGCTTGCTCACGTAACACCTTCTAACTAAATTGACCAAATAGTTTGTTCCTTTGAAACTAGAATTAAGGAAGACATATCTAACACCAATCATAATCAAATTTCAAAATCCATCATAGCAACACTCCTTTTGCACAATACACCATATTTGTTTTGATCAAGTTGTTCTTGCTAGAAACGACCACTATTCTATTTGTCTAATAAGATAAATTGTCGGTAAGAAATAAACAAGGAAGATTGCTTAACAATTAGTGAATCCTAGACTCCTATCATTAACAAGACTCGAGCTTGCCTCTCGACTCATTGATCATTGTTCTTGTTATTGTCTCCCTCACCCAACACCTTTTCCCGTATTTCTTGCCTTTCTACCTCTCCTATCTTTCTCACTTTATTCAAACTCTAAACTTTTACTTTCAAGCATCCATATCTTTTGTCCTTTCTTCAATACCCTTCTCTTGTTTACTTCATCTTCACTAACTTTTATCATTCTCATTATCATTATTTTAGGGTAAATTTATTTTTATGTTGACATAAATCAATTAATAACTTGAACTACCCTAATCCTTACTCAATCTCAAATTCATGATCCTTCACCTTACCATAACCCAATATTTTTTCTTCTTATTTTATCTAATCATATCTCGAACCACCTCATGATAATTATATTGCAATTTCAAAATCCATAAGGTGACCTTTTTATTACCTTTGTTCAATAAATACAAATGAACTCATGCATTGGTTTAAACTTTTGAAACACTATATGTTTTTCGGGCCATCTTTGATAATAAGGATATATTTTGCTAGAAACATCATAGAAATGAAACTTGTATTACAATGTTAAATCCAAAAATGAAATGGATATTTTTCAAGATGTCATTTAGAAAGTAAACTATATTAATTTATTTTTTGAAATATTATTTTCCAAATGTAAGTAAAGCAAAGCCATCCCCCACGAGTGACCACAATTTATTGAAAATGACTTTGTTTTCGTAAACCAAGTATCAAAATTTAAGTTACTAAACATATTGTTATCATTTTAAAATTTTCAAGTAATTAATGAACAAAAGTCACTCCCCATTTTACGAAAATTTTGCCTCGACTTTGGAAATAATTTTGTTAGAAGCCACAATTCCACTTAATTTTTATAAGTTTTGATAGGTTAATATTATTATTAAGACAATAACATATTGATGAGATTCTTTTGTTTGTAGAATAATGGACCCCTCCATGAAATAGATTTTGCATACCTTACCTTATCCTCTTTGAGATTCAAATATATGACCTCAAAAAATGGAACATTGTTTTTAATACTTAGCCATCCACTTTTTTTTGGAAGATGGTGTGGACATAAATCGTCATCTTTACCTATTCTCTCATATAAATGCAATTTTCACCCCTCTAAAAAAGTGGCTGGCAAGAAGTGAAGGTGTACACTTTCACTTCTATCAAAGTCACATTTACCCATTCTCTCATATAAATGCAACATTCACCCCTCTAAAAAAGTGGGATCTGAATGTTAAATGGATCTGTTTTAAATGGATCCATATGTTAAATGGATCCATCATAGATCTAGGGTTTAAATGGATCTACGTTGGATCCATTTGTAGATGATCATGATTATATGTATGAAGTATGGAGTAGTGAGCAAATTATGGATGTAACTCAAGCTAGGAATGGAGGAAAATGTAGGAAGGGAAGGATTATTGTGGTTTCTCTTGTTAAATTTCAATGTCTTATCCTTATGTTTCATTGTTCCCGTCATTATTCTCTTGTCCATGGGGAGAAGGATTTTTGCAATCTTAGAACATGGAGACAAATGCAAGAATTTGACCATTTCTAGGTTTGGGTTCACGATTGGGTTATCGACTTGTGCTTAGCAAAGGCTTTGCTAGGTAGTGGACTTGGTTGGTAGCTTCATATCACACAACAATGGTGGAATTTCAAAATTTGATGGGAAGGGTAAAATTTTGGTCTTGATTGAGCTAGGGGAAGTTAGCAGAGTCATCATATCAGGTGGACATAAAACATACAAAATTAAACTGGAATTGCAAGAAACACAAAAAATCACAAGGGCTAGGCATGATGCTATGGAAGTAGCTCACACGTATCATTATAATTATTTGAAGAAGTCAAAATTGAAGTAAATGAATTGGAAAAGAAGGCCAAGGAAGAAATGAGGCAGACCAATACTGATACAATCAATCTAGAAGCATTGCAGTGGATACTAGGCACTAAGTTCTCTAGAAGCAAGGACACAAAGTTGTTCAAATTGGTATCTTGATCTTTGATTGTATCTTTTTGCTCGAAAAACTTAGACATCTCTATTGTAAGAGATATTCAAATTTGCAATCATGTAAACAATGATGCAACTCTCTATTTTGTATAATAATAGTAAATAAAACCTAATTTACAAAAACTAAATAAAATTGAAGTTCTAAACTCCTCATATATCAATAAAAAAAATATTTATAAGATCCATTTTTTTAATATAAATGAATTATGAAATATATAACTACATACAATTATTTTTAAAATATTTTTTCAAAACATTTATGATTAATTCAAACAAGCATATAATCTTTTCTAGTATAAAAGTATTATAATGAAGTAAATATATTTAACAAGTTTGATAACTATTTTTGAGTTAAAACTATTATAACCAAGCTAGATTCATTTAAACTTTGAATCTACCACGCGCTGAGAGGGATAATCTCCCTTGGGCTGCATACCTTTTTTATTGACAATCTTTTGTTGGATAGGTGTGCACCTCAAGGGATTTGATCCTTCTCGGGGCATGGTAGATCCATAATTTAAATGGATCTAGGATGGTTGCAGTCCGTGCCTGTCACATTACATTTGTAGATGATTGTGATTATGTATGTGAAGTATGTAAAGAGAATTTCAATAGTTAAATGAGAAATACGATGAATAACAATGTTGGATGATGAAACATGTGAATAGTAACAAAGTAAGAGGATGTGTAAAATGAATAAGAAATAGATTACAAAGTCGTCAATCTCAGTCTATCTTCTTTGTTTTTTTTAATAGCCACACTTTGTACTTTTGCCATCTTTTCATATCGATCATATAAAGGGTGGTTGAAATTGAAGGCCATTCAAATCTTTAACTTGAGATATTGTTGTAAATGTCATTCCATGCCTCTCTTACTTCCCAATATTAATTGTAGCTTTCTCCAATGTCAATCCTTGAGAATTATGGATTGTTAACCGCCATGTGAGCTTCAATGAAAGTTTTTTTATTACTTCTTTTAATCAATGCAATAGGAACAATTTGAGGGGTTGATTCATCCCATGGTACCCCCACATATTTATCAAATCTCACCAAAGCATCTGTGGGTGGTTATGGGGGTGATGTTCCAGGGTTATACACAATTTGTTCTACCACTCCAAGAACCATTGACGAATCCAACGACTTTCCATATGTTAGATGTAAGCATCACCCTAGCTACAATTGCAAGAAGTAACTCAACTACCAAGTCCTCCTCATTTGTTTCCACAAAAAACTTGCTTCTTACTCTTGTAGCAACATTGGTTGCAATGGGACAATTCGTATTTCTTATACAACACTTATTATGATGGTGTACATCATCATTTGTTGCAAACAAATGCATGGCCTTATCAAAGCATCCTTTAGTGGAATCATCCAATGAAGTATCTGTATGATTCATAAGCAATTTCCATCCCTCCACTATTGTCATTACATCTCTAACATTCATCAACAAATGATGAAAACATTTTTGCTCATCACTTTGTCCATCTTGGAAAAACGCGGTATTAAGGGTCACAATTGTTTTGAATGAGTTCCATAATTCTTTTGCAAGACCTTCATATGCATATATAGGTTTATCCATGATAGGTGGCAGCTGGCCCAAATCACCAATTAATATAATTAACCTTCCACCAAAAGGAATACTGACATTTCCTAGAAAAGCATGTTGAAGTCTTGAATCAAACCTTATCAATAGATTTCTTCCAATAAAACTAATTTAATCTTTAAGGATATATTTTAAATGTTTCATCTCTTCTTACAAGGTGATTAAACATTATCCTTGTAAATTAGTTATATCTTAGATTGGTATATGAAGTGTCAAATGAAATGTTGTTGCTGAAATGCTGAATGTTGCTACCCTCGTAGGAGCCAAAAGAAGTAATGAACTCTTCTATGGAAGAAACTTTGTTTCAAGAGAAACTTTAGTAGCTCTAATCAAATTTGACTTTCTTGTACCTGCAATTCCTTGGATTATCATGCGAAGTGGATCAACCCTCATTCTATAAGTGTTAAAGATAATATCAAATCCTCTTCTTTGTTGAATTCCCAGACTCTAAAACGAAAAGAGTTTGCATGCTCATTAGTAAGAATGGAATTCAAATTTCACTTCTAAGATATGAACTGAAAGGCATGATTGGAAGTGTCTCCCTCAACAAAATTAGTGTTCCATTTATACATTACATCACGATATATATGTCCAAGCATCTCAAACTCATTGTAGTTTATAAATTTATTCTTATACAATCCACAAATGATCTCCCACTCATGCCCTCTAGAATCTCTTTGTGGATTTGAATCTTCTCGCTCTTCATAGGATTCAACTGGATCGACTAGAGGTAACTTGGATTGCGATCAACATGCCATGATATGTATCAGAAGTTTTCCCAATTCTGCATTATCTCATCACTTGTTTGGTCTATATCAATGCAAAAATCATGAAAGGCCTTATACAATACTTGAATTCACACCAACAAAATTCTACAAACTTGTCATAATTTTTATTAAGAATAGAGTTATATCAATATAACACACGTACACTAGCTGCATTACTTCGTAGTAACCATTTTTTGCCTCCCCAACATTTGTCATACAACCATGATTTCACAACATCTATCAATGGAAGGCACTCCATATCCATAGGTCGCTTGGTATATGCATCAATAAGAGAGTAATCATTGTTGGCAGTGTATGTATCAACTTGCACTTATTTGAAAACTTTCCTACCAACATTTAGAACCACAAATCAACGCTTGCATTCTAAAAGAGGAAGTTCTAGAAGTAAATGACATGTCTCTTGAGCACTTGTTTCCTTGTCAACAATTGTTTCACACAACAAACTCCTGTATGTACGTGCTGCTGGTTCATTTGGATTCTGTATAAAAGAGACACTCATCAACATATTATGGAGTGTTTCTGATCCTTTTTTAGATTTAGCAACATATTTTGCTATGCAATTAATGACCACCCTCTTTGAAAGAACATGTTGCCAATCTATATTATCCCTCCATGTCATCTATGTTTCACAATTGTGTTTATTCAATCTGTCATCATTTCTTTTGGGTTCGTACTTCTTTTCTCCATTCTCATCAACATAAAGTTTTGAGTTTTCACATAGATCCCATGGAGCCTTATATTGACATGCCAATTTTCCTTTCTTATTTTAGAGACAAGATTTCTAATTGTATGTTATGTGACGTTCTACATAGTTTAGAAGTTCTTCATAACCAATCATAGTATTAGACTGAAATATCTGTTCGGTGCCCTTCAAGCAAGGATGATCCTTACCATTGGTCTTAACTTGAATAATTCTCTTGTGTCAATCATGTGGATTCATTGCATGTACACATCTATCGAAATATTCTTTTGCAAATATATCTTGTGCATGATCATCCCAATTCAAGTTCTCCATGTCAAGAGCATTTTATAACCATAGAAATCCATGGACGTGTGGAGATCCATGATGTTTCCATTCATAACGACACCAATAATCCATAGCATGATGAAAACCATTGAGAATTGCATCTTGAAACAATGTGTGTCTTAAGTGCATATAATGCAATACAATATGAGGATTATCAATCACATTTTGATGTCTCCATTTCCTTACCTTAGTGAGATCTAGAGGACTAGTACTAGACATTAATTTATGCAAATCTAGCCACTGCATATCTGCTGCACTTAGTGTGAACAATATCGTTGGACAACCAATTTACTAAATCAAGTGAGGTAACTCTACATGACACTTGCTCCAATATGAAAGTGTACCTCTTAGTATTCTTCAAAATCTCATTAATCTTTCTACTAGTCATGAATCAGTCACGAATCTGGAAGATTCGTAAATGTTTTTGTAACTCTTCCATTGTTGTAGGTAGATTTGTTATAAGTTTTTTACAAAAACTGCATTGGAAGCTTTAGCATGATGTCTCATGATAATAAGTAAAAAGTATCTATGAGCGATGATGACTTCCAAATCCATTGTGATGGTATCTAAGCAGATGTTTGACATACTCATGAAGATGGACATTTTGCATTCGTAGTTGCAACCAATCAGGTTCACCTCTAGGAAACAATGTTGGGAAATCCATATAAGACAATCCCTCAGTGTTATACTCATTTATGGGAGACGAGCCAATCCCAGGATAGGTAAGGAATTCCAGGGACCCAACATTTATTTGATTTTCTTTAGGATTTGAGTAATTTGCCAAAGTTTGAATAATCTCAATCTCTCATGATGCATTTGGAATCCTAGATTCAAATGAAGAGGTTTGTAAGCCATCTAATATATCATCAATTCCTGGTACCCCTTTCGACATCGCAAATTTTGTGTCATCGTCTATCTTTGACAAAGTAACATAATTAATCATATTTGATACATCCAATGCAATTTCTGACAACTAATATAGAGCATTGTAATCAAATTGAACATCATGATAATACGATTCATTTTGAATGTTATATAATAATGCATTCATAACTTTTTTTCTTCTTACAATGAAGTCATAACTTGTTCTTTGTCATCCTTTTTTTCAACAACAATCACTACATCTAATTCTTTAATATATCGAAGTAATTTCATGGAAACATCTTTAATCTCATGGGGAAAACTAATGACATGCATTCTATATTTGTATTGTCGACCTATTGAATGCATCACCTGCAAAATTGGACTTGCATGTGCTTTCAAAATCTCTTCAACATGTGAAAGCTGTGCAAGCACTCGATGTTGTGATCCTGGATCCGTATGGTTTTGAGATGACTTCCCTCTCTTTTACATCTCATGCACATTGGATTATTATTCGAATTTATTATACAAATTCAAACATATGACTCTTTGCATACATGACACACTTGAACTTTAACCAATATATCGATTTTATCATGAATTTTTTTATGTTCAATATTCAAATATGTAAAAGATACATGCACATCATCCCAAGTACGAATTTATTTATCTGTGAGTATCTCAATTTATCTTGCTTCAATATGTTCTTATTCCATGGTTGTATTTCTTGATTGTTGTTTTCTCAAACGTTATGTTCTTTATCATTCTAAATTTTGCCTTCTATGTTATTCTTTTTGTTCAAGTGTTATTTCTTGTGAATTTATTTTTTGGTATGTTCTTTTTCCATCAAAAAATTCACTTTATTTTTTGGTATGTTCTTTTTCCATCAAAAAATTCACTTTATTGTTGACCTTCTTTTTCGATATGCTCTTTGTTGTTCGAAATTTTGTTTTCTTAGTTCTTCTTGCTGTTCAATTGTAATTTGTTTAGACCTTCTTTCATGATATGCTCTTTGTTGTTCAAAATGTCGTCTTCATTGTACTTCTTGTTGCTTAGTTTTCATTCGTTGTGACAATCTTTGTCCAACATTCATATCCATAATTGATGTTGGAACATCATCCCAAATTTGCATTTCCTCACCTGCTACTATGCTTATCACGATTGATTATTGTTTTCTTTGTTGATATGCTCTTTGTCATTCCAAATTATGTTTTTTTTATGTTCTTCTAGTTCTTCATGTGTCATCTGTAATGGTCGATAGCCTCTTTGCCTTTGAGACTATTGTCTTCTTTGTTCTTCTTATTCTTTTGTCATCATTTGTTTTGACCATTTTATGTAATATTATTCATATTCGTAATTGCAATTGATGCATCATCCTCACTAATATGTTATACAACTTGAAGAGAAATTTATACTCAAAACAAGAACTCTAGCCATAAAAACTCATATTTTTGTGGCAAAAACACCAAAAAACACCTCCAAATCAAAAAGTGGTGTTACTGGTAGCACCACTTTTTTTTTTGGCTAAAAATGTGGACATGGACGAAAACAATCCTTATTGTTATTTACAATAACCTTAAAATCAAGCCCCAAATTGAAAATTAATGTTACTGGTAGCACACTATTTCAAAAAAAGGTATAAATATATCATTATATCATAATTTAAAATTGTATTTATTAAACCTTTTAGTAACACTATATAAAACTTGCACTATATTAAACAAAAATTATTCAAGAAACTATTCGACTAGTCTTTCCATATAAAATAAAATAAAAATTAGTATAGTAACAAACTATTAAAAAAATGAAAAAAAAATAATGTAATAACAAAATATTAAAAAAAATAAAATTATTATAACAAAATAATAAAAAATAATAAAAAAATTTAATGTAATAACAAAATATTAATTTTTTTTTTAATTATTATAACAAAATATTAAAAAACAATAAAAAAAAAAATCATAACCATTTAAAAATGTTAATATTATAACACAATATTGTTAAAAAAGAAAAATAATTCAAAACATAAAATCCCAATATGTAAATGGTAAGTTTAATGGGTTAAGGAGGAAGGAAGGTCTTAAGGTGAGGCAATTCCTAAAATCACGCCACCCCTTAAGCACCACTTCACCACTACTTGGAGTGACGCTTAAAGGGTGGAACGATTCCCATAATTAAGCCATCCTTAAAAGCCTCCCCTTATACAGAAAAAAATACAAAACATACCCTAACACTTTATAAAATTTAAACATTTTCTTATTATATTGTTTTGAAATTTTATTATATATTACATGTTTTATATTATATTGTTTTGAAATTTAATTTTATGTTATATGTATTATATTTGTTTTATTTATGTTTTAAATTTAATTTTATAATATAGGTTTTGTATTTGTTTTTTTATGGGTTTTAAATGTTTTGATATAGGTTTTAAAGTTTATTATAATTTTTTTGTAAGTATATTTTTTATTAAAAGATATTGTTAATATTTTTTATTACTTTTATGTTAGTGAGGAAAATATCAAACTTCACAATTTTTTTGATAAGATATTTTGGTAATATTTTCACTTTAGATTTTATTTTGAGAATAAATATTATGTTTTTAATATGTTTTATTTTGAGAATAAAGATTATGTTTTTAATATGTTTTTTACAAAAGTATGGTATATTTTTTTGTTGAATTTATGTGAATCATTACTTTATGGAAAATAGTGTTTTTTTGTAAATAAAGAAGTTATATGATATCAATAGAGAACCATTACATAGCAGTGATACAAAACATGTCCATCAGACAGCTAGCGTGTTGAGACACAACACATCGCTGGACCTGGGCAGCAAAAAACCTGTTTCCAGGGAGAGAACTGAGTCTGAACTTTCAATAGGCATGCAGGCCATAACATTTAAAACCAGAGATTGGGATAACCCCTGAGTAGGACTAGAATTTATCAAAAAATGCAGCAACAGAAATGCCAACATTACAAACCGAGACAATACTGAAATGGACATTAAGCTTTACAAGCCGAATAAAAAGATGCGAAGAAACAACCAGACACAGGATGTCAAATCATTTTCTTGAAGGCCGAGGGCAGGCTGGACACCATCGCTTGAGCCGGGATTGAGGCCGCACCATGAGAGACCGCATCAGGCTGAGAGGGAGAAAGGACACGCTTGTGCTTTTTACCGCACCTACCACAGCTATCCCGCAGACGCACAACTTCCTCAGGACCTTTTCCAGCAGCGTAGAAGGCGACCCCGAGCCTTGAGGCAATGATATCCACCTTATGGTGGATCAGATGACATTCGCCATTATGGAACTTCCAAGATTTAACTGGTTCCTCGTCCCCTGCATGTTTCGCTTCCCGTTCCATGTATGAGTGGCCAACCATTTTCATATTGACCCAGTATTGCATTAGGAGACAATCGTAAGCAGCCGCGCGCCCCGCAGTGGTGCTGGGGTCCAATACGTCCCAGATCGACATCTCCTGGTGGAGATATTCCTTAGACATGTTTTTTACCATATGCCAGAGATCCTTGGCCTTTCCCTCCACTTCCTGATGCATGTTCAGAGGAATATGATCTTTGAAGAAATCGACTTCTTCTTGGGCTTGGATTTCCGCTCGCGTAACCCTGCGGGGGTTCTTCACAGCGCCCTGCTCAGCGGAGGACTCACTAGGGGCTTTCCCATTGACCATCAAACGTTTCGGGGCCATTTTTTATAGGAGGGGAATTGGGGCTAACACAAGGGATAAGGAGGAGACAATGAGCCACACACAAGCAACGAGGAAGGGCCACGGGGAGAACCAGCGAAACCGAGAAACAGAGAGCAAGCCCGAGCGATGAAAGCGGGTCAAACAAAGGGGCACACAATAAAAAGGGAAAGGCAACATAATTATCCGTCCTGGGATGTACCTTGAGAACGTCATGGCTATGATGCAGACAATCTCCCTCGTACCCTTTCCCATGGCGAATCCACTGTCGAAAATGAATGTCCAGTCGTTTTGGTCATCACTCCCAGCCCCGCCCATCTTTTCGCATGCAGCTCGAACGAAAAATATAATTCCCAAGGACATCCACTGATGGATCCGCTCACTTTCCAAATTGAAACGGCCAGGCATCTTAATGGGGGCCTGTCATGGCATGCTTGCGCCATCTGTCACCTCTAACCACAGCAGCATTCGAGCGTGCCACCTATGTCCCGCCCTCAAGATCATGCATAGCCATCTGTCGGCAATGATGGTCCCAGTCATCGGCTTCAAAGTTCTTGAGAGGGCCCCATTGGTGTGCCATCTCACCCTCCACCCCTGCATTTGCAAGGGGGTCCGTTGCCTTGTTAGCGTCCCTTCTAACATGGCTAAAAGAGACAGTTGAATGGGCATGGAGCATGTCACTGAGAGTGTCCAGGCGACTGGCTAGCCTCTAGCTAGTGGAAAATTGTTCGCTGACTTGGCCATACGCTAACTGCCTCGCTACCTAAATCATGATGTTGGAGTCACCCTCAATTAGAGCAGGGAAGCAGTCATTGCGCAACAGGCATTCCAGTCCTTGAATCATACCTTCTAGCTCAGCGGAATTGTTAGTATCTCGGCCAATGGCCCCCAAAAAGACGAAAATTACCCGTCCTTGTGAGTCTCTGCATAATCCCCCATAGCCCACGTCGCTCGGGTTTCCCCTGGAGGTCCGATCGAAGTTGAGATTGAACACCTGTGGAGGTGGTGTCGACTAGGACTGGAAGGTTGAAGGATCCTATCACGCTTGTGAAGCCCATCCATTTGAGTTTTGTCAAGTCCCCAAAATTCCCCAATGTGCGCTTCGTCTGTAGGAATGAGCTTGTCCTCATCGTGCCATTGTATACTTCTGATGGAGGAGAGAAGGTTGTCCCTCACCGTCTACCAGACCTTCTCAATGCAGTTACGCTTATCACGGAAGATTCTCCATTTCCTTTGCTTCCAAATGCACCACATGATCATTCTAGGTAAGGCATTCCATATGGTTCTAGTAATTCTTTTTTTTGAAGGTTTTATGATTCCATTCCGTCAGAGTTCTAGCCGGCTGAGCTCTCTGCCTGTCACTTCTTCAAAATCCAAAGGCCCCCTTATCCCAAATAGCTGCGGCATAAGGGCAACAATCCAGAAGATGGCTCATGGTTTCTTTCACCTGGGAGCACAAGCAGCATTGGGATGGACTGTGGACACCACGCTTCTGAAGATTCTCACAGGTGATGATATGACCTTTGACCACCAACCAAGCAAAGAGACCTACCTTGGGCCATAAATTCAAGGTCCATATCTTCTTCCAAGTTACCTCTTCCTCTACTCGATTCTCGATTCGAATGTTGTAGGCTTCCTTGATGTTAAACATCCCTCTGTCTGTGTATCCCCATCTCAGCACATCCTGTCCCTCCGTGAGCCTTATGCACCGATTGAGAATTTCCTCCTGGAAATCCTCCCAGTCTACCTCCTCTATCTGGTTAGGTTTGTCGATGAAGTTCCAGCACCTCCTCCCGTTAATGATCCTCTCTTGTTAGAAGTGGTGCACTTGTATCCTGCCAGCTGCCCTAGAGAATTCCTGAATAGGAGTCCATCTTGGGTTGTCGCCGAACCGTGGTAGTTGATTCCATGAATCCTCCCAGAACTTAGCATTCCTCCCATCCCGAATTTCCCAAAAACTATGTTGTTGCACCAGATGTTGACCACCATTAGCCTTCATCCATATGGGGGATCCGTGTTGATATTGGTTGTAGCGAATTAACTAGGATAAGGGCCTGTCACGTCCATATTTGAGATGCCATAATCGAGCCCATGTTTCAGATGTGTGGGTGACCCACCTCCACCAGACTTTCGCACATTGGACTTCAGCCATAATTTTCGAGTCTCTCAGGCCAAGCCCCCCCTTCAACTTGGGATGATAAATACTGTCCCAGCTAACCAGGGCAAATTTGGCCT
Organism: Pseudotsuga menziesii; assembly: GCA_001517045.1. Classification (NCBI taxonomy): domain Eukaryota; kingdom Viridiplantae; phylum Streptophyta; class Pinopsida; order Pinales; family Pinaceae; genus Pseudotsuga; species Pseudotsuga menziesii. Next base: position 25,015 of record LPNX011165676.1, on the reverse strand, counting down.
TATCCTCACGACCGCCCCACAAAAAATTACGTTGAATGCTTCGGATTTCATGGAGAATGGACTTAGGAGCAGAGAGGATAGAGAACAGGTAAATAGGCATCGCCTGTAACATCGATTTTAACAGGACAAGGCTGCTAGGGAGGTTTAGAGGTCTTAGGGTCCAGTTTGCTAGTTTTTGCTTCATTCTATCAAGGAGTTGAAGCCAAGAGGTTCATTTCAGTTTTCATAGACCTAGGGGGACACCTAAGTATTTTGAAGGAAAAGAACCCTTCGCAAAACCCAGGATGTAGAGGATGTTCCTTTGAGTGGCTGGGGCTGTATTAAGGAAGAAGACTTGGGATTTGGCCGGGTTTACTGCAAGATCCGAGGCCTTGGCAAAGAGCGACAGAAATTTTTTAAAGCTTCTCGCTTCTTGGACTGAAGGGTGCCCCATAAGAATGGTGTCATCAACAAATTGTTGGTGAGTCTGAGGGTCCATGTTATCCTGAAGACGAAGGCCTCTCAGCTCTCCATTTTCTGCCTGGGTCTGAAGGAGACGGCTCAGGACCTCCGCCATTAGAATGAAGATAAATGGAGAGAGAGGGTCACCCTGCCTGATACCCCTGGATGGTTGGAAGGTATGAGTCGGGGATCCATTCAGAAGAATGCTAAAAAAAGGAGTGGATATAAGACCCATGACCCATTCAACCCAGTCTTGGCAGAATGGCATAGGTTTCCAACATTCTGCAAATGAATTGCCAACTTAATTTGTCGTAGGCCTTAGCTATATCAAGTTTGATCAACATACATGGATGTCGCGAGCTTTGCAAGGAATGAAGAACTTCATGCACGAGGATGACACATTTAGGATTTGACGCCCTTCCATGAAGCCAGATTGTTCCGGACAGATCAAGGAGGGGAGAAGAGACTTCAGACGATTGGCGATAACTTTGGAGATAATCTTGTAGATCACATTACAGAGGGCTATAGGCCTGAACTTGTCCACGCTATCAGCGCCTGTCTCCTTAGGGATGAGGGATAGGAACGTCGCATTGAAAGATTTAAAAACCCCCTTCTTTAGTCTTGATTCTTCAACTATTTCCACTACCTCTCCCTTCACCATATCCCAGAAGTGGTGGAAGAAATTGGATGTGAATCCATCCGGACCAGGGGCTTTCCCCAGGGCCATCTGATTGACTGCTTCTTCAACTTCCTGAAGAGAGACCAGTTTGATGAGCATCTCATTATTTTCCCTAGTGACAGTAGAAGGAATTAAACGTGTGATTTGAGCTATATCTCTCTCCCTTTCATGGACATCTTCATTGAGTATCTTTGAAAAATAGTGGGAGAGTTCCGCTTCAATCTCCCCTCTGGTTTCAATCCTGCTGCCATCCATTTTTTTGAGTTTTTGGATTCTCGAATTGTTTCTGTTCTGGATCACCGAATTATGAAAGAACTTGGTGTTCTTTTCCCCATCCTGCAGCCATTTGACCTTGGATTTTTGTTTCCCATAGATTCCTTCCTGTCTTTCTCTTACCTCCAGTTGTCCCCATAACTCTTTCTCTTTTTTCTGCATGTTCTTGTCCCATCCATCCATCATTCCTTTCTGACTGAGGAGATCAAGTTCAGAAATTAGTCTTTTCTTGTCCTTGAAAATGTTACCAAACTCTTCTTTGTTCCAGGTACAAATTTTGGACTTGAGCATCTTGAGTTTCTACTGGAAGCAGAACATGGCAGTACTTGTGGGGGGGACCAACTCCTGCCACCACTGATGGACAAGATCTTTGAAGTCCTTATGCTCCGTCTAGAACTGTTCAAATCTGAATGGTTTCCTCAGAGTGGAGCATGTCCAATCCCAGCTAAGGCTGATAGGCCAATGGTCAGAGCCTACAGCTGGGAGCACGTTAGCCATGATTTCACTCGTACCATGGACTATATTCTCCGAAACCAAAAACCTGTCCAAACGAGAGGAAACCAGGTGCTCACCCCCGCGTTTGTTGTTCGAAGTATACCAACCATTTCATGTTTCCATATCCACAAAAGAGCTTTGATTCTAGAAAACACCAAAAGCCTCTTGGTACTTGTCTAGAGTTCTCTTTCCCCCCTTCTTTTCGTCGAGGTTGGCAATGAGGTTAAAATCCCCTCCCATCACCCACTGGTCCCCCTTCGCTTGGTGTTTGGTCCAGTCAAGGAAATTGATGAAGGCCTGCTTCTCAGGGAAGCTGCTAGGGCCGTAAATATTAACAAGAGTGCCCTTCACCCCGGAATCAAGGTGTTGGAAGTCAGCCATGAGGGCAAACTTGTTGGAGCGCTACTTGTTGGAGCGCTAGTTTGTGAGATCCACCACCTGGGGGCGCCAGTAAAATTGCAAAGCCCCCTGATTGTCCAGCAGCATCCAGGGCCATGACCTGGTTGCCTTTCCAGATTTTACTTCTGATTTTTTCCATTCCTTCATAACTACATTTTGTTTCCTGAAGAAAGACGATATCCAGATTCTCCTGCTTAATTTTCCTGTTAAGAGTCCTCCACTTCCTGGGGTTACTGCACCCCCTGATATTCCAAGAGATTAGATTCATTGGTAAACTTTGGAAACTTCAGAGAAGGCTGTCGTGATCGTTGGGTATTGGCTTAATTCTATGAACTTAACTCCTACTTCTGCAATGCGTTGCTTGTTTGTTTTCCTTCCTCTGCGTTGTTCCTCCTGTGGAGACTTCCTCTTGTTTTCTTTTTGGGATCTGGGTCTATCCCAAGGTTCGGATGAGCCCCAGCCTTAATGATTGCTTCCTTGAGGAGTTGAATTTGCCTTCTGGGGACATAGCCTTTACCCTTCTTTCCACATTCAGCTTCTATTGCATCCAAATCTAGTTCACCTAGTTCCATTTCTTCATCCTCTTCTTCTTCAACTATTTCCATCTGTTGGGTTTCCTCTCTTTCCGGGGGACTGGTGTCCTTGGTTGGCTGCTCCTCTTCCGCCTTGTCCTTAGGCTTGTCATCGTCTGCTCTGTCCCCTAAGACAACGAAAGCATTTTTGGATCTGTTATCCTTCGCCTCCATGTATTTTTTGCTTTTGATGCCCCACCACCCCTACTTCTTTTGCGGTTCTTGACTTGGGTGAAGCCATCATTATTCCTAGCTCCCTTTGGTCGATGATCAATAGGATCAGTCTTTGCAGCCATCTTGGGATAATTCCTTCCTAAGTGGCCGTATTCATGGCAATGCCTACACCGGAAGGGAATCTGCTCATAGTCTATGGGTTGGATCCATTCTCCATCTTCCCAGTTTAGGTTTATGGCCTCTGGAAGCTCCTTGGAGAGATCCAGGTATACACAGATCCTGGCAAAAGAAGTGTACCTATGGGCCTTAGTTTGCTCAACGACCTTAATAAATTCCCCTAGGGCATTTCCTATGTCCTTCAAGATTTCCATATCCCAATATTCCCCCGGTAGAGAAAAGAGGCGAATCCATACAGGGGCAACAATGATGTCTTCTGTTTCGGGGTTGAATCTTTCCTTCCATGGACAGAGATAAAGGCCCGTTGAGAAAAAGAAATAGGGGCCGCCTTCCAAGATGCGATCACGGTCCTCCTGGTTAAAGAAAATAATAGTGAAAAAACCTTTGGATCCGAGCTGTAGATCATAGTGGCCTTTAGGGTTCCACACACTGCTAATCCTTTTGACCAGGTCTTTTTCCTTGGGCCAAATCCCCACAAACTTCCCAATCAATGCTTTCTCCTTCCAGAGCTCGATCGTGCCCCTTACCTTCTCTGATCTGATATATATCGCTGGAATGGTGGGGGCTTTTGGAAAACAACCACCCACCCTAGGCTTCCAGCTGTTGGACAAACCTGCCTGCTTCTCTGTCTCGGCTGAAACAACCCCACTGTCAACTACGGGTCCCGAAGGGCCCATCTTCGCCATGGAATCACCCAAGGGGGCCAAACCGCTTGGTGAACCAACAAACCCTTGATCGAAGAGAAACTAGATGGCCTTAGCGGCCAGGCGAAGCCGACCGACCTAGAGCAATAGCTCAAACTCCTTCAAACCCTAGCCGTCCCTAATTATGGAAAATAGTGTTAACCAATATCATTCTATACATAAAATAGCTGAAAATACTTTAAAAATGGTTTGAAATATCTTTATTTTCTCAAATTTTAAACAAATTTGCCCCCAAAAAATGACTTATTTAAGAGAAAAGTTGAATAAAAAGATTCCAAAATGTATATATTTTTCATTCTAAGTAGCTTCTAAATGTTAACAAAAATTTGAAAATATGTTTTTTTCCATTATAACTAGCTACTAAATGTATATATATTTTTGTAAAATTTTAAAATGGCTTAAAATGAAAAATAGTGCTACTAGTATACACACTTTTTGAAATGAAAGTAAAAATAGCTATCAAAATTGACCACCAAAAAAACGAGAACAATGTTGGGTTCTCATCAAGTTGTATAGCTTGTTCACTTTGCATTTCTTGAATACCTGCACCTTGTACTATGCTTGTATTAGTGGAAATTTTCCTTTGACGATACACTCTTTGTCATTCGGAATTATTTTTTCTATGTTTCTCTAGTTGTTCAAATGTCATTTGTTCTAATTTTCTTTTTCGGTATGCTCTTTGTCATTCCGAATTGTATCTTCTTTGTTCTTCTTGTTCAATTGTCATCTCTTTAGCCTTTCACTGTCTATATACTCTTTCTTGATCATCTTTTTGTTTCTTATTATCTCCTTGTTGTTCAGTAGTCACTTCTTCTAAGTACTCTTGTTGTTTCCTAACATGTTTTTGTGTTTGATTGTCAACATTTGCATCATCCATTTGTTCCTCATGAGAAGACATATTCACTGAAAACATTGAATTCAATGCAACCAATATATTAGATGAAAATGTGAAATTAATTGATGAATTCTATGTACTAATCACTGAAATCTATACACCACGGGTAATTGAATATAGTAATTTGTCGAAATCTATGCATTCATGTTTATTCAATTTACTAATTAGTGAAATCAATGCATTGCACGTAACTGAATATAATAATTTGTTGAAATCAATGCAATAGAGTTCATTCAATTTAATAATTGTTGAAATCAGTGCAATTAGAGTTAATTATAGAATACTAAACATTACATATTCCACAATATTAATGCATAACCCCAGTCTAATAACTAAACATCACATTAATTTTCCATACTCTAAACTTATTATACAATTATACAATGCATATATTAAACATATTATAATTTTACAACATATATATTATATTAAACTTTAACTTTACAATTACCAACAATTGAAGGTAGATCAAGTTGTTAGAAGGAATGTTGTAATACAGTCCATCTAGGTTCAAATCTCATTTTGTGACATGATGAAAAAATGTACTTCTATTTTACCATGCATATATTAAAGTAAATTATAATTATATTTTACATATATTAAACTAAATTGTAATCTTAAATTGTTAATTGAATGTAGATTGTGTTGTTTGTAGAAATATTATATTACTCTCCAACTAAGTCAAATCTCATTATGCTAAATGATGAGAAAAGAGAATTACAAACATTTACTGTAAAATATCTAGCACACACATATAGAGACAAGTGATTCTATGGCACTGGTTCAAAGGATAACTTGTAGGCAGATAAAAATATAATAAAAAATAACTGGTTCAACCACTTCTATTAAACATATATAAAATTTAAATTTCTTAAAATATAAATTATTTTATGTAAAATCACATTTTAAAAATTTTGATGTTTCTTAATTTTCGATAAAGTTAAATTTAAATTAAATTTGTATTAATAATAAATCATTGTATTAAAATCAACTTAATCTAAAATTTGCTTAACATAAATTTTCAATCAGTTTTATTAACCAACACAGTGAAAATGGAACTCTAATTATTGAAATATTAATTAATAATTATCAAGTTGGTTGTAGTCCTTCAACATTATGGTAATAAGTTTTGAAATGACTAATTAACTTTTTATAATAATTTTATTTTTAATTATTTATCATAAATATTGTTATTAATTGTAATAAGTTTTGAAATGGCTGAATAACTTTTTTATAATGATTTTGTTTTTAATTATTTATCATAAATATCCATATCAATTGGTATTTTGGTATTGTTTTTTTTTAACTAATAATTTTTTTTCGGTTCTCTATCATAACTCCTTTTCTATGTTGCACTAAGTTATTAATTTGTGTTTTAAGTTAAAATAATTGTTATTTTCTTTATTGTAATAAATTATTAATTTATGTTTTAAGTTAGAATATAATTATATTTTATGTAATTATTTTCATTTATTTTTGTTATTGACATTATAAGTTACATTTACGAAAAAAACCAAGATATTTTCAATATCCAATATAACATGTCGCAAGTTAGATTTGAACTTGAATAAAGAATATCATAATAATTGTTCTGAACCATTACATCTAGACATATTAACTTCTTTTTAATCTTAATTAAATATTTTTTTATAAATAAGTAAATTTTAATAAATATATTTAATAAAGATAAACAAATTATATGAAAAATAATAAATATGGACCATGATAAATATTGTGATATACATTATGGAAGATGGTGTATACGACTCATATAAATGTTTCCCAAATAGAGATATTGGGAAATGTGATTACTAAATGTGCAAAGGAAGTGTTGGATTAGTTTACCAATGTATTTATTGTTTAAAATAATTATATTATAATTTTTAAAAGAATAATAATTTTCACATAAATATTTTAAAATATAAATTTTTAACATAATGATTGTTAATATGAATATTATTGGTTAATTAGATATATAATTTTCTTTTTCTTATCATTTGAGGTTAAAAAAATGCTAGTAATACATCCTAGCAAATCACTTACTCCAATGAATTGATGACTAAATCTAAAAAATAATCAAATTTGACATTTGAGTGTTCCTAAAAAATAAGAAAGATTCATATTCCTCTTTTTTAATATTTAAATATAGATGAATAATAAAAAATGTAATGATATCTTTTAAGTTAATTAAAATGTCAATGTTCTTTGTACTCACCATGCATAGGGCATGGGTAAGAAGAGGTTTGAACCTGTGACATCATAAAGAATGCCTTAATAGATTATATAAACATAATTTAGATACTTGATATTGAATATTCTTATAAAAATAAATAATATTCACATACCAATTTTTTAATGTTTGAATATAAATTAATAATAAACCAGTCTAGATCCAAATCTTAGGCTCTATCCTAGAGGGATCAAATCTCTTGAGGTGCAAGCCTCTTCTTAGGTATTGCACTCAATGAGCTATCAACTTTGGTGTGTCCTATATATAGCCATTTATTTGATTCAAAGCAAAAGACACGTCTTTGGTCCACATATAATATTTTATTATTAATATTTAATATTATTTATGGTCAACATTTAATATTTATTATTATTTTTTATTTTGTTAGGAATGAACATTACAACATCTCCCATACATGGTTTTAAAACCATATACAAGGCCCTCCTAAAACCATGGGTTGTTTAGGAGGCCTTGCCCATGATCTTAAAACCATTTGCAAGGCCCTCCTAAACTATGTACAATAAAACCATGGGTTGTTTAGGAGGCCTTGCACATGACCCTCCTAAACCATGTACAATAAAACCATGGGTTGTTTAGAAGGCCCAAGGCCAAAATGTTTACATACCACAAGTTAAGTGGTTGTAAGAATCTAATAATAGTTCATTTAATAAAAATTCAGAATTTAAAAATTACCATATTATTTTATGTTATTTTTATTATTATTATTATTTTTAATTTCTGTTTTAATTGCCAGGTTAAGTCTATAATTATATCTATAGATATTTATATTTTATCAACAAAGAAAAGTTCTATTCTTAAATTGCAGGGAATAAGACAAATATATTTATTTTATGATACTGTTCAGATACCACAGCAGTTAAATGACTCTTAGTAGAGTGATAACCTAATACTTTTGTATGCACAGTTGAACTAGTCACAACACTTATACATATAAAGTTAAAAACTCATCCATTTTTTAAGCAATCTTTCACTGATAAGCAACTCCACTTTACGTTAACACACTATATTTATTTATTTGCAGTGTATTTTCAACACAAGACGTGCAATGCAAAACTCCAACCCCTCCCATTATTTGGATTCCATTGGTACCACACTGGTCAAAATTATATAGTTATTACACTGGTCAAAACATGCTGGCGTTATTGTTATCACACTAAGTCATAACATGCTGGCGCTATGCTCAGACAAAATGTTTAAGCTATATTTTAGCTGATCAATTTAGTTCATATTGTTTTTTATGCAATAAAATACACAAGGATATGATAATAAGGAAGACAATAGTGATTATCCAGGCAAGCAGCCATTGGTTGTGATGACTAAGCGCTTACATCAGCTAAGTTCTCAACTCCTTCATTCTAATTCTAATTTCTATATTGATAACGCCCACCGAGGTCAAGCCTACAATAAATGTTTACTTTGCAGAAAACAAAAAGAAAGCTATACAATACAGAGGGACGTGCATCGCTACAAGAGACTTATCTACATCTGACAGATGCCAATGCATAGATAACAACTTTTCTGGAAGAATACATCTCTACTTATATTCTTGCCCCTTTGTTGGCCTTGGAGAATGTCTGCAAGTTGCGGGTATCTTCCTTAAGACCATGATCCACTTGCTGTATTACTGAATTCCATGTTTTTCCTGAGCTTGATAGTCAACTAAGTGAACCTTTCCCAGCTTGCTTAAAGATAAATACACCTTGTTTCTAAATTTTCAGAAGTCCCTTCCTTGGACCATGACCCACTCCTTGTATTACTGAATTATATTTTTCAATAAGCTTAATGGTGAACTAAGTGAAGCTTTTCCAACTTAAAGTTACATATTTACATGATATCAGAGCATAAGTCTCAGGTTCAATTCTCCCGAGCTACACCAGAGAAGGTGTTGAAGTATCGATACAACAGCATGGTATAACCGCTACACTTTTGAAAATATAAAAAATATAAACTAACCACCACGCTTGATAATAGAGCCACGCTTGATAATAGACTCTAGAGCCTTGTACTAAATATACCTTGTTTTTAAATTTTTTAGAGCAGGAAGTCTTTTCTAGGATAGGAATGTGAGCTAAAGTTCTCTTGTGTTCTGAACAACATCTTTCGGCTTCAGTGTTTGCTCATTTTCCAGTTTACAATGTTCCCAACTTGTTAGGGAAAGTTGCTCATCCAACTCGGTCCTTATAATCTCTACGCCATGTCCTTTGATCATTTAAGGGCCTAATCTTATGCCAAAACTCAGACAGTGTTGCTCAATATTGTATTGCTGGCAAACACATGTCTATGCCATTTAAGAGAAAATTTATAACATCCATTTCTATTTTAATTATGTATTATGAATGATCCAATAAGGATCTCACATTCATAATAATTGCTAAATAAAATTGGTTTATCAAACATTTTTTACAAAATAATCCCTTTGCCTATTGAAAAAAGTTCCCTTCCATATTAATACTTTCCTACTCTATTTTGTAACAGTGGTTAAATGTAAATCATGAATAAAGAGGTTGCATAAACAGAACTCATCTTAGTTTTGGAAAAAAAAGAAAACTAATGTTAATTTTGAAAAAAAAACTAGTGTCACCTTTAGTAAGAAAATTGTTTCCAGCAAATGCTGATGAATGTGGGTTAACTTTGGCACCTGTTAATCAGATTTCTGTAATCACTTGTAATTTTTTTAATAGTCTAACAATTAGAAACCCAAGAAACTTCAAACCATGACACCATAAATTCCTCTTTCATAGACTCTACCATTAAAGTTATACAGCACCTGCAGCGAAGAGTTGGCTTGTGTAATTTTAATGCATAATATGGGCGACAAATCCTGAAGTTGACTCCATAATACTTCATTGAGTGAGTAATCTAAAAGATTGGCCAGTGATTTCGATTTTGAATAGGGAAAATGAAGAATAACTGTCTGCTTAATAAGCACTGCTACCAAATGCCTTGATTGGTGGGATACTAGAACAATTCTCTATTGACAAAGAGGAAGAGGCAAAAGCTGACTTGGCAGAGATGTAATTTTCATCTAGTTTTGATCCAATGGATGCAAAAGCTTACTTGGCAGATATTTGGATATAAAACTGACCAGGCAAACATGTAGTTTTGGTCGAAATGGATGTAAAAGTTAATATGGCAGACTTAGAAAGTTTCATTTTTTTTCAATCATGAGAATAGCAACCTCCCAAAGGTATATCTAATAGATCATAAGTTATATATATCAGTAACTTGTGACTCAGCAGGGGCCAAGATGTCCCGGAGTCCATAAAGATGAGAGCATAAGCCTCTATCCCAAAGGTTGCTTACCCATCCAATCTTATCACAACTAGTTATTAAAAAATCGCATGTTCAAAACTTTCATCTTCAATGAAGTTAAAAGTTGACTTGGTAGGCATGTTTTCATCCCATGGATAGAAAAGCTGACTTGGTTGACTAAGCAGTTGCATTTCGATGGATGCACAAGTTGACTTGGCAGACATAAAGCTTTGAATCCAATGAATGCAAAGCTGACGTGGAAGACATGTAGTTCTCATCCAATGAATAAAAGCTGATTAGGAAGACATTGTAAAAGCTGACTTGGTTGACTAAGTAGTTGCATTTCGATGGATGCACAAGTTGACTTGGCAGACATAAAGCTTTGAATCCAATGAATGCAAAGCTGACGTGGAAGACATGTAGTTCTCATCCAATGGATAAAGCTGATTAGGAAGACATTGTAGTCTTCATCGAATGGATTCAACTCAAACACATGACAAATGCACTCCAAGTTGGACTGGTGTGCAGTGGCTTTCACATTATTGTTTCGTGAGCTGTTTGTAAATTGTATGAGGGAATGCATCAACATTTGTGCAAAGGATGGGAGCCCAGATCTATAGATGCAATGGATTTAGGATTTTATTAGAGTATTTAGGATTTTCTTTTTTAGGTTAGGGAAATCGGTAACACGTCGGGATTACCTGGGCGAGGCCCAGGTTCAAAGCTGCCGGCTGCCACTATAAACCCCAGGTATATCCAACAGCCCGCAAGCCAGATATACCAGAAACTTGTGACTCAGCAAGGGCTGAGGCGTCCCGGACTCCAATCCCGTCCAGGGACGGTAGTCTATCCAGGGGGCATCTACCCTTCGAGCCTTATCACAGCGGGCCATGTCTCGGTGGGATTTGATCCCTGGTGGGCTGGGTAAAAACCACCTTCCCCACCCTACATGATCCCACTTCATTGAACTAGAGTATTTAGGATTTTATTAGAGTAAAATATTATAGATGAAGGGGCCTAAACAAATAGGCCTTGTCCTTAATCTGTGAAGCAAGGCGTTTACCCCAACTTTAACTACGTGGTTGCTTGCCACATTTCCCACACTTCAGATGGCTGACACGAAACTTTTAGCCACTTTGAGGGCTGATTTCCCATCAAGGAAAAGTGATGCTTAGACCCATTGCAGGATAAAAGTTCAGCTTACCTTTATCTCACGGCCTTTCTAGGCCATATCTTCAACTTTATCTACGTGCGGTTGCTTCCAAATATCCACAGATTTAGCTGACTGGCTGACTTTGTACCAAGAAAGTGCAGTTTAGAGCCGTTTGAGGCAAACTTTAGCCAAGAAAATGGGCTTTCAGGACCTTTCCCATCCATTCTAAGGGTAGCAATTGGCTGCAAATCTATTCATTTGTAGCCAACAGCCATTTCTAGCCGTTCTAGGTCATTTATGTAGCTCACTCCTTTATGTGCCACCAGCGTTCAAAATTGAACCCTTCACAGCCCTTCCAAAGGGTTCTAGCTCTTCTCAGAAATGTAAAGTTAAAATTGTCTTTCAAAAAAAATTTAAAATTTGAATTTTACTCTTCCAATAAAAAAGGGCTAATTTATATCAACATTTTAAAAGAAGTGCAACTTTCGAAATTATCCATCCATATAAATTTCTCCTCTTTACATCCTCTTCTCTTTAAATCCTCATCTCATAGTCATAACTAAAGATTATTATGCATGCACATCCTCACCTTATAATAAGAATTGGGTCAAGGCTCAAAAACAACCATAAAATATTAAATGTGTCAAGACACAAAGAGTAATATACAACTATAAGTCTTATATTAAATCTATCTTATAAGTCTTTAATTAACAGTATCAACTGAGATTTGACAGGTTGGATGGTTCTGATCTTCTTATCACTAGTCCTTATCCATGTGATTGCAAGGCATTCTTTGAAGGTGAAGTCCATAATTTTAGGTCTTCTTCCTCATTATCATGTCTTTTTGGTAAGACAATAACTAGGGTAGTGGCCTGCATCAGCATGGAAAATGTTTAAGGAATAGAGGTTATACACATTAATTGTTTTCATTAAATAACTTAAATTCCTACCGATGACTATCGATTCAGTGAACCGTGGACTGATACAAAACACATCAAATTTTAGAGCCCCAAGCACTTAATTACACACACCTATAACTTTCTCAAATCTAGCCATTAATAAACTTATTTTGGTATTCTGGTTGAATTTAAAAAGAGTGTTGAGACTTAGAAATACAGTGAGTTGCAAGGATTCAGTTGACTTAGGCCCCTCCATCACATACATGTATGCTTTCAGAGCCGAAAAACAATATTTGTTTTTTGCATTTTTTTGGTGAAAAAATTTGGCTAATTTATACTTGTCAATTAACCTCATCTATGAAGGGCTGAGAGAATAAATACCCTTCCAATTGAAATTAAAACCCACCCCGATCACTTTATATTTGCCCTCATCTATGAAAGGCAGGCTGAGAGAATAAATACCCTTCCAATTGAAATTCAGACCCACCCTGATCACTGTGTGCCACCATCTTAACTTACCAAATAACAAAAAAAATGGAAGTTGTCATTTGGGTTTCTCAAGAAGGCTTTCGAGGTCAATACTGGAAATGACCAAATGCTGAATTCACTCCTCAGGCACCATAAAATCGGCCATTTTGAATCCAGAGACCGGTTTTCAGCGGATTTAATGTTTCCCCGGATGTTGAAAACGGAGAAAATGCACAGCTTTCGATGCGAAATCATGCAGGAGCGTAGGCCTTGGCCTATTCCACGCCTCCATGGGCGGCTTTTACCTTTGTCGAAGATCATGGTTTCTTTCAATGGAGGGCAAGGGGTGGCTGAGAGCGTGGCAAACATCTTAAGTAACGTCTATGTGTACACGGAATATTGGCGTTCACAGGGTTTTAAAAACTATTTCTTAACTGTAGTTTCCATGTGGGAGGACAAATTTCGAGGCCTTGTGTTGTTGGGTTGTTTCAGCTGCATTGCAATTTGCTATCCATTATAAGGTGAGCATTGGGCTTGGAATTTCAAAGCGACTCGTTCGGAAATCAATGGAGGTTTAAACTTTGCTCTTGCTTTGCCTGGGGATTTGCATTGATATAGGGATTGGATTAGCCTTTCAGTTTGCATTGATTTGAGTAGCTCATTTATACTGTATTAGCCCTTTTTCTTTGCATCGATTTGAGAACTGGATTTGTAGTGTATTAGGCTTTCATTTTGCATTGATTTGGGGACTGGACTTTTTCTGTATTAGGCCTTCCTTTTCATTGATTTCAGTTTGGGATTTGTACTGTATTATGCCTTCATTTTACATTGATTTGGGGATTGAATTTGTGCTTCACTAGGCATTCATTTTGCATTGATATCTGTAGTGGATTTATACTGGACATGGCCTTCATTTTGCGTTGATTTGACATGGCTACTGCATTTATCTTGTACCAGGCTTTATATTTGTATTGGTTCGAGTACTGAATTTATCGGTTCTTCATTCGGTTTGATTTTTTGTTTTTTGGCTTGGAGTTTGGATTTTCTTATTGATTTTGGTTCTCAATTTGCACTGTTTTATATTGGTTTCTGCATTGCCAGATCCTGAGTATTCATTCATTGAGGTGATTTGGATTCTGTACTGAGTTGGGTCCTGTATTTTCAGTGAGCCAATGCAAATTTTTTTATGGAACTGGCTCTGGAAATCATTTTTTCAAGTTGTCATTGATTTGGCTTGATTTAGCATTACCCGTTGACTTCGTTTTTGCATCTGATTGAGCTCAGAATCTTCTGGGTTTAGCTTGGAATTTACTGTGAACCAAGCTCTGGGTTTGTATTGGCTTGGGTTGGGATTTGCATCGAATTATCCTGTGCGATGTACTGATTGATATGAAATTAAGAAGCTGCGTTTGCGATCTTCTCGTTCAGGCTTCAAATAGACATTGAATCAAGCTCAGAGATTTAAGAGTAGGTCCTGAATATTCTCTTATCTCAGACAGGTAAGGTTTTCGTTTACTTAAGTTAGCAGGGCTGCTTATCCCTTACCCGGTTCAATATTCACATGAAATTAAGTTGAGATGGGATTGGGAAGCAATGTAAGTTCAAGGAGCGGGGAGTATTTGGACGGGATGATTTCTGACTATGTAGGAGGCAAAGGAAGAGTAAGGTCAAATAAGAACTTTTCTACTCGTTTGGTTACAAGCCTAACATGTTTACAGTTTGCATTCGCCATCTATGCAACTTTTCTGCTCTACTTCATGATTCCTACTGTAGATTTGAAGACTGGTCCAGATGTTAGATGGGCAACTCAATTTGCCAAGCACTGGAGAGACTTCATCAGATATCCCCGTCCCCATTATCAAGAATGGGAAACTCCCGCTGTAATTGCAGGAATCCCTTCAAAACTTGAGGTCTGTGAGCAGGAATCAATTGATTTTTTGCAAAAGAAGTCAAATGACACAAGAATGATCAACGTCAAAAGAGAACTCTATAATGAGGTTTTAGCCTTCCAGAAACGATCATTTGGAGCTGAAACTTTGGAGGAGTTAATGAGATTGCCTTCTGCATGGAATTCATTAGCAAGAGCTCCAAAAATCACAGTGATTTTGAACCATTTCAAGAGGAAAACTCTCTGTGCACAGCTTGAATCTCTTATGCATCAAACTACTCCATTCCACAGAATTTGGGTTCTTGCATTTGGTAGCCCAAATGAAATTTCCTTGAGAAACATTGTGGAGACTTACAACGATTCAAGGATCAGTTTTGTCAGCTCGAGCTATGATTTCAAGTATTATGGAAGGTTTCAGATGGCATTACAAGTAGATGAAGCTGATTTTGTATATATTTTGGATGATGATATGATCCCTGGAAGAAAAATGTTACAAATATTAGCACAGGTTGCAGGAACTGAGAAGTATAAAAATGCTGTTTTGGGTAGTATTGGAAGGATATTACCCTTTAGACAAAAGGATTTTACTTTTCCAAGCTATAGGAAATATGGAGCCAAGGAGGCAGGCTTGTATTTACCTGATCCTGCTTATGAAATTACAGTAGAGAGGATTGTTCAGGTGGATTTTCTATCAAGCTCTTGGTTTTTGTCTGCAGAACTTGTCAAGACCTTATTCATAGAATCTCCTATCACCTTCGTGACAGGGGAAGATCTTCATTTGAGGTATGTTACTTAGTACTGAAATGGAAAATGAATAGAAAGGTTTTGATGTTATTATCTCATAGTACTTTGATGTTCAAAGCATGTCTTTGATCAAGCTTGTTGAAACCCCAGTAGTCATTAATTTTACATTTTGGATGTGGAATTCATCTGAATGGATAGCGCATCCATTGTTTGAAGTAGGAACCACAGAATCACATATTGCCCACTTTTATCAAACACATTTTGTCTGCAAATAATTAAGACGTTTTCTTGCCCACATATTCCAATACTTGGGTAGCCCAGGGCCTCATCGCTTTCTTCACGGACACCTTACCCTCTTGTATGAGTTACCCTGTCGTCTTTCTGAGGAAAAAAAAGCCACTAAGCTCTAAATGTTTACATTTGAGGTCTGTCCAACCTCATGAGAGTGCTTTGTTACATCACCTAGCCTATAATTTGGAACCCTAAACTATCATGCATTCTGAAATTTGAGAAAATCTCATAGCCCACATACTGTAAAGAATATACCATTCCAAGAGTCATCTAAGAAGCTTCTCATGAGTTTCTTTGTAGACAGATTTCACATTAGAACTTAGAAGGTGTGTCCTGCACATGTCAGATACTATTTCTTCCAGAAATTCACAGCTTGGAATCCATGTAGTGATAGTAATGCCAAGTCTGGATCATATCCATTGGAAGTGTCAACACTTACAGGTGTAGAAATGCACAGATTAGATTAAATGTGTTTAAGTAATTAATTCTGATGTTTGAAATGCACATTTTGTTTTGAAAATGCTTAATTTGAGAAAGAGATTTGCGCTTTGGAAATGTTTGCTGCTATTGAATCTGGGTATGCTGTTTTGAATTTATAACTCAGTTAAGATCAATTTTCAATAGGGATTCAGTTTTAATGGAAATGCAAAAATTATCTGCAATTTTCTCTCATGGTAAAACTTTTTAGCTTGGGGGTGTTGTATAATAATATGGAGTGAATTTTGTGTCGAAGTTTGCAGTTTTTGGCTTATTAAGGCATATTTCAAATTCACTTGGGAACCAAATTCACAGTTTTTACTTTTCCAAAAATTTGCAGCTTTTGGCTTGTCAAGGCATATTTCAAATTCAGCTGCGATCAAAATTCACAGTTTGTTATTAAAGTGTATAAGTTAAATCTCAAAAGACACATGTATTGCATAGGTAAGATCAAAATTTCTCAACATTGACATATATTTTATTTACCTTTTCCGCAGCTACCTACTCCAGAAGTACAGAAATGCTGGATCTTTTGTTCTTCCAACAGACCCACAGGACAAAGAAACATGGGGAGATAGTGAGCATAGACTTGCATATGTCTCAGAGACCACTGTAATTCACAAGGACATAGTGCAAATTCGTGATGATCAATGGTGGAGAGTCTTCTCTCGTGGCTATGTCACACAATGGGCTGCAATGCATCCTCAAGATATAGATGCAATGTTTTATGCTCATTCCGTGGATGAAGTTGTTGCCTTGGCCCCTCTCCTTGAAAAATTCCGATCTGTCGTGGGAAAGAAAGCATTCATTGTTGTATCAGGAGGTTCATTTTGTCCATGTGAAAAGGCTGCATTGGCTCTTCGATGGCCAAAAACAGTTTGCCGTGAGAGGCGCTTCAAAATCTTTGATTTGGAACTTAATTCGATTTCAGAATCATCACATTCTGAGGTTTCTCTCATCCAATCAACCTATGCAAGCATGAAAGGGCTTCTCAGAATCCATAATCCTTCTCTGATCATTACTGTAGCTGATATTGATGTAAAGGTCAGGGATGCATTGATACTGGCTGCCTCAAGCAATCAGAATGCATCAACTTTGATCCAATTGCCAAGATCGGCGGTGCCTAAAGTGCTCTGGATGGCTGATTTAAGGTCCACAGCTCTAAAAAGTAAGAGTTTTCCTTACCCACTTAAAAGAATTAGCTATTTTTCATACTGAGCCCTGCAAATCTCTTTCTCAATTCATGCCAAATTTAGGGAAATACCATCCATTATAAAGTTAGTGATATTATATATTTAAGATGCTCTCTCTCTCTTCCCAAGGAAGCTTTTTGAAAAAAATATGTTTTTCAAGCTGAGAGAGATCCATGATTTATATAGTAGATTGAAGGAACTGTTCTTAATGAAGAATTTGAGATCTGTGCATGTTCTTTCTTGCTGCATATTTAAAAAAAACTGCAATGTATTGTTTCTAACATGGAATTCATGTTTGTTGTTTTCAGATTGGAATCGGATGAGAATTTCAATAAATGTCATCACACAAAATAGGCCTGTGTCTCTTCAGAGGCTTCTAAAATCTCTCACCGAGGCCTATTACCTTGGCGATGAAATCTCTCTGAGCTTTAACATGGACAGCAAAGTTGATGCAGAAACTCTCAAAGTTGTGAGTAGCTTAAATTGGCCTCATGGACCAAAACATTTAAGACGAAGGATCATTCAAGGCGGCCTCATTCGAGCAGTTAGTGAGAGCTGGTATCCCTCTTCTGATGATGATTATGGCTTGCTACTTGAAGATGACATCGAGGTTTCTCCATACTACTATTTGTGGATCAAGTATGCGCTTTTAGCCTATCATTATGATCCTCAAGTCTCTCTTCCTGAACTCAATTCCATTGCTCTTTATAGTCCTCGCTTGATAGAGGTTGTCAAGGAGAGGCCTCGATGGAATGCCACTGATTTCTTTAAGGAGCTTCATCCCAACACACCATATTTGCATCAATTGCCCTGCAGTTGGGGAGCTCTGTTCTTTCCTAAGCATTGGAGAGAATTCTACACATACATGGGTATGCGCTACACAGAGGATGCCAAGAAGAATCCTGTCCAAATTCCAAGGTCAAGAACTAATGGCTGGCAAGCATCTTGGAAGAAATTCTTGATTGACATGATGTACCTCAGAGGTTATGTCAGTCTGTATCCCAATTTCCCCAACCAGACCAGCTTCTCTACCAACCATATGGAGCCCGGTGCTCATATAAATGCTTCTGAAAATGTTCTCAACCACAAGAAGGAGGACTTTGAGGTGCCCCTGTTACAGGAAGATTTCAGGAATCTCTTGCAGAATCAAAAGCTTCCCCCTGCTTCCAAACTGCCCGTGCTCAATCTGTTCAATCAGCCCGTTTCTTTGAAAGGTCTCAAGTCAGCTGGAGCGAAGCTTATTCAGGATGTAATTCCATGCAATATCACCGAAATCGTGGTAGTGGATCATGGAACTGGCATGCCATCACACTGTGCCAAGTTTTGATTTATCATCATCACCCAACAAAGTCAGGCTGTGTTCTTCAACTCCCTTCCATCATAGATTTCAATCATCTCAAATTCTTTGTCTTGGATTCATCATAACTTGCTTCTCTTCTTCCAATTTAATTGAATTGCAGAATTGTACCCAAAGTCACCATTCTATCCTGATCCTCCTTGACAGGATACTGAATGAGCCGAGCAAATGACATAGTCTTTTCCCAGGCAGGACTTCATAATTTTAGTAACTAGACATAAATCACACAGCTTGAGACAAACACTTGGTGAAGAGGGGCAAAGTATGGCATCCCTCCATTAATCTGCCCCAAAATGCAGGGGCAGATGTTGTCTGTTTTGCTGATAAAGAATATTCAGATTGTTCTATTCATTGCAATTTCCAATAATACATGGTGAGCAATCTGGACGATCTTTCTTTCAATTGTGATTAGAATGGGTTGTAATGTGAAAAACAGACGATTGAGACTAATCACACTAATGGAATAATATAATGGAACACTAAAAGTCATTCTGTAACAAAAGCATCTAACAACATTCATACATTTGAAATAAGTGAAGACAAAATTAATCCAATGATAGGATACAAACCGATCAGCAATAAATTGGAAAATAAAAGCAAAATAAAAGCAGAAGAAATTCACTCAAGGACAGAGACTAATCATGCATATGGTAGCATAAAATCAAGTTAATAATAAATATGTGGAGAACTTTACGTTGGTATGTATTAATGGTTTTATATCTTGAACCAGTGAAGTTCAGGGCTCAAACTTACTCCATGCTGATTGAGTACCCTTATTTTCTTTGTGGTTAGGTGGGCTCAAACATATAGGTACCCATATTTTCTCAGTGGCTTGGTAGGTTTGCATATGCAACTTACAAATTTCCAATCATGAAGGTTTACTTGCTTACAATTTTGCTCATGGTGGAGTTTTCATGACTCACTCTCTTTAGTAAGATCTTTCAAACAGCTTGAAGGGTAAAGCGAATGATAAAAGTGCATTAATCCACCTAGACATATACAAAGAAATTGGTCTTGTTAGTAGTGGCATTTGCACATTGTGCTCACCCTCCTCTATCTCTCTTGTGAAATCAATCTCATCATCCCTCCATACCAATATTTTTTTTTTAAGCTTGTTATGACAATGTAATGACCAACATGTGTTTTCCTTATCTATCTAGGTGAAATTCAATTCAAAAACCTTTGGTTATGAAACTAAGGTAGGTACTACAACTGTGGGTTTTCTCTAATTGTTCTCACTCTCTATGAAATTGCCATAGGCATTGTGGTTTGTGTGACTGCTATAGAGTCTTCTACTTCCTTTGTAATGCTTATCCCACTCCTTTGCTTTGCTCAACTACGCAACAACAAATCAATACAACAAAATGAAATGCTTTCCTTTTCTAATGACCAAGTATTTGACATGTTTTGGTAGTCATCTCGAGTTGAGGTTGGGGTTTTTGCATGTCTCAACTCTCATTTAGGGTTAGAGTTTTGGAGTCTCTAGAATCTTTTTGAAAGTCCACACTTGGCTAGCTCCACATGTGTGAGTGATGAGAGCTAACATGACATCCACTTTGTACCAAGATAGTCAAAATCAGAGATCAACTTCTGAGGCATTTTTTTCAAAGTCGGACTTTGATTGAAGTGATTTTTCACTCTTGCAAAACTCTCGACATGTAGAACATCACTAAAGTGTTAGAGACTTTCTTTGCAAAATTTTAACCTCCAAAATGATTGTTTAATGCCTCTAATAGGCTTTGAAAGTTTCAAGACTTCAAATGACCAAAACAAAATCTACTACTAAAATAGACCCTACAAATCGATAGCTCCATTTTTTCTTAAAAAAAAAAACAAAATAAATAACCGATTATATAGTAATCTATTTGAAATTAAGATCCGATCTTCTAAGTAAACTAATAAAACACCCTTTGATTTATTTAACCTCCACCAAATTAAAATTATCTAATTTATTGATAATAAATATTTATGACTCTAAAAAAATATGCATAGAAATATGTGAATAGATTAAAAGAAGAATTAAAAGCAATCCACAACTAAGTAACTCATAACACCTAAGATTGGAAATGGGGGAGGAAAAGTAACTCATAACATTTTATCAGTTATAACTTATAACTTATGTATCTCATGGGATTGGAGATGGGGAGTGGAAAATCACGGGTTTTCAAAACCATGGCCATGTCAAGATTACTAAGATACAAAGTTTATTTTTTTGAAAGTTTTAAAAAATAACTTTAATCTCATTTGGAGAAAGTTTGTACATTTCATGAAAAATGCATAATACTCATGAGCATAAAAATTAGAAAACAACTTTAATTTCATTAGGGGAGGGTACATTTTTATGAAAAATGCATAATACTGGTTAGTCTAGGAGATTATTAATTTTTTTTTAATTATTAGTTTACAGTTTTCGATTAGATTTTATTAATTTTTTTTTTAATTATTAGTTTACAATTTTCATTTATAAATGATTAGATTTTGTTTTTTTAAAGAGTTTATTGTTTTCATTTTAGTTTATTTGTAAAATATTTTTATTTTTATTATTTTATTTAGTCAATTTGTAAAAGATTATTATTATTATTTTTTAAATAGTCAATGTTTTTTATTATCATCATTATATAATAATAATAAAATTAAAATGTGAATTTTTTATTATATTTGATTTGGTTATTCACATAAACATTTTTTTAGATAATTGAAATATTGAGATGGATTCAATTTATAAAGGTGTAAATTATTTTCAATTTATGATAAAAAACCTTTACATTTTAAGAAATTTGATTCCTCTTGGTGTTTTTGTCATTGGTAAACCATGAAAGTTTCATATTTATCAATAATTAATTGTGAAGATAGAATTGTCTTTGTTGAAATTTATTGTATGTAGCTATGAGAAGGATGTTTATATGGCATATCTTAATACACTTTTAGTACCATTGTTGTTATTTATTGGTGTTTATTCTCTGTGGTTCGGAGAAGGGTATTTTTTTGTTGCATGTTCAAACTTCTTCAAAGGTCATGAGTTCAAAACACAAATCTTCTAGGAGGGCTTATGAAACTTTTGTTTCCCTAATCAATTTTCCGTCTCTCATTGTTGTGAACATGAAACTCAAATGGACTCAAACCAAGGAAACCCTTTCATTGCTGGCATATCATGGGAGATGATGGAGGACACCACTTGTGACTACTTCAAGCACTCAACAAGGTCGTGGACAACATCATAATGTAGCATCAAAACATAATGATGCTCATAGTTTTGTGTTTGTGGTGTTTGCAAACCTTAACATCGCCAACAGAGTCTTGTCAAAGAAACATATCATGATGGGAAAAATTGTATGAAAGAAGAAAAGCATTTGAAAAAACTTCGAAATTTAGGTCAAATTTAGTCTAATTAAGCTAATAATAGTTGTATACATTTAGTTGTTGGTTAGAGCATTCAATGGTAACTCAGGAGCAAAAAGAATAGAGTGGCTCATGGTATAGGGTATTCAAAATGAAATCCCCATAATAGGGTTTAGCAAGTGATCACGAGGACCAAAAAGATCTTTACCAATTACTTGCAATAAATTCAATCGATGATAGCTCTTAGAGGTGGGTTTCATCCTTTACTTTATTTTCTCTTCCACTTTCAAATTTATCATATAGTGTTATGTTAAGGTGCGATCTAGTGTTCTACTTATGTATGTTTTTAATTGCATAAAATCCTAGTATGGTATGGTTTTTTTCAATCCACGAAAGAGGTTCAAATGGTGTGCATGGAATTGTTGCCTTCTGATGTAGGAGCATCCAACTCAGCTTGATGAATCTGCATCCAACTGAGACTTCAAGTTAACCTACCATGTAATCGCTTCTGGAAGGATTGAATTTGTTGTTAGACAGATAGGGTTAGTTTTAATTTGTAATAAGTGGCGGTATGCCCTTGTTCTCCTTGATCCCTACATGGAATTCATCAAGGACTGATCTTTGCAGATAGGGTTTGCTTTTATTAGGTTCTCAGATCCAACTTAGTCAGATTTGACAGGTTTATTGATTGTTATAAAACATTGAATGAATGTGTTAGAAAAACATGAGTGAGGTATGCATGAGGCACACATAGAGGAGTGAAGGATGAGTTCAAGGCACTCACAAAAGAGCAAAGGAGGAGTGATCAAATAAAAGTTCTTTGTGTGATTGAATTTCCGCTAATTTGAATAAAGAGCAGAGGATCAAACTATGTGTGTGTTTTGATAGAATTCATATTTTGATTCATCTCGTATTCACTCTTGTAACGCTGTGTATGAGCTCTGTGGTTTCGTGTTGCCTAATTTCTAAATCACAGAAGAAATTGATCATTTCAGTGATCAATTTGGCTAAATCACGAAGACAGATTTTGGAGAAGATCGGACGGAGGGGAACAATCTTGACTAAATGTTATGCTTAAATGCATCTTGATTAAAATTTAAATAAGCTTTAAGCGGATATAGTTTTTTGTTTTTGTTTTTTATTTATTAAATAGTATTTGTTTTATATTTATATATTAATTAGTTTAATATTTATGTTGTATCATAAAGTATAAGTATAATAATCTCATTCCTTCACTGGTGTAGGGAATCACAAAAGCTTATTAAAAGCTTCAAAGATCTCTCCATCATTCACATCTATCGGGAACATAACGGGATTGCAGACCGTCTTTCAAAACAAGTACTCACATACTCTCCTGGTTTTGGGTGTTTTTTTGAAATTTTTGATGACCATTTGGTCACTAGTGACTCTTTCTAGCTCCTTTGAGAGTGTACTGGGGTATTCTCCCCTTTATTTTGGCTATGTACTGTATGTTGTCTGAGTGTTTCTTTTGGACCGCTGCTTTGGTCCCATGTTTCCCGATAGATTGGAATGATGAGAATCGATCAATTACATGATGAGGCAGATTTCTGATGGGACCACTTGTTTTTGCACTCCCTTCCCTCCGGCTGCAATTGGATGTGATCCAGTTACGTCTTGATGTATCTATGCTGATGTATTCCCATTTGGGCGGCTGTTAACAAGGCCCTTTGATTCTTAATAAAGAATAACAAGGACTGATTTTTTCCTCCTGAAAAAAAAGTATAATAATCTCATAATTAGTTTAATGTTTAGCTTTTATTTAAAAATTAGCTAAACAAGCAATCAATTTCTTTAAAAAATTTAAATAAAAAAACAAATAATTAAATAATAGTTTTTTAAACAATTTAAATAATAAAATTAAAATCTATTAAAATACTCGTCTATTATAAAAATTTTAAACAAAAAACATTTAAATGATAAAATCTAGGCCTATTAAAATAATCATCTAGCAAAAATAAATAATATAATTTCTTTAAGCAAAGACCATTTTTAAAATAATCATCTAGCTAAAATAAATATTATAATTTCTTTAAGCAAAGACCATTTGAATAATACAATTGAGGCCTATTGAAATAATCATCTAGCAAAAATAAAAGAGTTTATTTAAAAGGTTTACATATATCTTATTTTTAATTTACTTGCATAAAAACTTAGATGGATGGAATTTCATGATAAAAAAATTCAATAAGATCACAAGCGATATTTTTGTCATAATTTATAAGGTTGATTTTGACAAAAACAAAATGTTGATTTTAAATGTTATTTTGGATATTCACAAAGATTTTATTTTTAATATAAATAATATTTATATAATTAAGAGAATATAAAATATTAGTCCGTACGGGTGTGATGTGATTTATTGGCAATTCACTTGATATGAAGTCATATGTTGTAAAAGGAGGTCATGAGTTCAAATCACACCCGGGCTTACTTGTGTCCTATGCTTGTGGGTTGTTATCCCCTGTTGCTAAATAGAAAAAGTCACTAGATAGTCTAATAATGTGTTACGATTATTAGTATTTAATTTCTCTATTCATGTGAGGAGAATATCAAAAGTCGCTAAATAGAAAAAGTCACTAGATATACATTTGATTAATAAAAATTAATATGCTTCAACACCTATATTTTATGTCTTGTATGTGTAATTGGTTATTTATCCTAAAGGGCATCTAATAGTGGTATGAGAGCCTTATGGCTTCTGGAGAAATTCCTTGATTAATAAAAATTAATCTGCTTCAACACCTATATTTTATGTCTTGTATGTGTAATTGGGGTGAGTGCAAGAAGATGATGGACCTTTTTGGCGCGTTAGATGCAATAGAAACCTGAAAAATCAGGCATCCCTCAACTTACTTGGATTTTTTGAAATACTT
>LPNX011165664.1:196619-290362 GCA_001517045.1 Pseudotsuga menziesii | reverse complement strand
AGATACAGAAGCAAGAATTGAATACGTTTATGAGGACACCCAATGTGTCACAGGGGTGGAGCCTGAGTACAAATGGGGAGATGTTTACAGGATGATCTCCTGCAGGGAAGTCTCAGATATGGGGCTTGAGGAGGCACCCATATATGCTAATATAGAGAAATCAACTATTATGAAGGTCGCCACCAGACCAGAGCTATTCCCGTGCTCTGAGTTAATGAGATGGGTGCTACCACATACAAACCACAATTCAATGCTCATCTGTAACGTCGATGGCCAGGGCTATGCTACATTTAGCCCTGGATATGTAGCTTTAGCTTACCATCTACCAGAGCCTCAGCTTTTCCTTACAGATAGATGGCTGGCCGACCTCCGGATGGACCTTGTAGAGACCTTGAAAAGAATGCTCTTACCGGGAAAGATCTTTCGACATAGAGTGACTGAAGATTATGACATAGCCACTCTCAGGCCCACTTAAAGGTTCATAGCTTTAATGCTAAACAGAATCTTTGGGAGGGAAAATGGCAGACTGTTTAAGCTTGAATGGGTACCCCTAATGTTCTTTATAGCAACAGAAGGAACCGTTTTCAATTGGGCGAGCATAGTCTCCAGCAACCTCTCCTCTTGTGTGGCTGCAGCTTCAGAAGGAAAGGAACGGAGAAGGTCTGAATTTTACATGAGCTCAATCCTAATCGATTGCATACTATGCCACCAGTCTTTCCCCGGGCTTAAATGTGTTTGGGAGAAGAATAGGATGCCCGTATATGCAGCATATAAAATGTTGGGGGCTAATCAATACCATACTTTCTATAGAGAGATCTGTGAACAGTTTATCATGCCTCTACACTCTCTCATATTCAAAAAGGAATGCAACTGTATGTCAGAAGAGGCCATGCAGGTCATAGAGGAGTTTGGTGACTATTTTTTGACAGAAAATGGGATGTATTTGAGGATGTTTGGTGGGTCAAAGACCCCTTATCTGTTGCCCAAGTATGCAACAGATTATATCATACACAAGGAAGCTGTCAGACAAGTGTATATAGATGGAGTTGGGCATTTCCTATTCCAGAAGAAGAAGTCTTCCTATCCTCCTCTGCCATTCAAGCTAGGTAGTTGCAGCTTTGCAAATGTGAAGCAAGCTCCTGAATTTATACAGGAACTAGAAAAGTTCCGTTCCGGGGAGATGACCTTTAGACGGAATGATACTCACGAGAGAATGGCCAAACACTGCAAGAAACATAAAGTATTTTATGAGTACACTCATCACATTAACAGGGATGAATCTGTTTTCAGGAGGGCCGCTAACATGACAGCGCTCGGTAAGAGGTTCAAACCACAAGGTGGATCTGAGCAGGAGAAAGATGAGCGGGCTAAGGATGAAGAAACAGCCAAAATAATAAGGGAAGAAGCCCAGAGACTAGAGCAAGAAGCTGCAGAATGGTCCCAGAAGGGAGAAGAAGAAAAGAAGAAAGATGCCCAGGAAGCAGCTGAGGAAGCACAGACGAAAATAGATGAAGAACTTCAACAATAAGAGGCCGAGAAGACAAAGATGACACAACAGCAGGCCTCTGGATCGCAAGCAGGGCGAAGTCAGGGTGAGGAAAACCCTGAGGTGCACACCATGCAGGTGTCCACTACCATCATTCCTTCCACCCCTATGCTCCAGTTAATACCCTTTACACCGAAAAAAGGGGAAGAGGTTCCTGATTTTAGCACAGTGTATTACGACAGGGCAACCAAAAGGATCATGAGAAGAACTGAGCAAAAGGTAGGAGCTGAAGGGATGGCCAGTACTATGATAACCGACAAAGCTGTTATGGTCAGAACGGATAAAGATCCCAAGTTTGTCATAAGGGCTGGCAGAGCAGCAATAGATGCTACGGAGGACAATGTAGATCAAATGATGAAAGAGTTACACTCAACCAAGAAAACCTCCGCTCAGCTGAAGGACACCTTGAGAAGGGAGAGAGAGGAGAGCAACAGATTAAAAAGAAAATACGAGCATGCACTCAAAGAGGTGGAGGTCACGAAGCATGAAATTCATGCTATCCAGCAGGAAGCACAAGCAAAAGAAACTACACAAGAAGCCTTGAGTAAAGCACATCAAGAAATTCAGGACTTAAAGAGCGAAAGGGAACAAATGAAGACACAGATAGAAGAGCTGAAGGAGCAGCAGAAGGACATCTACGAATACAATACCTTATATGTTAGAGATCTGCAAGAGCAGCTGGAGGCAGCCAAGGAGCAGCAGGTAGATCTGTAGCCCGTCAAAGATCACATCCTGGCTCAGAAGGCTAGGATGCTGCAACTGCAAACGGCCCTGGAAGAAGAAAGGTGTCAAATCGTGCAGATTGATGGCAGGCTGGATGAAATATTAAATACAGCATCTTATTTCGTGGATAGATCACAAGACATCCTGGAGGTGCTAAATTCAAGGATAACCAGAGTAGAAGATGATCAAGAAGCCCCAGCTGAGCTACCAGTTAAAGATAAGCAAACTTTGAAGCGGGACCATGATCTGATCGAGTTTGCCGTTATTACTGCAGAGGACTTTCAGAAGACAGTGAAGAAAATGAAGGGAGCATGTACAGAGTTCTTTAGAAGAGCACTTGTCACCTATAATCGCTGTCAAGTGGAAGCTGAACATAGGCTACATGAATTCCCTGATCATGATACAATTGCAGGGATGTTGCAGACAAGGAAGCAGGAGGATGAATCCAAGGTCCAATGTATCAGAGCCCTTGATGAGCCGATCCTGAAAAATGAAATTGCACATGCATCCATTAGTATTCAGCTCTTGGAGGAACAGGTGCACCTGAACAAGGCCAGAATAGAAGCTATTCGGAACCAAGCAGATAAGTTCGAACTGAATATACAATTCTTGGAGCCCCACTCATTTGAAGGACTCGCGGCTGAGGCAGTAGCGTGGAGGAAATTTTTGGAAGACCAAGCGGGCCCCTCCAAGTGAGAAGGACTGGTCAAAACTTTGTATAATGTAATATTTTGTAAGGGATTGAGAGAAATTGAAGCGTTGGGGAGCCCAAAGGTCACTTTGGGCAACCCAAGCATTTTTTTCTTTTTGTATAAAACTAGGGAAGAGAGACAAGGAAGGGGATTTTTTCCTCGGTCATACTGGATGACCTATTGTAAAGAAGAACTATTTCCTTTTTGCAATAAATAATTGTAGTTTGCTTGTTGGAGAAAGTGCTGTGGGATTTTCCAAATGGTGTGCAATGGATGGCAGGAAAATGAACTATTTTGTTTTTCAGCATATGTCCATGAATTGTGAGATCGTTCTAACTCTATGACTTATGTCTTGTTGAATGATTTCTGGTTTATTTTGTGGAAAATTCACTCTTAGTAATGCTGGTGCTTCATATAACAGTTAGCTATCTGATTGTTGGAATAATTTCTCTTTCATGTGCTGTAAATACAAGTATCAGTTACCTGTGATTGTGTTTATCTTACATGAAGTTAATGCATTACTAAATAATAGTTGTTTTGGCTCCCCGGCGATAGGTAGTTAGTCATTCTTAGTTCATAGTTGCATATGTGGTTTAGGTGTTGTGAGCGTAAGATGAGGGGTAAGAACCTGCGCAGCACATTGTGTGGTTCCCGACATCCTTATCACCCTGCATGGTTTAGATAGGCATATGCATTGCATATTAAGTCAAAATACAAATTCCGGTGGACCGGGCCGCAACCGGTAGACCCTTGTTGTTACTTTGACCTACGGCAGCCGGACCGTAAACCGGATGGATTCCCTATACCAAACAGTCAGCGGGCTAGTTGGGAACGCTGATTGGGGAGAATCCCTTACTGTTGCCGCCTGCGAATTTCCAGGCCTCAACAGGTTCAAGATGATGGAGTACAAGGCCATGACCACACCTATGGAATCAAACCTAAAGCTACTGTGTGTTGCTTCATCAGAGTCGGTTGATGCCAAGAAGTCTCGTTAGATGATTGGGTTGTTGATGTAACTAACAAATATGAGACCAAATATTTGCTTTGCTGTGAACAGCTTGAGACAATTCCTGATAGATCCAAGACATGTTCACTTGATTCCTGCAAATAATATTCTAAGGTACCTGAAGGGTACAATTGATTATGGGCTCAAGTATGAGGTGAATCAAAAGATTAACCTGGAACGTTATGCTGATTCAGATTGGGTAGGCAGTGCCATCGATAGGAAGAGCACTTCATGGTTTTGCTTTAGTGTGGGATTAGGTGTGATCTCTTGGTTTAATAGGAAACAGTCTTGTGTGGCACTAAGTAAATATGAAGCATAGTATGTCACAACTTCTTCAGCTAGTTGTGAGGTAGTATGGCTAAGGAAGCTACTGTCTCATTTATCTGATCTCCAGTTGGATGCTACTTGTATATATTGCGACAACAAGAGTTGTGCGAAGTTGTCAGAGAACTCAATGTTCCATGACAACTCAAAGCATATCGAGTTAAAATATCACTATATCAGGGATATGGTCCAAACAGGAGTAGTGAAGCTCCTGTATGTTCCAACGGACGAACAGATACCTGATGTGTTCATTAGAGGAAATTTCAACTCAAAATGGGCCTTTTAACTTTTCTTCAAATTGCATGTCATCATGTGTTAGCCAATGAAATTTCTTTAAATTTGAAATACCGTATAGGTCTTAAACACTTTTTTAATATAAATTTGGGGATAGGTATCTTTAAAAAAACTACTTTTTTGTTTGTATTTTTGACATATCTCCCTGTGTTTTTACTCAAATTTTGATCGGGAGAGCTCGTTGGATGTGGAATTAAATTCTGCATCCAACGAGTACCCACTCGGCATACTTTTGACGGACACCGCTACACCAAAAACAAGAAATACCTGAAAAAATGGAATGATGACATCAACATTCCATTTTTTCAGGTATTTCTTGTTTTTGGGGTAGTAGGGTCCGTTAAAAGTATGCCAAGTGGGTACTCGTTGGAAGCATAATTTAATTCCGCATCCAACGAGCTCTCCTGATCAAAATTTGAGTAGAAACACAAGGAGATATGTCAAAAATACAAACAGAAAAGTAGTTTTTTTATTTTCTTCCTCCAAAATTAATAAATATTATGTTATTATTTTAACTATTATTTTATTAGTTCATTTTAGGAGGCCCATTTTGAGTTGAAATTTCCTCTAATGGACTAAGCCATTGGCCAGAGTGAATTTTGGGTACTTCACGGAGAAGCTTGGTGTTCTCCAGATAGAGGTTCCCTCCAAGGGGAAGTGATGAGTCCGTGAGACATTATGACATGGTGAGAGGATTGGTTCCTTCCATGGTTAGATGTAAGGGATGAGCCATTCTATCATGGTGAGAGGATTGGTTCCTTCCATCTCAGATGTGATTTTTGAGCCATTTTGAGGTGACTATGAGATGTGTTCTCACATGATCACATATAAGTGTTGAATTCCATTCTCTGAATGGAGGCACCTAGTTAGTTACAAGGAATACTCAGTCTAGGACTGAGAGCCATTCTGACATGGTGAGAGGATTGGTTCATTTCATGGTTAGATGTAAGGGCTTATCCATTATGTCATGGTGATAGGATTGGTTCCTTCCATGCTAGATATGAGTGCTGAGCCATTCTAATGTGACTGTAGGATTGGTTCTTACATGATCAGATATAAGTGTTGAATGCCATTCTCCGAATGGAGGCACCTGGTCAGTTACCAGGAATACTCAGCCTAGGGCTGAGGGCAATTTTAATGTGACTGTGGGATGTGTTCCTACATGATCAGATGTAAGTGAAGGGCCACTCTGAGGGGACTGTGGGAGGTGTTCCCACATGATCAAATGTAAGTGCAGAGCCTTTCTAAGGAGACTGTGGGATGTGTTTGCACATGATCAGATATAAGTGTTGAGCCCTTCTAGCATGGTTTCAGGATGTGTTCCTGCATGGCTGGATATAAGTGTTGAGCCCTTCTAGCATGGGTAGAGAATGTGTTCCCGCATGGACAGATATAAGTGGTGAGCCTTTCTGATAGGGTTGTGGGATGTGTTCCCGCATGATCCAATGTGAGTGTTGAGCCTTTTCGATAGGGTTGTGGGATGTGTTCCTGCATGATCGGATGTGAATGCTAGGCCTTTCTGACAGGGATGTGGGATGTGTTCCTACATGGTTAGATGTGAGTGCTGGGCCTTTCTAAGAGGGTTGTGTGATGTGTTCCCACATGGTTAGATGTGAGTGATGGGCGTCCCTTTCTGACATTGTGCTGGATGTGTTCCTCTCATGGTCAAATGCAAATATTGGGCAGGCCATTCTAACTTAGGGTTAGATGTAAGTATTGAAGAATACCTACATGGACACTAGGCCTACAACTAGCATGAAAAAGGGTTGGTGTTGTAGAACTTCCTATGACGAGAAGAATCAAGAGATAGCACCCGTGATTATGATCCACTGATGATGATCCAGCAGTAATGATCTAGTGATGATGATCCAGTAGTGATGATCCAGATCAAGTGATGATGATCCAGATCAAGTGATGATCCATATCTAGTGATGAAGATGACTTGAAGATGAAGATAAGTTGAAGATGAAGATAACTTGAATATGAATATGACTTGAAGATGAACATGACAAGATGATCTAGTTAATACAGAGAAGAAGACTAGCACTAAAAAATTGTGTCGAGAGAATACCTTCCTAGTTAAGAGGGAGTGTTGATGTATTTGTAACTTCAGAATGTATTCGCTAGTATATATTATGTATTGTACCTCGATCTTTGTTCAAGGAAGTGTTTGTAATGTAGTTGAATCATGTCATGCCTCGATGTTCCGATCGGGAGTTTCTATAATGTGAACAAGTCATGTCAAGTCATTGCGGGTAACCCTCCTATTTATTAAGGGTTAAATTCCCTGTATTTGTGGGGCCCTAGGGTTATTATACTATCCTAGAGAAGTCACCCCTAGGTGAGTTATTGTAAGTCAAGGCAATAGTACACACCATTTTGTTAAGGTTAACCCTCCTTGTTGATCAGAGGGGTAAAGTACCCACAAGTTGTGGGGCACTAGGGTTATTCAACTCTCTTAGAGATGTTGACTCTAGTAAGTAATTTTTAAGTGAGGCCGACATGTTGGAGTGGACATTAAGTGAATGAAAGAATATAAATAGAGAGTGAACCTCTCTATTTATCACACATACACTCACTCATTGGGGAGCATAAGTGATAGAAAAGAAGCTTGAATTAGTGGGAAATACTACTGCTGCTGGGAGATCATATTTATCTTTTTGGGTTTTTATTTTGGTGTTGATTCTATTTCTGAGGAAGTTGCGGGGTTTTCTCCTTTATGCTTTCCCCGAGGAAAATTCTTTGTGTCTCTTGTCCCTTGTGTTTATTGATGTGCATGTTATTCTCTTAGTTAAATATCCTAATATAATGCTAGCTTGAATGATAAAAATCTAATAGTATTCATACAAGACCACAATGATGTTACAAATTTAATGAGATATTTCATTTGTTGTATGGTTTTGATTTTCTAGAAAGATAATGTTGTACCTTTTTCCACACCAACACTCATAAAATAGAAGAATTCCCATAACTTATCACAATATCGGAAGATAATGAAGGAATACAACAAAAATTTCTAAATTTTGAACCATGTGAAGACTAAACAACCATAGTTTTTGTTGTCACTTGGCCAGGTGTAAAAACTAGGATAGATCTCTAACACGCTTGGACTAAAACCCCATTTTAATCAATGTAATGATGTAAAGGACTCTGAGTTACCATTTGGCTGAACTCATTTTGTAATTTAAATATTAATAAAATATATAAAACTGGTTGACTGTGATTGACATTGATGTCAAAGGAGTTCATTAATGACAAAGGAATAACAAAGGACATGATGGCAGCGAAAACTTAGTGAATGATAAAAAAGTAAACATAGGAATAATAAAAGAAGTGTTGACATGGAATGTATGATGATGTGGCATGTGTGATGAGGTTTTAAAGACATATTATGATGTTATAGTGTTATCATGAAGTCATTATTATAGTCTATCATCATTATATAAAAGTATGGCAATTTGGTGAAACCTTGAAATTCAACAAGTATTGGAAAAGTAGTCCAAGTTTTCTTAGGAAAAATATCGCCATATCTCATAGGTTAATGATAAAAAATATATTTGAGAGTGTTAAAATATATATTTTTTAAGGTTTATATGACCATGGTCTTAATTTTTCTAAAGATCTCTTGGAGACAAAATTATAGGTCTTCCAAAATGGATTTTCATGCTACTTTCCATATTTCATTAAAAATGTCCACCTATGCCAAATGATGATGAGCCTTAAGGTGAAACTAGTTTCTTTGTGCTCATTTAGATACCTTAGACCTTCTAATATCATCAGTTCAATGTTTTGGTGAAATAAAAATACACGTTGGAGATGGCACAATTCGACTTAGTATAAAATCTGTTGGTAAAATTACCTAAGTGACCTATGTAAGATGCATGCCATTTTTCAGGGTTTGATTGTTTAAATTATTTTGATCGTATAGAAATCTAGAATAATAACATGTGCACATAAACATATGATTATTTTTTATGAACAATATCTGAAGGTGAAGTTATTAGTCTTCCAAAAGTGCCATCTGGAATTATTTACATTGTTCTAGTAAAATGCCTTCTAGGAAGAGAGGATGAGGTTTTATAGGATGAAATTGGCATGGATGGAATAAACATGTGTCCCCCAATACTCTTGATGCTTCATATTTCTAAGATTGGTAAAAGAAAAAAACACCTTAGTAAACCTAAGTTTTGATAAAATTGCCCAAGTGTGATTTATTTTTTACAAAAGACCATTAGCAAATGCTCGTCAAATGTTCTCCTTGTGCCAATAAATTTAGTAAAAGGTATGAGTCTATTCTTTGGTGATATAGATATGCATCTATGTTCTAATATTTATATTGAGTGGTCACACGTGCAAAAGATAATCCTACCAAGTTGAGAAAAAAATATGTTTTGTTGGCTAAATGTTAAACACAGGAAGTTTGTGAGGCTATTTGGAAAGGAACACTAGAGGTTGTCCTTTTGCAAATATACTCATCCAATTGTATGAATATGATCATTGTTAACTTTTACATATAGCCATGGTTTCAATTTTCCATCTGGTGATTAGATGTATGAGATATAAACCTATCAAATTAAAAAAAAAGTAATATGCTTGTAGAAAAGTATTACATGGATAAGCTACTTGAATAATTAATATGCTTGTACAAAGGTATTACAGGGATAAGCTGCAGGAAAAATTAAATTTAACTAATAGAAACAAACTTATTATTATTAAACAATATTAAAAATAATAAACAAGATTATGTTATTTGTTAACCTATAAATAAACAAAGATATAAAAAATCGAAAGAATTTTTCAGTGGACAGAGAACAAAGAAGTAATTAAAGAAGAGAAGTAGTTTTCATTGAAGAAAAAAGTAATTAAACATAGAAAATGAATTATTTAAAGGTCATAATTGTGAAAATACACGACTTTCCAAAAATAAAAGATGCACTTGATGAAAAGATTTTGAAGAATGGACATAATGATGAAGAGACACAATGGTTCAATGAGAAGAAATGCTAAGAAGTATTTATAATTATAATTTGGAGAGGAAGATAATGTCTATTTAGTACATATTAATGAAGTAGAAAAAATAGATAGAGACTAAGTACTTAAAGAATAACCAATGACAGAATATTTGGAAATCTGATGAAATCAAATTAAGGTGAAAGGGTGGTGCTAGCGAAGGCTATAAGCCTACATGGAGTTGTAGCCTCCTTAAAGTAGTAGCTAGTAAATAATATTAAAATTGAGCTCATTGGAATCTATGTATCAAGGAAAAACTCACAAGTAGACTACACAAGAAATTTTACTCAAAATATGATATGAAAGAGTGCAAAAAATGGCTTGTAGTTGTATATGCTTTCATTAATCAAAATTAAAAACGGATAATTAATACAATGCAATGCAGTGGTATTAACAACAAGTCAATTCGAATACATTTGGGGAAATTATAATTTATTAACTCAATATAACTACATGGATAACAACATGTTTCTAAGTCACTATCAAAGCTTAACTAGTTAGATCCAGTTGTCTAAAAAGTGCCTTAGTCAGGTAGAATCAATTAACTAGTCTACCTGAATGTGGTAGGTGAGGAAATGTTCCTTTGCACATGCATATAATAAATGACTAGTGATAAATAAATCTAATGTGATGTAACTAAATATAAGTGACTCCTAACTAGGATTGACTAGTCACCAATTGAACTCAGCTGAAGGAGGTTGGTGCCAGCACCCAGTGGCTCCCAAATTATATGGATTTGTATATGAGGCTCATAAACTGATGCATGCAAATGTAATCAGTGGTAGTTATCCTAAAATAGTGTTCCCAACACTCTAGTAATTGGTACATGTGGCCCAATTAGGCCATGTGGACCCAATGGAACTAGTAACTCAATAATGATTGAAAAGACTCCTATTTTAGGCATAATTGGCCAATTTGGAGAAGAGAGTATTATAATCCCAACACCCCCCATTAATGCTAACTTGGAAAATTTGTGGGCCCTAGTTATTAAGAAAAAAGGTCACCCATTACAGCTAAAAGGTAACTGCTTAATACAATCAACGAAACGGGGAAAAAACACATGGGAAAAATACAACCCTCAAAACTAAGCAAGTAGAATCACAATTTAAGTTTAAAAAACTTGAAAAAATGTTGCTGCAATATTCATCTCTATGGTGTAGCGAAGCAACATGCATGTTGTTCTGTGCACAAATATCATGGGGCCTGGAATGTAGACTTCTCCCTCTTCTACCAAAATGATGATGGAAGGAAGGAGGAATGTAACATTTTCCTCTTTTTGAAGGAAGAGAGACATGATCCACTTTGTTCTTCCAAGCGCAGTGTAGCTGATCACACCTTTCCATGTAGCATGTCACATGGAGTTTGTTGCATTTCTCTAAAGGAAGTAATTTTGCATGACATAGCGCAAGGTTCTCTTTCTAAAACTGATTTGTTATCCTCTCTGTGTCAGATGAATTTCCAGCCATCTTTCGAGATTCCCAATAACCTTTTGTGTCCATTTGGGGTTAAAATTGGGAGTAGGGACTTGATTTGTATTTGAATCACCGTGAACTTCAATCTCATAAATTGATAAAACTAATTTTTCTACTACTGATTCTGAAATACTAGTGGAAAATTCAAAAGGAGTAGATATAATTTTTTTACCTCCCATTTCAAGTTGTGTCTGAGAGTGCACTAGCTGTGAAAAAGGAAGGAAGTATGAGAATTCATATGCCTTCAAGGCATGCTTTGCATCACCCTTTGCTATGATGTTCCTAGTAGAGATATCTGTGATATCCACTGAGTCAGGAGCAAATATCACTTTCTTTATAGGGCCAGTGTGGGTCATCTGGAATATAGATAAAATATTTGCAGGTAAGGAGGGGACGCAATGTATATCATTGAAATTTCCATGTTCAAACTTGATGGAACCCTTCCCTTTAGCTCGAATTTGAATGTCATCACCCATGTGAATTCCAGGACCATCAGTATACTATAATGAAGAAAATGATTGTTTGGATGCAACCATATGATTGGAAGCTCTAGAATCAATGAAGAAATAATGTGTTTTTGAACAACTATCCTTCAGTGCATGGAATATTCCCTCATGCTATTCATTATTTTCACCATGGTCATCCTTCCTTGTGCCAGTTGTAAGTGTGATGTTATGATGCTCTAGAAGGAGAGCCATTTTATCTATATTTCTCCTCATACAGGATATTTCTGGGTGAAATCCCCTTCCATAGTAAGAACAAAGTATCTTTTATTTTCCCTTGTTCTTACTTCTCATCGAACCCAATGGCTCATCTAAATTCTCCTTCTCCTTGGGAGGCACATTCTTTAGATTTTTCTTCCCCTTTCCATTTGTATATTTGGGTCCTCCAACAAATGAGGCTTGATCTTTGGAAAATCTGATGGTCCCCATTTGGACAAGCTTGTCATGCTCATTGGTGACAGACTCAATGAATGCATTTAGATTTGGCATCTTCCATTTCGGTGTTGTGAGCTTCCCAGTATGAAAGGTTGACACAAATAATGAGTAATCCAAGTTTTGAGAGGATGGAAATCATGAGTTGATCATTTTCCTTCTAAACTTTACATAGCTTCAACTGGGGCACTAGGTGCTTGAATTTGGTGAAGAAGTCATTGATGGTTTCGAAGCTTCCCGAGTCTAGAGATATCAACTCATTCTTTAGGTGATAGATTCTCAAGTCACATTGATTATCAAAGA
This sequence comes from Pseudotsuga menziesii, assembly GCA_001517045.1. Classification (NCBI taxonomy): domain Eukaryota; kingdom Viridiplantae; phylum Streptophyta; class Pinopsida; order Pinales; family Pinaceae; genus Pseudotsuga; species Pseudotsuga menziesii. The sequence continues at coordinate 278,057 of LPNX011165664.1, read as the reverse complement.
GAGTATCAAGTCCATCCCACATATCCCTAGGAGTATTCAATCCATTGATGTGAAAGAGATTATATCTAGATATTGAAAGGCACAGAAATCCATATGCTTCATCAAGCTTATTCCAGTATTTTCCTTTGTTAACATAATGAATCCTCTTTATCCCTATTTCCATTATGAATTTGTAGATTATTTTGGAGCAAAGTTGCATCTCCATCACTCCTTACACTTATGGTAGTTGAAAGGAGTGAGAATATACATAGAAGGGGCCATTATGTTGTTGTAACGAATGCAGTGAAGGAGACTGAAAAACCTGAAAATCACAAGAAAACAAACTAATTAAGGTCAACAGCCTGCACTTTTGGAGTTTTTTTCACACCCTTCTTATTCAATCAAGAAATCTTGATCAACAATTCCTTTGCCCAGGAATTATGTGGTAAACTATATGCTTCTAGTGCAGAGTTGGAAGGAGGAAATTTGCTCATTTTTTTTTAATCCAGCATGAAATATGTAGAAGGAGAAGTGCCTTGTCCTACTGAGGCTCTGATACCATATTAAAATTAAGCTCAAATGAATCTATTAACCAAGGTGAAACTCATGAGTATATTACACAATAAATTTTACTCAAAATATGATATGAAGTGGTGCAAAAAATGGCTTGCAATTGTATATGTTTTCATTAATCAAAAGAAAAAATGGATAATTAATACAATGTGATACACTAGTATTAATAACTAGGGAATTCGAATACATGAGAGGAAATGTGAAATGGTTGACTCAATCTAACTTCATGGATAACAATATGTTTGTAAGTCACTATCGGAGCTTAACTAGTTAGCTTGAGTTGTCTAAATTAGTACCCAAGTCGGTTAGAATCAATTAAATAGTCTAATTGAATGTGCTAGGTGAGGAAATGCACCTTCCCACATGCAGTAAATCAATGACTGGCACTAACTAAATCTAGCTGGATGTAATTGAATGTAACTGACTCCTAATTAGGCTTGACTAGTTACGATTTGAACTCAAATGAATGAGGTTGGTGTAGACACTCCCAATGGATCCTAGATTGTAGGGATTGGTCTTGGAGGAGCCTAAACTGATGCATGCAAGTGCAGTCAGGGGAAGTTAGCCTCAATTAGTGTTCCCAACACTGTAGTAACTAGTACATGTGGCCCAATTAGACAATGTGGACCCAATGGAACTAGTGACTCAATACTGACTGAAAAGACTCATATTTTAGGCATAATGGACCAATTTGGACAAGGGAGACTTATAATCCAAAAAATAGGGTGTTGATGCATCCCTGTCTATTGAAGTAATCATAAAACAAGGTATTGTTGCATCCTTGATTTAGAGCTGAGAAAATTGGGGATTGGTGTCTCCAACAAGTTTTTTCTTAAACAATTTTGTAAAAGTCATATTATCAATGATTTTGATTTTCTTGTCTTCTCTTTGTGGTTTCCACAATAAAATTATGTGTATAGTTGTACTATCCTTGTTTAATTTGTGATTAAATACAATTTTTTTTAATAAAGATAAGAGAATGTAAATATTTATTCACCACCCTCTCAGTAATGTTGGAAAAAAAAACACAACTTCCTGTAGCTGATATAGAACGCTAGTTAGTTCATTGTGTCATTGTTCACTCTATCATAGTTCACTCTGGTGTAGTTCACTCTATTATAGTTCATTCTGTCAAAAATAATTTTTCCCTAATTCATTCTCTCGCAATTCACTCTTTTGCAGTTACCTCTATCATAATTCACTTTGTCACAACGCTCTATGTTCCATTTAATTCTATCATAACTCATTTATGTCAAATATCTTGTGTCATAGTTCTTACTGCACAGTTCATGACAAAATGATGGAGTTACCAAGAATGATTTTTTATAAGGAAATGTTTCTTTCTAAAACCACAACCTAATATGGTTCAGAAATTTATATTTAATAAAAATAATATAATATCTGTATTAATAAATGCTCATTTCTATATGTGATAACATAATTATTTCATGTGAATTATACTTCGCACTTTCCTAAGGTATTTTTATTGTGCAGTACTTACTGTGTAGTAAGTTTTAGAAATAGAGTATGCTGGAGTATTATTTATATTTCTCTTAATAATATGGTAATCAAATAAATGTACGCATGCAAATATAAATACTTATAAATGCCTTTATCTCTTCCAATACACTCGATTCCTTACGACCATGCTAATAGTTATATAAGGTGAAGAAGCTCACGTGAATGGGGAAACTAGGCTAAGTTTTCTTAATCATCTAGGTCGATTGAGCTATGATTCCTTTTACGATGAATTGGTATGAAATTTCACGTGTGAGAAGTCAATTGGTAACATAGATAGGTAGAAAATGTGGGGATGCAATCATTATTAATATTTGAATATAGGTAAAGAAATCCCAGCTATACCAGTCACTAATTTTCGATACGGATACAATGGCTTGTTCAGTTAGCCTTGGTATAGGTTTTCTAAAAATAAAAAAATACAACAGGGTTAAAAAATGGGCACTATATTGTAGAACATGGGTTTATAATACCACATACACAACTCTTTGTAGTAAACGTGAAGGAGCTAGCAATCTTCCTTCCAGTTCGATTTCATGAATGGAAACGCGTTGCAAGAACAAATAATATCAAATAGAAAATTAATGATATGAAAATCTCCAGTTCCAGGTATTTGTTTTGCATATTTAAGGCTTTGAATAGGTTCTTAGACAAGATGTTGACCCCATTGAAAACTTATTTGTTTTTTTTATGAAACCAAGTCCTAGATATAACATAATAAGAGAAAAAATAGACAATAAGAGAGTAATCCACAATGAATAGCATAGATAAATATCAATCCTCTTCGAGGGAGGAACCTCCTTACACAATGTACATAGTTCACAAGACAAGATAAGATACTATGATGAATAAAATGAGAATATATCCTTCCTGTATATATGAGATAAAGGTGTACAATAACAACTAATAAACCAACTAATTGACCCAATCCTACATAAATAATATGTAATGCACCACAATATAGGGAGTAATGTGCCACACTAGATGGTGTAATGTTGCATCATGAAGGGATTAACATTCCCCACCCCTTCAGAAAGTGTTGTCATCAATGCTAAAGTAGTTCTGTATGTTGCTGTATAAAGGAATCATTTTCCCATGTTGAATATTCTATTGCTAAGTTCTTCCACTTAATGAGATACTCTTAAATTGATTGGTTTTTAAATTGTCTACTTAATATTTTAGTAATTTATTCATGCTTCAAGATTATGTTTCCTTCCTCATCAAGTTTTGGTAGTTGTCTACTAATAGCTTGTAATCGATAACCTTCTTTAAACACGAAACATGGAGAACTATATGGACTCATGAAGATGCAGGTAGTTCCAATTTGTAAGCCATAACACCAATATTTTCTAACACCTTGTAGGGACCTATTGTAGGTACAACAGATCCCATGTTATTCTTACACGGGAGCCCAATCACACATACGAAGGTAACTTGGTAGAGTCCTTTTTAATTTCTGTTGGCTTCTATTACATTTTTCTTGACTTTTGGGATTCCCTAACTAAGCCAAAATTCCAAAAAATCCATGCTTGATTTGTGTGTTTTTAAGATGTGAAAAGTTAGTTTTGTTTGGGATTGATTTGCAATTCCACAACTTGCAAGTTGTGTAATGCGCGATTTTTAAATTCAAATGTATTAAAATTAATCATCCTACAAATGAGGAATGCGGGATGCAGAGGATTTTTTATAGTTATGATTTGGGAAACCCGCATCCTGCAGAAGTGCAGAATGCGTAGAGTGGGCTGTAGTTTTTTATGTTGTTTGGTTTTCCTATTTCCGTAACCCACATCCCACAAAGTGCGGGATGTGGGATGCAGAGAGGATTGGAAAACCTTTTCTATTTTTCTATTCCACACCCTGCATCCCGCAAAATGTAGAATGTGAGTTACGAAATGATTAATAAAATTTTCATTTTATCTTTTAATACTACACCCCGCAAATTTGGTCTTGACCGTTGTTTTCATCCTCATCCTACAATCTGAATTGTTTCTTGAGAAGCATATATATGTTGGTATTGTTCACGATTTCTTCACTGTTTTTACCACTATAAATTGCTCCATTATGTGAATTTACCTTTATATTTTTACCAAGCTATTTCTCCAGTATTCACTCCGATTTCAGGTTGGTTATCAAGTCACCTTTCCAAATTCGAATTGGTTACTGTTGTTCCTTTATAAATTGGTATTAATTTTTTGTTCATGAATTCAATAGAGCATGAAAACATCCAAAACACCTCGAATTACCCTGCAAAAATATTCAGAAACACATGGTTACCAAAGACCCACATTTTGGTGTCTTCTCCGATACCAGTGTCCGATTTAGCGAAACTTACCAGTTGGATTGGTCCCAAGTTTACTGCATCTTTGACAACAATGACCTTTCAGACTTTCAGGATGACCAACTCATTTATGAGAGAATTAGGGATTCTAACATCCACATGATTACTGCGAGACCGGCTGTTCTCCCTTTCAATGATGCAGTTAGATGGATTACTAACCATGCCAATCCAAAAGACCGTTCTTTTAACACTAGTAATGGATTGCTGCTAACAAATTTCCATTCCGAATCCTTTGTGAAAATTTATGCTCTCAAACCTTTTATGCAGCTCCTTAATGTTGATTTTGTTAAAGCTGCCAAGTCCAGGTACAATTTTGACCAAATGTTGAAGTACTGGATGGATGAACTATGTAAATTCTCCCAGAGAAAAGATGAACTCTACTCCATTGAATTGTTCAAGGAACCTTATTCCCTACTTCAAGCAATATTGTGTAGGCTCTACGGTCCTCCCAATTGCTCTTACTTCAAGGAAGAATGGGCTACAATTGCCCATCATGTCATAACTACAAGAGAATCCCTCCCCTGGGCCTCAATCTTATCTCTAGAACTTAAAAATGCCATACACGAATTTGAGAAAGCTACTGCCAGAAATAAGCCCAACTTCTTCTTCTCCACCTTTATTGTGAATATTTTGCACTGAGTTCCATTATCCAAATATAGGTTAGATTTGGGTACTACCAGCCCCACCTATACACATTTATCATTCAAAGCTATGCGATACAAATTATGCAATGAGATTCTATGAAATCTGTGAGAGTTTCCTTGGCACGATTTATTTCTTAATTTTCAACAAGGAAGCTTTTGCATTCTCCCCTGAGGCCAAAACCCTTATAGACACAATGGGAGATTGGTATGCCAATGATTCATTCACATATATTAGAATCTTTTGTAGCAATGATACTAATATGCTACCTAAGGTCATTCCTGATAGGTTAGTTGTTAAAGAAATTTCATTTCAAATGGTCAATGAAGGGATATATAAGAAATGTGCAGCACCCAAGAGGAAGTCTAGCCCAAATTTCCTCTAACCCTTGGATCCTTGAGCATACCTACTTCTATCTGGGCATCAAAATTCAATGACCACATAGTGTCACTCAAAATGGGTTTTGTTAGTAAAAGGTAGCATGATCCCGAGGGGATTGTTGATTTTCACCTCAAGCATAATCATTTCAAAATAGGGTACACTCATGAGGAAACCCTAGATGACTGCATCTATCAGTGGGTTGATACTTTGTATGAAGTTTTGGCAAGGGATAAAAGTAGAGAATAACAAAGTCACATCCTTTTATACCAAAAGTATATCAGGGATAGGGTATGATATTCCATGGCTATGGAGGTAGACATTCAAGAAAAAGTGATGAAAGACACAGAAGAAGAGGAAGATCATGCCACTCCAAAGGAGGCTCTAGGAGGAAAGAAAAAATCCATGGAAACCAATTTGGATACAGGTAAAGGGAAAGGTCTCATAGAAGAAATACCACAAGCATTTGTTGATCAGCAAGTCAAATCTTATTTACATACTTTAGAGCAGATCAAACAGAAACTGAGCAAAATGACTTCAGCACTGGACACTCAAGAGATTATAAATTCTCAACCAGTTGAAGCCACTCAGGTAAAAAATATTGTTGAGAAAGCTCAATCTGAACAAACCTAGGTTGAGGAGAATCCATTCAAAAGGTTGAAGGTTCAAGTTTCATCCATCCATGTTTCTATTATAGACTTGAACCATTGAGAGGAGGAGGATGAAAAGATTTCCCCTGTGCATGTTACCGAAGAATATAGAAATGGTAACGATTTACCTTTATCAAATTTTTTAATGGTAGAAATGGAAAATCTTCATCATCTCCACCACAACCACAACCTTCTTCTCATCCTTTCCCATCATCTTCAGCCTTACTCCTCTCATCAACAATAGCCTTATCTTCATTGTCTATTGGTTCTACTGTGACACCACTCATATCTCAGCTATCTCAATATGCCACATGTTTACCCGAATCTATTTTACCTTTTTCTATGCATATGGCCATTCCATCATCCACCATAACTCCAGTATTTAAAATTGCACTTTATATTCCTTCTTTCAGCTCAGTCTCATCCCCCGTGCACGAGAAAACTTCAACACTATCACCATCATCTTGCAGAGCCACTATCCTGCAAGTTTCATCTATTGAAACTTATGTTCCTGATATTTCTTCAACCCCTGAATTAACTCTTACCCAGAGTGTTACTTCCTCTCCATCCACTTCTCATATTGCTATGAACATACACTCTCACACTACAACTCAAAACGCCTCTCTGATATCTACAGGTATTAATATTCCCCCCATTGATAAGATGAGGGAGGAGTTCAATGAATATTTTGTGATATCTTTGGGAGAATATCATTACAGTAAAGCTGATAAATCAGTGGTGAAGAGGGGAAAAAAGAGGAGCAGGGATCAGGGTGATATGGAAATATCTATTTCAAGTGACGTTGTATTGACCCAATGATTAGGTGACCCCTAGGTGGATGCCACATATGCTGTATATATTTTAGGAGCTTTTACAGCTGCCAATTTTGATGTTGTTAATACTTTGAACAAAGAACTTGGCAAGTAGAAGGCATAAATTGTTAGCCTGAAGGAGGAACTAGAACAGCTCAAGAGACAACATGACAATAGGGATGATGAACTTCAAGTAAAGAATTTTTCTCTTCATGATGAGCTATAGAGGGAAAATACCACTAATGCTGCTTTGGTACAAAAGGTATCCTTGTTAGAAAGACAATATGAAGATGCAACTGCAAGTGCAGCTTCATATTCATTTTCTAAATTTTCTGAGGAAGAATTCAAAGAGTTGGCTATTCTAACTAATAGGGAGCACCATGATTTATTCAGTGAGTTATTTAAAACCTTAGATAATATTTTTGAAAATCATATGAATTTTGACAAAACATCTGTTGTTGTAGAGATATTGTTGAAAAGAGACAACAAGCTTCAAAGGATTATGATGAGGTCACAGATTGGAAAAGATACATGAAAGATAAGCTAGATAATGTCACTTTCCTCACAAAATTCCAGTTTAAGAAAGTGAAGAGTATCTTAAGACCCTAGGAATATTTAGATGAAACAATTGATGAAGCCATAAAGAAGGCACAAGCCATTTGTAGCAGAAGGTGGTATGCCACAGATAACATTATGGATGAATTATCTTTTCCTTCAATGGTACTTACTGAAAAAGCATGTCTGTTATATTTTTATCATTCAATATAGCATTATGATATTAGAATCTTATCTGAGAGACTAGCATGCACAACAATAAAACATAAGAGACAAGAGACACAAAGAATTTTCCTCGGGGAAACCATAAAGGAGAAAACCCCGCAACTTCCTTAGAGAGAGAATGAGCACCAATGGCACCAGTAAAATCCAAAAACAGAAAGATGATCTCCACAACTTCTCTCTCTCTCTATCTCACTTGAGAGAGCTACTTCTCTCTCACTCATGCGCACCAATGAGTGAGTGTGTTTTTTATCAATAGAGAGGCGCACTCTTTATTTATATTCTTTCATTCACTTAATGTCCCCTTTAACATGTCATCCCCACTTAACAATTAATTACAAGAGCTGACATTTCTAGGAGAGTGTAATAACTCTAGTGCCCCACAACTGTGGGGAACTTTCTCTCTGATCAACAAGGAGGGTTAACCTTGACACAAATGTGGGGACTATTTCCCCAACTTACAATGGAGGGTTAACGTCAATGACTTTACATGAATTTACATGACTTGTTTACATTATTGAATCTCCCGATCCGAACATCGGCGCATGACATGACTCAATTACATTACAGATAATTCTACGAATAAACATCGGGGTACAATATACAAGTGAATACATTCTGAAGTTACAAATACATCAACACTCTCTCTTAACTAGGAATCTATTCTCTCGACATAATTTATCAGCACAAGTCTTCTTCTCCATATCATTTGGATCATCATCAAGTCATCTTCATCTTCAAGCCATCTTCATCTTCAAGTCATCTTCATTATCAAGTCATATTTATCAAGTCTGGATCATCACTGGATCATCATCAAGTCTGGATCATCACTTCATCTGGATCGTTACTACTGGATCATCATCAAGTTTGGATCATCACTTGATCTGGATCGTCACTACTGGATCATCATCAAGTCTGGATCATCACTTGATCTGGATCGTCACTGCTAGATCATCATCAAGTTTGGATCATGATTGTTGGATCATCATCAAGTCTTGATAATCACTTGATTTGGATCGTCACTACTCGATCATCATCAAGTCTGGACCATCACTTGATCTAGATCATCACTGCTGGACCATCATCAATTCTGGAGCATCACTTCATCTAGATCATCATCAAAGCTAGATCATCACTGAATCACCATCATCATTACTGCTTCTGCTATCTTAATCAAATGGTGCTATCTCTTCATTCTTCTTGTCATAAGAAGTTCTATAGATCCATCCCCTTTTAATGATGGTTGTAGGCATACCATTCATGTAGGTCTTCAAAGCTTATATCTAACCCTAAGTCAGAATGGCCTGCCCAGCTCTTACATCTAACCTCATCTTGTCAGAAAGGCATGACCAACACTCACATTTGACCTGATCTTGTCAAAAAGGCCTAGCACTCACATCTGACCATGTGTAAACACATCACAATAGAATGGATCAACACTTATATCCGACCATGTGCAAGAACACTGGATCAGAAGGGATTTGCAGTTACATCCGACCATGTTCAAAAACACCACATCGGAAGGAATATGGACTTACATCTGACCATGTTAAAAAACATCGCATCATAAGGGCTCTGCACTTACATCTGATCATGTGTGAACACACCGCATTGAAAGGGCTCTCAGTCCTAAACTGAGGATTCCTGGTAACTAACTAGGTGCCTCCATTCTACCAGAGAATAGCATCAGTCCTTATATTTGATCAAGTGGGAACACATCTCTCAATCACATCAGAATGGACCTCAGTCCTAGACTGAGTATTCCTGGTAATTGACTAGGTTCCTCCATTCTCCCAGAGAATGGTAACTCAACACCAAGCTAAGTATTCCTAGTAATTGACTAGGTGCCTCCCTTCTAAGAATGGCATTCAAAACTTATATCTGATCATGTAGGAACCAATCCTATAGTCACATCAGAATGGATAAGCACTCACATCTGACCATGGAAGGAACCTAATCCTCTCACCATGTTAGAATGGCTCTACGTCTCATCATTTCCACTTCGAGGGAACCTCGATATGGAGAACACCAAGCTTCTCCTTGAAGTACTCAAACTTCACTTTGGCCATTTCTAGCATAGAATGACATCAGGGTTGATTACATCCAAGGGTAACCTGCGAGCTTCACTAGGACCTATTACATCCAAGGACAACCTACATGACTATTTAGGTATGAACAACCTACGAGCTTCGCCAAGATTTATGATCAAAAAACCTGTCTCATCAACTATGCTATAAATCTCTCTTTCGAGAGATATCAATCTGGATCACTGCTCTTCTCTACATCATACAAAAATGCAATTCAGATCAACCAAATCAAACAGTAGTTTTAAAAACAAACATACTACCTCGCAAATAGCAAGTGGAAACATATTTTTCCTCAGCTGTACTCAGCACCATGCAGGACTCCAACCTGCCAAACAAAGAGATCACACTTGATCCCATACTGAAGTAGCACCTCGAAGTGCTCTTCCTATCAATGGAACTACCTACCAAATATGAATCCTCATAACCCTCTAGGTTAATCTTCTGATTCGCCCCATACTTGAGCCCATAATCAACTATACCCTCCAGGTACCTCATTTCATGATTTGCAACCATCAGGTGAACATGTCTCGGTGTGATCACAGCAAAGGAAATATCTGGTCTCATATTTGTCAGGTAAATCATCTGACGATACATCATAGCGTCAACTATCTATAATGAAGAATTACTTAATAGCTTCAGGTTCGATGCCATAGGTGTGGTCATGACCTTGTAGTACATCATCCTGAACCTCTCTATTGCATACTCCCCTTGTCCACACCTCCATGCCTAGAATGTAGTGCATCATCCCTAAGCCCTTTATCTCGAACTCAGCAGCAAGTTTTCTTCTTGCAAATTTAATGAGTTCCTCTTTTCTATCAGGAACAAGTCATCGACATATAACTGGAGCATCACTGGTCTTCTTCCTTCAACCTTGAAGCAAAGGTTGGAATCCTCTTTACTCTCAGTAAAGCCTAGAGTCATCAGTAATCTATCCATCATGTTGTACCATGTTGAACCTCAGTATCTTCTGCAGTCACTCCCTCTGAAGTAGAGCATCATTCTCCCTCTGTCTTTCGTACTCTATGCAATGAAACATTCTGTACCGGAGTGACAAGTAGCTTTCTCTACTACTAATATTCTATGTATCCATCTAAGATCATTGGATACAAAGATCCTCTATCCTGAACTTTTTCAAAAGTTCTTCTCACACCCATCTGTGAGCTTTTCATCCTCTATGAACCTTGTAGAAAAGGTTCAGATCTTCATCATGCTCCTCATGTATGTGTTATCCCATGGGTGTCTTCTGAGCTCGTACAAGGAATTCTTTCATTTGCACACATGATTCTTCATGTCATGTGTATTTCTAGTGGCTGCAAATGTCTCTTCATAGTCTATGCCTCGTGCTACAAATATTTGCTTGTATCCTATGATGTTTCCATCTATTGCATGATGGAACTACAAAATTCCCTTCATGTATCGATACTGCATCCTAGACATCATTCTTCTTGAACTAGTCTTCCCTTTCTTCTTGGTTACTTCTTCATGGTTGGAAGGTTTTGCATCAATGATATCACTGCATTTGTCATATTATTCTTCATCTTGAACCATCGTTACTTTTTATTCACAACAATTCTCATCCTTCTTTTGCTTGTAGGTGATTTTACATGATCTTTTCTACAATTCAAATGCATTTGTATGGTTAGAAACATTTTTTTATCACTCCAGGAAACTCCTCTAGGTTGCAGCTCGAGGATGCTTGGTAACTTACAATGTTTTTAGGGTTTTCTAATATGGATCAAGTCTGGTGACTTATATGACCTTCCACTCTCAAGACATGCATGAAACTCACTCAATTACAAGGATTTTAGTTACAACTACTTACAAGTTGACAATAAGGTGCAGGAATGGAGAACTCATTAGGCTAGCAGATTTACACAAAACATATGTGTATAAATGGCTAAATCATGATAAGGATAGTACTTATAATTCAAATCACATTAACATGCAAATAGGATGACAACTATCATTCATTAATTAACTTGAATTTAACCTAAATACACATTCAGGGATAAGCACAATAAAGACATAAATGGAAGCTGAACAAATTATAACAAAACAACTTATATTCAATCATGAGGAAAATGAGAAGATGACAATATTATAGGTCTATAAATCCCCGAAGTAGAACCTTTTTCATAAAATAAGTCTTAGGCTTTATAGCCTTTACAAAATATACAGATCCTGAAAACTTGGATCTATTTTTTACAAAAATAAACAAAATAATAGTTTTTTGCAAATTAGGTTAAAAAACCCCAATTAACTACTTGTCTAACTAATTGAAGAATTAGTTCACTGAATGAACCTTAAGCTAACTGAGGTAACTGCTGACAATTACTGCTACTGGCCCTTTGCTGGATAAGCCACTGTTTTCTTTTGATAGGTAGGTGTTGGTGACCTTTTCTACTTGTAATGTCATATTAAAACTAAAACAGACCTTTTCTTAATGCTTTCCTTCATGCCCTTCTTTCATCCTATGTCCTGGAGCCATATATATTTACCAAAACATGGTCCTATATGCCAAAATTTGATTTTAAGCCTCTCTCTACTTTCAGTGGCTAAGTGGCCAGTCTATTGGAACCGTTAGCTACCGAAAGTGGCACTTTCGGTGGCTAATGGACTGACCCGGTGTCTGCCTAAGCCACCGAAAGCCATGTTTTACAAAAAATATTAGGTTTTCCTCAAAAATTTCCTTGTAAGCCTATTTTCTCAGCTTTCTTCTTCAACAAGATCCGTGCTAGGAGGGTTAACAACACCTTGGTTAGTTTCAGGAGGCTAAAGGCTAACTACAGCGTCAGCTAGGGTTTCCAAGGTGGGGTGGCTACTAGGGTTTTCCTTGGATTCTTTTAGTTGTAGTTTTTGGAGCCTAATCATCCTGTATAATATAGTATTGTCATTTAGGTACCTTATGTTCAGCCTCTTTAAGAAAATATATTTTTCTGTCTGCTCGAGGTAAGACTTATGTAGCAGCTTGTTTCTACTGGTCAATGCACCATTATTCTTCTTTATTTCTCTTTCCAAAATCTCCAAATCATAAATTTGCCTTAGTAATTAATTAATCTTTTGAGTTTTAGGATTGCTGGAGGAAGCCCTCTTTGTTGGTTCTTCTTGCTCCTTTGGTGTGTGGGATGGTAGTGCTTCAGCCACTCGTACAATTTGTAGAGCTAGGTATGCACCTTATTCTTGCTCCTCTTGAGAATTTGAGTAGGGTAGATTTATAATATTCTCCTTGCGTGTTTCAACCCCCTGGAACTTCTCACTGAAGTCCAAGTTCCTTTTTACCTTCTTGGCCTTGGAAGAAGAGGGATGTTTTTCTGTTGCTGTTGCTCGGGATATGGCCCTTCTCCTTTTTCTCCCACTCCTTGGTGTGCTAGACCTCTTGGCAGGAGTCTTCCCTTTCTATTCTGGCTGAGGGCCTGTCCCAAATCCATTCCAAAATAGAAAATAGGGCCATGCCACATTCCTTGTTTTTAGTAACTCCTAGATGAATAGTTGGATAAGGCCATGGTGGGACAATCTGCCAACAATATTCGTTGGCTAGGATTTAACTTGGTGTGCCATCTTTCCCAAACTTCTGTGTAAGTAAAAGGGAAAATTGAGCGGGATTTTACCTATGAAGTGGTTCATTATATTTGAATGGTAGATTGTGGCTCTATTATATATTCCTTCACATGTTAGGTAAACCACAATGGCCTTCAATAGTTTTTTCCACCTCTCTTCCAAGTAGGATGATGGCACATTCTTCTTCCACACCATTCCTCTATGTTCAAGTTTTAGGTAAGACCTGAATTCTACATCTTTTGGTATGGTGGTCTTGAAGCATTTTTCTCCTATTCAAGGGAGTTCGGTTACTTCAATGATCAGGGTTTCATCTATGTGAAATTCCTCATTTCCTATAACAGCCTTTGAACCATCAAATGAGAGGGAAAATGCCTCAATTACCTGCTGATGGGAGCCTTGTATCTTTTCACAAAACTTGTAGCAGCCAACCTCTTGGAAGAGTTTATGTACCTCTTGATGTGCTTCCAAATAACTAATATCACTCATCTCCTACCTGAGAGAAGGTACTCCGTTCTTCATCTTGATGTGTGCCTCTCCTGGGTTCTTGCAAAATAATTCTGAGTTCTATATACAAAGTGTTAGCAGGCTACTCCTTCAGAGATGCTTTTCTTGGTGGAGAGGAATGACAAGATCAAGAGTGAAATGTGCTAGTGTCCTTTGGCACTGATTATGAGGGTTTGTTCTATCATAATGGATGCTGAGATCATAAGGTGATGGCAGTAGTTGATCCTCTCGATCTCCTTTCCCAAGCAATCATATAGCACATTAGACTGGATACTCGATGGGTTTTTTGCTATTATTTTGGACAGGTGGAAAGAGACTGAGGGTTTCCAATCCTATCAGTCCTTTGCCAATTTTATAACAGCCTCTTTAACTCATTTACACATGAAGTTATGCAGGCTTGAGTCTTTTCAACTGTTTGTAATGCTCTCCACTGATGGTTCATCTTGTTGATGGTGTTCTATTTGACTGTTTTCTAACCAGTTCCTCACTTTTCCTTTTCAGTGGTTACTAGCCTCCGGGAGTTTGTATGCTAGCCATCGAAAATATGGATTTAGGTGGCTAATGAAGCAATATCTCTTTTTCCTAAGCCACTAAAACCATCATACCATCATCGCGGTGAAATGCTGCGTTTGGCAGATAACAGCCTCACCAAAAAACCTGTTTAACCACCGAAAAACCATCCTTTCAGTGGCTAATGAAATGCTTGATCTTTCGCCTAAGCCACCAAAAGCACTTCTTCCCCAATGCTTATCTTCCTACTTTTAGTGGTTAAAATATGCATTGGATTGTTCAATAAGTAGCCAAAAGCATCACTTTTTGGTGGCTAATGAGTCATTTGAAGTCTCCCTTAAGCCACTGACAGTGTTGATTTTATTCTTCTTGCTCGGGCCGCTTTCGGTGGTTTACCTTTATCCCTCGTTCAATTGTTAGGTGCCGAAAGATATATTTTTGGTGGAAAATGATCTATTAAAACCCTCGCCTAAGCCACTGAAAGCTATAACTTTCAATTTTTTCAACCATATCAAAAAGAGAGACTTTCAATTTGTCAATCATACTCAAATATTTCATTACATGAATCCAATTATTCATACTTATCAAAACAAATCTATTTTGGGAGATAACATCTGGCTCTTGCTTAGGGATGGTAACCTCCCATTGAGGTCCCAAGAATCCCAGACCAAAATTCCTTTCACTAAAAGCAACTAAAACTTAACACTATCATTTACTATTCCATTGGGCATGGAGTTTATTATGTAAGAAAAAACAACCTATTATCTACTAATTTACAAGAACAAGGCCTGAAAGCCTCAAATAAAGTAAATTTTCAGAAAAATCCCATTCAGTGGGCCATCAAATACCTCTTCCCCTTCTAGATTCTGAAATTTGAAGGTGTTATTCTTATGTACTTGAGCTATCACAAAAGGGCCAATCCACAAAGAATCAAACTTTCCATGCTTTCCCTTGTCTTGCCTGACAGCATCCCACTTTAGGACCCAATCTCCAACCTAAAAGTTGTATACTTTTTCCCTTTTGTCAAACATTCCCTTGATCCTCTATTGATGGGCTTCTGATTTTCCTATCACTTGCTCTCTGATTTGCTACAACTCCACCAAGTCTGCCATCCTCCTTACCATATCATTTGGTTCATCTTCCTCTTCCTGAAAGAATTTTCCCATTGGCATAATGAGCTGAATAGGAAAAATGGCCTGAGTACCATAAACCAACTTGAATGGAGAATTCCTTATAGATATTTTGTCTATTACCCTATCATCCCATAAAGCAAACTTGAGCTTAGAATCCCATCTTTTCTGATTTGTCTCCAGTAGTTTCCTAATGATCCTAACTAGGCTTTTGTTGGATGACTCAGCCAGGCCATTTCCTTGAGGATAATAGGATGTGGAATGCACCATTTGAATTCCCATTGACTCACACATTTTAACTAATTCCCTAGCCTTGAAATCAGGTTCATTATCAACTACTAACCTTACTAGGAATCGAAACCTGCTAAAGATATTCTCATACAAAAATTTCATGATGACCCGATGAGTGGCATTCCTAGTGGGTATTTCCTCTATCCATTTGGTAAAGTAGTATATGGCTACTAGGATCCATTTATGCTTCCCACTGGAAGATAGATTTATTTTACCTATGAAATCCAGACCCCATTGCTAGAAAGGGGTATTCACTAGAATAGGCCTAAGGGGCAAGGATTTGAGCTACTGCTTCGTTATAAATCTTTGGCACTGTTCACAGGCCCTTACAAAAGTACATACATCAGGAAAAAGGACTGGCCAATAGTATTTTTCTCTTAGGATATTGTGGGATGTGGTTTTCCAATAATGGTGGCCCCCACATGTGCTGGAATGGAAGTGATGCATGACCTGCTCTGCTTCTTCCTTATCTAGACATCTCAACAAAATTCCAGACTCATCCTTCCAATACAAGAGTTTGTCAATTATGAAAAACTTAACATATTTTAACATAAGAGATCGTGCTTGATTAGGAGTGAGATCGGGAGGAACTTCTAATTTTTGCAAAAATTCAATAATACCCGAGTACCATTCAAAGGATGATAGGTTTTCAACTACTGGTGGAATGCCATTCTGATCTTGATCTACTTTTGCTGCTACCACAGTATGCACTTTTTATGATTTGACACCGGTGAAGTTTATCCCCATTAGTTCATAGTTTTCTTTAGCCATGAGTTTGGCTAGACCTAGTCCCTTTACTAGCTTAGTGGGCTTCACCTCTATATCAAAATCAATGAGCTTGCAAATTCACTTATCTCTCTTCCCATCAATGTCAGGCTGAGTCAAGACATCCTTCATAGTAGCTGAAGGGACACATGCAAGGAATTTTGCATGGGGAATGTAAATTTTGAAAGTCTTCAAAGATTTTATGAGAGCATAAGCATGTTTCTCAATTGGGTCATACTTCAACTCAACATCTCTCAAGGTTTTGCTGAAGAATGCAATTGGATGATCAAAAGCCTCATTATCTTTTTTTAGTAGCACAGCTACCACTGTGTCATAGGATGCAAAATAAAAGATGTAAAAAATCTCGGTGTATTCAGGACTAATCAGGGTTGGGGCCTCCATGATATCCATCTTGATGTCTTTGAAAGAGCTTCTTTCCTGGTCAGTCCATTTTATTTTTGCATCCTTTTTCAGCATGACTGTTATGTGCTTCACCACCTCAGAGAAATTAGGGATGAACCTCCTGACAAAGTTTATTTTACCTAAAAATGACTGAATGTCCCTTTTTTTATCTCGGTATGGACAACTTCTGGATTGCTTCCACCCTTACCCGGTCAATCTTTACACCTTCAGTTGAGACTATGTGACGTAGGAGTTTCCCTTCATTGAGTTCAAACTGAGACTTCTTAGGATTGAGTGATATCCCATACCTTCTGCACTTCAGAAACACCTTTCTCAAATGATGTAAATGATCATGATGGCTGTGAGAGTAAAAAGTTAGGTCATCCAAGTATATGAGCACAAATTTATCTTTCAACCCTACAAAATCTAGGTCCATGGATCTCGGAAAAGTAGCCCCAACATTCATTAGCCCAAATGGAATTTTAGCATACATGAAAGTGCCTGAGGGGGTGGTAAAGGAAGTCTTCTCTTGGTCATCAGGGTGCACAACAACTTGATTGTATCCAGAGAAGACATCTAGGAATGACATAACACTAGCCCCTGAGACTTTCTGCAACAAGTGTTCCATCTTGGGCAGTGGATAGTTGTCTTTATTGGAATATTTGTTCAGGTTTCTAAAATCCACACACAACATGATTTCCCCATTCTTCTTTCTTACCACTACTAGGTTTTCAATCCACTTGGAATACCTAAGGGGGATTATGATCTTGGCTTTGAGGAGCTTATGTATTTATTTTTCAATTACTAGTAATAGGAGGGGACTGATGGATCTCATCTTCTGCTTGAAATGGATGGTTTCCTTCTCCAAAGGAATCATGTGATGAATGATATTGGTGTCATAGGTTTTCAGGTCATTGTGCTCCCAGGAAAAGACATCAACAAACTCTTTTATCAGGCAAAATTTTGACCTCTGATCAACAGTCAACTTAGTGGTCAGATGTATCAGTTTTGGATGGATTTGACTTCCTATGTTTTTATCTTCGATAGCAGGCTCTAAATCCTTTTTGGCAGTCTTGGAAGGGATTTCATTATGATAAAACAGCTCTTCCAGAGGCACTAAACCCCGAGGCATATATTTGTTGGGTGATTGGACAATGTTTTGATCAGCCAATTTATCTTTCAACTTGAGCTGCTTGGATTCCTCCATGTCTAGGTTTTCTCGGTCTATATGTATATCAGAGAATTCATCTACTGGATGAAGGAATTTGCTAAGCTCATCATCACTCTCAAACACCTTCCAAAATTTGACATTATCTGGCAGGGAAGGTCTGTACTTAACCTGAACGTCATAGCTAAGCTTAGGAGGTAAAGGAGGAACAAGCAGACTTGTAGATATAGCTAGGGTATCATCTAGGTGATTCAAAGCCCTAGGTATATATGACAGTTCAAAAAACATAAAGGAGTCTCTCATTTTCCATACCTTGTCCCTATAGGCCTTTAGTTTGACATTTTTTGTCTAAAAAGTGTTGTTGACCTGTTGTATAATAAGGTATGCATCTCTAAAAATCCTTATGCACATGATCCCCGTCTCCTTCGTAGCTTTAACTCCTAGAAGCAAGGCTTTATATTTTTCTATATTGTTAGTGGTTTTAAAATCAAGCTTATAAGTCAGATAAATGTTTTCCTTGGATGGGGAGATCAATACTACACCTGCACCTGCTGAGCTTTGAGTGCTAGCCCCATCAAAATACATGTTCCAGATTGCTATGTTTACTTTTTTGGGCTACTGACAGGTGGGCTTAGTGAGATGGACTGATGTTTTCTTAGAATCATTTATTTGCAGAATGCATGACCCAAAATCAGTGACCACTACATAGATGGGGTGATTCACTGAATTTCTCTCCTTGCTTGTGATGTAGGCCAGCTGACTTTTCTAGTACATCCTCTTGGTCTCCCCTCCCAACATGGGGATGGTGGCATATGTAAGATCCATCTGAAGGGTGCCACCTAGTCTTTTGATCCGTGATCAAGACAACAAAATACCACATTTTGGAGGGATATCAGCCACTACAATGTCCATCATGATGCTTTTGGAAGGTAGCTGAGCTAGGTTCAAAACAAGGTCTTTGATGAGGCCCAAGCACTTGAAATTTCTGGAGTCAAAGGAGAATAAATCATGGTAGGGATTTGTGATGCTGAGACCAAGCTAATCCATCACATCCTTTGGCATTAGGTTATGAGAAGCTCCCGAATCCAGCAGATAGTTATGGAGGATTTTATCATGGATATTCAAGGATATATAGAAAGGTGGGCATGAGTCATTTAGGTCATCAATCATGGGGCCTAGGGTTACAACATTTTTTTCATCTTGTAGATTTACAAAGTGAGTATCAATATGCACCTTTGGCTGAAGGGAATTCAGAATGGAAGACTTGAATGCATCATTTTTCATTAGCTCAATTAATGGGAAAGGGATCTTCAATCTTTGAATTTCTGACTCAAGGTTGAAAGAATAATGCAGCATATCAGGAAACATTACCTCATGCACTAGAGCTTTGAGTTGGGCATGGTCAGCAATGGCTGAAGGTGCTGGTTTTTGCAATGATTTGGAAATGACAACCACTTTCTTTAGTAAAACAGTAATGTTTTTAGCTGGTGTAGCAGGTTGTTTTACAGGCATAACATTCTTCTTAAGAGGAGCAACTAGCCTAGATCTTAGATTGTACCCTCCCTGACCATCATCCTGTGTTCAGTGATCTAGTCATCAATTAGGGCTTCCTCATATTTTTCCTGTGTCAAAAAATAATAGTCCACCTCATCCTCCATGCAGTGGATGTTCTCTTTAGCTTCTCCTTCTTCTTCAATGAATTATGGCTCTTCTTCTAATACAACATTCTAAAATTTAGCTCTGATTCTCTAATCTTCCCCTTGATTCCATTCCCTTCTGAGAATCTGAACTGGAAGGTTTCCTCTTCTATAGGGACAAAATTAGGGTTTTGAGGAGGAAAATCACTTGGCCCTTTACCCCTCACCGGTATTTTTTCTTGGTCCTTCAGCTTAGAAATTTCAGTAGTCAGGTTATATAACAGTTTGGTCATTTTTTCAATCTTGTTCTCTAATGAAGAAGCCCCAATAGGGTTTCTTGGCTGCTTCTTCCTGTCTATCTTTCCTTTAACCTTCTAAGATGCCACAATGTTTGATTCTACCTCTAGGGAAGCATCCTTCATGAGTGATAAGGAGGAAGACATCCTTTCTATGATAAGTAGGAAAAAATCAGAGTTAAAGGCATTTGCATAAGTTATCCTAGCTGAGGTATTAGTGGGATTGATTTTGTGGGGATCTTGTTGTACATATTGTTGAACCTTTTGGTGAAGTTGGAGACAAACTCCCCATTTTCTCTTTTCAAGTTGCTGAACTCTGTAATATAATAAAGGTGGTCTCTCCTTTCTCCCCAATGTTTATAAATATGTCATCTAGGGCTTAAATTCCTTCCATTGACCAAGCAGGCATCTCTTTAAACCATTTCCTAGCTTGACCATCGAGGTTTTCCACAAAAACCCTAGTCCATACATCTTGTTGTTCTATGCTAATGTTCTCATCATAGCTGTAAAATGCCTCTAGATGTCCTTCAGCTATGAAATATCCTTCACCTGTGAATTTAGGCATGTACTTAAGGTAATATCCAGTGGGCATGGCCGCGAGAGGATTTGGAAAATTTATGGGGCCATACCTAACTACCAGGATCCTTTCCATTTCAGTCAATTTAGGGGCAACCATGTTGAAAATGGGTATGTGAAGGATGGAGGAAGGAAGTACTGATATATCTAGTAACTGAGAAGGCGGTGGTGGTAAACTTATCCCAGTGGAGTCACCAGGGATTGGATATTCATAAGCAACAGTGCTTAAAGATGCCCAAACCCTAGAATTTTCTGATGTATTTATAAATTCTTGAGAATTAAGTGTTTCAGTAGAAGAAATCATAGTAGAAATATTTCTTGAAATACCTGATGTAGCTTCCTTTGATGCACTGATGGTCTCCCTTAGTGAAGCCCTAGCTCTTCTCAGAATCTGTTCTGGATCTGAAACAGGTGTTGCTGGTGGTCCCTGAGGGTTTTCCATGGTACTTGGTCTTCTTGAAGCCACCTTAGTTCAATGGAGTTTCCAGATAGATGATTTACAACCAGAATAGTGTCCAAGCTTTGTCTATCATCAAAGCAAGGATCTATTTCGTCTCCCAGGGAAGCTGAGCTTCAGTCTCCTCTCCCCGGCAATGGCTCCAATTTGTTCTCACTCCAGGAAACTCCTTTAGGTTGTAGCTCAAGGATTCCTAGTAACTTACAATTTTTTTTAGGTTTTTATAATATGGATCAAATCAAGTGACTTATATGACCTTCCACTCTCAAGACATGCATGAAACTCACTCAATTACAAGGCTTTTAGTTACAATTGCTCAGAAGTTGACAGTAATGTGCAGGGATGGAAAACTAATTAGGCTGGTAGATTTACACACAAAACATATGCATATAAATGGCTAAATCATGATAAGGATGGTACTTCTAATTCAAATCAAATTAACATGCCAATAGGATGACAGCTATCAGTCATTAATTAACTTGAATTTAACCTAAATACACATTCATGCATAAGCACAGTAAATACATAAATGGAGGTAGAACAAATTATAACAAAATGAGCAAAATGAGAAGCTGACAATAGTATAGGTCTATAAATCCTTGAATTCATACCTTTTTCATAAAACAAGCCTTAGGATGTATAGCCTTTACAAAATATACAGATACTGAAAACTTGGATCTTTTTTTTACAAAAATAAACAAAATAATAGTTTTTTGCAAATTAGGTTAAGAAACCCTAATTAACTACTTGTCTAACTAATTGAAGAATTGGTTCACTGAATGAACCTTCAACTAACTGAGGTAACTATTTAATATTACTGCTACTGGCCCTTTGTTGGTTAAGCCAGTGTTTTCTCTTGATAGCTAGGTGTTGGTGACCCTTTCTACTTGTAATGTCATATTAAAACTAAAACAAACCTTTCCTTGACGCTTTCCTCTATGCCCTTTATCTTCAACCTATGTCCCTGAGCCATATATATTCACCAAAAACTAGTCTTGTATGCCAAAATTTGATTTTAAGTCTCTGTCTTCTTTTGGTGGCTAAGAGGCCAGTCTATGTCCCTGAGCCATATATATTCACCAAAAACTAGTCTTGTATGCCAAAATTTGATTTTAAGTCTCTGTCTTCTTTTGGTGGCTAAGAGGCCAGTCTATCAGAACTGTTAGCTATCGAAAGTGGCCCTTTCGATGGCTAATGGACTACCCCAACGTCTACCTAAGCCACCGAAGGCCTTGTTTTGCAAAAATTATTAGGTTTTCCTCAAAAATTTCCCTATAATCCTATTTTATGAGCTTTCTTCTTTAGGAGGCTCCATGCTAGGAGGGTTAACAACACCCTATCTAGTTTCAGGATGTTGAAGGCTAACTGTATCCTTAGCTAGGGTTTCCAAAGTGGGGTGGCTGCTAGGGTTTGCCTTAGCCTCCTTTAGTTTTAGTTTTTAGAGCCTAATAATCCTATATAATCTAGTATTGTCCTTTAGGTAGCTTGTGTTCAACCTCTTTAAGAAATATATATTTCTCTCTGCTCCAGGTAAGACATATGAAGAAACTTGTTTCTGCTTGTCAATGCAGCATTATTCTTCTTTATTTCTCTTTCCAAAATCTCCATCTCAATAATTTGCTTTAGTAATTGATTGATATATTGAGTTTTAGGATTACTAGGCGAATCCCTCTCTGTTGGTTCTTCTTGCTCCTTTGGTGTGGAGGAGGGTAGTGCTTCAGCCACTGGTACAATTTGCAGAGCTAGGTCTACATCTTCTTCTTGCTCCTATTCAGAATCTGAGTAGGGTATATTTAGAATATTCTCCTTGTGTGTTTCAACCACGTGGCCCTTCTCACTAAAGTCCAAGTTCCTTTTGACCTTCATGGCATTCGAAGAAGAGGGAGGCTATTCTGCTACTGCTACTTGGGATATGTCCCTCTTCCTTCTTCTCCCACTCCTTGGTGTGCTAGACATCTTAGAAGGAGACTTTACTTTCTCTTCTGGCTGAAGACCCGTCTCAAATCCATTCCAAAATAGAAAATAGGGCCACGCCACATTCCTTCTTTTTAGTAACTCCTAGATCAACAGTTGGATAAGGCCATGGTGGCACAGCCTGCCAATAATCTTGGTTGGCTGGGATTTAACTTGGTGTGCCATCTTTCCCAAAATTCTGTGTAAGTAAAAGGGAAAATTGAGTGATCTTTTACATGTGAAGTGGTTCATTATCTTGAAATGATAGATCATGGCTCTGTTATATCTTCCTTCACAGGTTAGGTAAACCACAATGGCCTTCGGTAGTCATTGCCACCTGTCTTCCAATTAGGATGAGGGCACATTCTTCTTCCACACCATTCCTGTATTTTTAGGTTTTAGTTAAGACCTTAATTCTACATATTTTGGTATGGTGTTCATGAGCCATTCTTCTCCTATGCAAGGGAGTTCGGTTACTTTAGTAATCAGGGTTTCATCTATGTGAAATTTGTCCTTGCCTATAACTGCATTTGAACCATCAAATGAGAGGGAAAATGCCTCAGCTACCTGTTGATGGGAGCCTTGTATCTTTTCACAAAACTTGTAGCAGCCAACCTCTTGGAAGAGTTTACAGACCTCTTGATGTTCTTCCAAATAACTGATATCACCTAGCTCCTGCCTAAGAGCAGGTCCTCGCTCCATCATCTTGATGAGTTCCTCTCCTGGGTACCTACAAAATAAGTCTCAGTTCTATATACAGTGTATTAGCAGGCTGCTCCTTCAGAGATGGTTTTCTTGGTGGAGAGGAATGACAAGCTCGAGAGTGAAATTTATTGGGGTCCTTTGGCACTGATTATGAGGGTTTTTTATGTCATGATGGATGCTGAGATCATAATGTGATGGAAGCAATTGATCGTCTCGATCTCCTTTCCTAAGCAATCATATAGCTTCCTTCAGTTCTATTCTTTGGAGGCTAATCATCCTGTATAATCTAGTATTGTTTTTTAGGTACCTTGTGTTCATCCTGTTTAAGAAATATATCTTTCTCTCTACTCCAGGTAAGACTTATGAAGCAACTTGTTTTTGCTGGTCAATGCAACATTATTCTTCTTTATTTCTCTTTCCAAAATCTCCATCTCATTAATTTTCCTTAGTAATTGATTGATCTTTTGAGTTTTGGGATTACTGGAGGAATCCCTCTTTGTTGGTTCTTCTTGCTCCTTTGGTGTGGGGGAGGGTAGTGCTTCAGCCACTAGCACAATTTGCAGAGCTAGGTCTACACCTTCTTCTTGCTCCTCTTCAGAATCTGAGTAGGGTAGATTTAGAATATTCTCCTTGTGTGTTTCAACCGCTTAGACCTTCTCACTAAAGTCCAAGTTCATTTTTACCTTCTTCGCATTCTAAGAAGAGGGAGGCTATTGTGATACTTCTACTTGGGATATGGCCCTCCTCCTTCTTCTCCCACTCCTTAGTGTGTTGGACTTCTTGGCAGGAGACTTCCCTTTGTCTTTTGGTTGAAGGCCTGTCTCAAATCCATTCCAAAATAGAAAATAGGGCCATGGCACATTCCTTATTTTCAATAAATCCTAGATCAATAGCTGGATAAGGCCATGGTGGGACAACCTTTCAGCAATCTTGGTTGGTTGGGATTTAACTTGGTGTGCCATCTTTACAAAAAAATTGTGTAAGTAAAAGGGAAAATTGAGTGGCATTTTATGTTTGAAGTGGTTCATTGTCTTGAAATGATAGATCATGGCTCTGTTGTATCTTCCTTCATAGGTTAGGTAAACCACAATGGCCTTCAACAGTTGTTTCCACCTCTCTTCCAACCAGGATGATGGCACACTCTTCTTCCACAACATTCCTCTATGTTCAGGTTTTAGTACGACCTGAATTCTACATCTTTTGGTATGGTGGTCTTGAACCATTTTTTCCCTGTGTAAGGGAGTTCAGTTACTTCAGTTATCAGGGTTTCATCTATGTGAAATTCCTCCTTGCCTATAACTGCATTTGAACCATCAAATGAGAGGGAAAATGCCTCAGCTACCTGTTGATGGGAGCCTTGTATCTTTTTAGAAAACTTGTAGCAGCCAACCTCTTGGAAGAATTTATAGACCTCTCGATGTGCTTCCAAATAACTAATATCACCCAGCTCCTGCCTGAGAAAAGGTCCTCTCTTATTCATCTTGATGAGTTCCTCTCTTGGGTACCTGCAAAATAGTTCTCAGTTCTGTATACAATGTGTTAGTAGGGTGCTCCTTCAGAGATGGTTTTCCTAGAGGAGAGGAATGACAAGCTCGAGAGTGGAATGTGTTGGAATCCTTTGGCACTAATTATGAGGGTTTGTTATGTCATGATGGATGCTAAGATAATAATGTGATGGCAGCAGTTGATCCTCTCGATCTCCTTTCCCAAGCAATCATATCACACATTGGCCTGGATACTCGGTGGGTTTTTTGTTGTTCTTTTGGATAGGTGGAAGGATACTGAGGGTTTCCAATCCTATCGGTCCTTTGCCAGTTTTAGAACGACCTATTTAACTCATTTACATGCACTGTTATGTAGGATCGAGTCTTTTCAATGGTTTGTGACTCCCTCCACTGATGGTTCATCTTGCTGACGAGGTTCGATTCGACTATTTTCTAACCATTTCCTCACTTTACCTTTTCGATGGTTAATGCACTTCGGGAGTTTGTCTGCTAGCCACCAAAAATATGTCTTTCAGTGGCTAATGAAGTGATATCTCTTTTTCCTAAACCTCTGAAACCATCATACCATTTTCGTAGTGAAATCCTAGTTTTGCTAGATAACGGCCTCGCCAAAACACCTGTTTAACCACTGAAAACCTGTCCTTTCGGTGGGTAATGAAATTTCTGAGATTTCTCTTAATCCACTGAAAGCACTTCTTCCCTGATATGTATCTTCCTACTTTTGGTGGTTAATATCTACATTGGATTATTTGATAAGCAGCCGAAAGCATCACTTTTCGGTGGCTAATGAGTTATTTGAAATCTCACCTAAGCCACCAAAAGTGTTGATTTGATTCTACTTGCTTAGGCTGCTTTTGGTGGTTTACCTTTATCCCTCGTTCAATATTTAGCTGCTGAAACATAGCTTTTCATGGTTAATGAGCTATCAAAAGCCTCATCTAAGCCACCGAAAGCTATAACTTTCAATTTTTTCAACCATATAAAAAATAGAGACTTTCAATTTGTCAGTCATACTCAGATATTTCATTACATGAATCCAATTCTTCATACTTATCAAAACAAATTTATTTTGGGAGATAACACATTTCATAAGGCATATTCATAATGGAAAATTCTTATGCATAAATATATGATTAGGCAACTATTTTATCCAATACAACATTCATCCATATCTCATGAAAACTTTTCTAGATGCCTTCCATCTCCACCAGAACAACATTGAGATTGTGCACTAATCCAATATGTTAGCAAAGAGGTTTCATTCTAGATAATTAGCAATGGAGAGTTGTATAGCACCATGAGCTACTTACCCATCACATGCATTTTAGTATTATACTCTCATTAATGCAAACATTATATCATGCATAATACATCAACTGAATATAAACAAATGCATAACAAAAACAATATCATGAAATGGCAATTGAATACTTATCTTTATTTATTTCTTGGGTAGACTCCTTCTTGATCCTTCCGCTTCATCATATTATTCATTCATGACCTCATAATTTCTTATCCAAATTCTCAAGATGGATAAGAGGTTCTTCAAGAATTGATTCCTTCATATTCCTAATCGCTTGAGGGATCTTCTTTCAATGGTGAGAGCTTGATCTTCAGTTGCTCCCATATTCTCTTCTCTTATTATGAGTCAAGCTTCTTCTTCATCCTAGAGTCTATTGAAAGTAATCACTTCCTTCTGGAACACATTCCTTGAATGAATGAATCCCATGATCTTGGGAAGCCATTCAAGGTGGTTATCACAACTTCTGCATTCTCCACTTCTTCTTCTACCACTTCAAGTTGTTCTTTGATTTGAGAGACCCTTGTAAAGTATGACTGTATGGTCTCTTCATTCTGGATCTTCACATTATTCAACTAGTTTCTTAAGGTCATATTTCGATTTATGTTCTTCCCTTTAAATAGCGTGGTCAAGGAATCAAACATCTTTGGTGTCTTTAGGAAAGACACTTGCGGTATAAGGTGATCCATGATTGAATCAACAATGATATTCTTAGCCTTGACCAAGTTCTTCTTGTGTAAGGATTTTAGCCTCATCTCCCTCTGGAACTGGAACCTCTCCACTCATGTGGGTGTCCAATTCATTTTCTTCAGAGATATCATAAAATTCCATTATTGGAAGTTGTGAACATCACCAAGCTTATCATTAAGCTGATGTGATAGATCATTTTTAAATGAGAACCTCAAATGAAAATAGCAAAATATTAGATCTTACCGATTTGAGGTGTCCATCCTCGTTTCAGAGCTCGCTGATCTAGGGTTTATGAGAGAAACCCTAATTTTGAAAACTTGGAATATTTTAGATTTGATTGTATAGAAAGTTAGATCTCTTCAAGCTGAGCTATCTAATGTAATCCTTTTCTGAAAACAGTGGATGGAATCTCTCGGAACAGGAAGCCTTAGTTTTCCAATTTCTTCTATCGAAATGCTTGATAATTTTTCTGCAGTATATCTGATATTACAAATCCTATGTGTCTAAAAATTTTCAGTAAGGTATCCTTGCCTGTCCCTTTTCCAAAAACATAGGATTCATCAGAATTGGTTTCACCAATTTGGGCTTATTATCGTTTTCTCAAGGTGACCTGTTTCAGGATCGTTCACCATAGTGAAGTTGTACGAGCTTCCACATGTCATAGTTTTCTCTTATGGGTCTAAAAAGTGGACCAAAAAAATTAACTTCCATTCCCTTTATGGAAAATCTTCATAAATGTCATTTGGAACTTTGTAGCACGAGATATAGCAATTCTCCCTAGGTGTCTTGTTTAGGGATGAATCCTGGAAGAGACTGGAACCCTATATTGGAGAGATTATATCACCTGGAATATAGTGAATCTGAGGCTGAATTTTGGATACAATGTAAATATAGATGTTATATTAGGCATGTGAATGTTTCATCTCCTGAGCCTTCTCCAATCCCAAGATATAGAGAATTTACAAAAACTTATCAGCTTTAGTACTTTAGGGTTTTTCCAACTCGAGGTCAAACTAGGGTTTGACTTTCCCAGAGTTTCACCCAACAAAAAATCTCGACCCAGGTCTCTAAAGATCAATTTTTATTAGGAGATAAATCTTATGCTGGGATCACTAAAACATTCCTCTTATGTAAGAATCCCTAATTTCCTACACCAAAAACTCAAAATGTCCGAAATCGAATTTTGTTTCGACAGAATGATGCACCCTTCAATGGAGAGTCAACCTAACATACTTTTACAGATGGATTGTCGAGAGAGACCCAAAAAGTAAGAAGCACTTGCTTTTGCAGCTGCACAATGTATTCTTCTTAGGTTAGCTTTGATACCATGTTATATTTTTATCATTCAAGCTAGCATTATGATCTTAGGATCTTATCTGAGAGAATAACATGCACCACAATAAAACACAACAGACAAGAGACATAAATAATTTTCCTCAGGGAAACCATAAAGGAAAAAAAACGACAACTTCCTCAAAGATATAATGCGCACCAATGGCAGCAGTAAAATACGAAAATAAAAAGATGATCTCCACAACTTCTCTCTCTCTCTCTCTCACTTGAGAGCGCTACTTCTCTCTCACTCATGCGCCCCAATGAGTGAGTGTGTGTTTGATAAATAGAGAGGCTCACTCTCTATGTATATTCTTTCATTCACTTAATGCCCACTTTAACATGCTGGTCCCACTTCAAAATTACTTACTAGATCCAACATCTCTAAGAGAGTCTAATAACCCTAGTGCTCCATAACTATGGGGACTTTGCCCTCTGATCAACAAGGAGGGTTAAATTTGACACAAATGTGGGGAATATTGCCCTGACTTAAAATGGAGGGTTAACCTCAATGACTTTACATGACTTGTTTACTTTATTGAATCTGCCATTCGGAACATCGGGGCATGACATGAATCCATTACATTAGAGATACTTCCCGGAATAAACATCAAGGTACAATATACAAGTGAATACATTCTAAAGTCACTAATACATTAACAATGTCCACCAACACTAATGATTGATCAAGTGGAGAAGTGAAGAGATGAAGAGGAGAAGAAGATCAATAAGCTTGACCATGTTAGCATACATGACGTAGATCGGTTGATCAAACGACCATTCACAGTGGAAGGAAAGATCCACCTCTATATTCGATTTTTGCATAAACTAGCTAAAAGTGAGATTGAAGATCACAAGTGCAATGCCCAGCTTGGCATTGAATCCTCCAGTTACCCTGATATTGAGGAATTTCTATGTAGTTGGAAAATATAGAGATATTTTATGGGATTTTAGTTTTGTTTAGGTTTTTTATCCCCTTTTTGAGGGAAATTCATTCTTTGTAATAATTATTTAAGAGGCCTATTCCCGAATGTATTATTAGGGACTTTTTTATTTTTGGAGGAATAAAGATTGGTACAGGAGACTGAAAAAAACCTCTATTTTTCTTAAGGTTTATGTAATTTATTGCAAAATTCTAAATAAATATAGTGTTGTTGTTTCTTATCTCTTGTATTAGATCTGTTCAAATTTCTATGACAAATCTCATTTTTCTTGTCTCGAATGATCAGATGGTGTTGTGATTCTTTTGTAATTGATTAATGTGTTTTCTCATAACAGAGATTTCTCTTCGTTACTGGTTAATATATTGATAGAGATTTAAGGAATTTATTCTTTAACTGTATTTATCTATTTTGGCAAGTGATTGAATAATGAAAGTTTGACATCTTATATGTTGTTTTTTCAACTAACATGTGCACATGCAGGTTACCTTGAATGATTTAATATTGAGTTGATTTTATTTAATTTTTATTAAACAATTGTGTTTTGAGTGAGAATTTTTTCATCTCATTTACATTTCTGTCAATGTGGTGAATTACTTGTTCTTCAAATACCTCAAGGTAACTTGTAATCAATTCAACATCCTTTATAAAGTAGTTTAGATTTAGATTAAGTTCCCTTTTCTAGTTAGTTTTAATTTTTCCTTTTCTTTATATCAACTACGTTGTTTTCCAATATGGGAAACAAATCCTCTGTGGAACAAATCCATACAAGCCAGCAAAGGATACAAAAAGTATCCATGGGAGATCACTACCTCAAACAGCTCGAGGATAAAACAATACTTGTGTGGGATTGCTTGAAGACTTTGGCTTGGTTTTCTCCGTGTGTTGTAAGACTTATACACCCTTTTCAGCCACATACACAGTTGGGGATTCAACAAATGGTGCTCGAAGGAGGGCCAACACATGATTCCTAAAAAAAATAGTCAAACACCTCCTCCAACAAGATATCTGATTATTACTCATAGTCACACCCACACGTCTACATTAGGGGAATAAATAGCACAAGGTTCAGATGCATTAGCTACCCCTGGACAAGAGAAGACTACCCCATCAAAAAAATACATTCTCGTATCACCCATTCTAGGACCCATCATAGTTGAACAACTGTTGAAGGGTAATTCGTATAGCGTTGCTGAGATCCGAAGACGTTTTTATGAATAACATCTAACCCGAAATATTCCCCAAGATAATAATCAAGTTAATCTAATCTCAGGTGACCAAAACACTGAAAGTCGTCGAAACCTTTTTAGTGAACCATCTACGCCTATGTTATATCTAGATTCCCTTTTTCAGGAGTCACCTACTCCTCAATATAGCATCTGAGCAGGAGGACCACCCCCATCTCCTCCCTCTTCTTCATATTCCTCAAATGAATCGCCATATTTTGAATCTTCAAACTCATCAGTAGAATCTATCCCTATGGCTGGCGAACACCACAATAGGCCTTGGTTGGATGGGGATTCCGTGTTTGTTTTAGGTGATCAGTATAGGTTGCCTGAAAAACCTGAGAAGTGGCTTCCAAAATTTATTCCAGATGATGAAATCCCCGTGGAAGACCACATCAAATCTTTTATGCAGGCCATCATATGTAGGAAATTCATACATGAAGACATGGTTTGCAAACTACTCCCTTACATGTTTGATGGAAAGGATTCTACCTGGTATTTTTCCTTAGAAGCTAGTTCCATCCTATCATGGGATGTGTTTTCTGAACTCTTCACTCAAAGTTTTGGGGATGACAAGACCCCAGAGGAGTTATTCATAGATATTTATTCCATGAAGACTAAGGCTAAAGAAGGAGCCAAATATTACAATCACAAGTTTTCATATTTAAAGAATAGGATCCCAAGTACGGTACTTCTTGTTGAGGAATTACTGGTAGCATACCATGTTAAGGGTATCCTGACCGAAATAGCCATGTGGGTCAAAAGGGCCCGTAAGGATTTCTTTCAAGACACCTTCTTCGAATCCATAGAAGTCGAAAGGGACATGTTCTGTCTCAAGGACAACCCTGACACCACATCTAAACAAGTGTCTGCCTTGCCCAAGAAAAGTGACAATTTTCCTAAACCCGCTTCTACTAGTCCAGATCCATTCAATATGAGTGAAGTGAAGAATATCCTCCAAATAATGTCTAACAATATGGTGGATCTTAAGAAGAAAAACAATGAAAATTAATCGAACAATAGAGTATTCAATAGGCCACCTTTTAGGAGACCCAACCAACCTCCTCAACATACACCACCTCTAAATCCGAGCGAAGGTTTCACCTTAGAAGAGATCTTTTCTATCTTGAAATCCTTAGCTACAGGAAATCTAGAAATTCCTAAATCATGTAAGGATCAATCCACTCAAGATTCACAACCTCCTCAAGAGGAAGAGGAAGATGGCCAGCAGGTCAACACTATGATTTTCTTTTCAGAAGAAGAGGAAGAAGAACCTGACATAGTTTTCAACCTACAACACACTCACAATACTAGATATAAGGAACCACCTCCACAAGAATCAACACTTGTGATGTAAGCTCCCAACAAAGGCAAAACTAAAACTCAAAAAGACACTCTCGTTCATGAAACATAATACAATCTTGTTCGGGATTTGAAGAGAGTCAAGGAAAAGATATCTCTATTCAACCTTCTCAGAATCCCTTCCATAAGGGATTCCTTGCCCAAAATCATGATAATCAAACAACCTAGAGAAGCTCATAATAACAATATTGACTCTTGTCCCTGACCAAAGCATCGAAGTAAGGGCACTCCACCCTTCTTACTTACGTTCGAAATATTTAACAAGGATGTACACAATTATATGGTAGACTCAGGTGCTTCATATAATGTCATGCCTCTTTATGTATGTAAAAAACTGAATGCTACATGGGAAGCCTGTCATATTCAAATTATACAATTAGATAGATCGAAAGTCAAAGTTGTAGGCAAAATGAAGAATGTTCTGCTCATATTATCTGCAGATCCTCAAATACATCAAACTATTGATATTGTGATTGTAGATTTCCCAGCGACTTACAGTATGTGGTTAAGTCAAGATTGGTAAGAAAAACTAAAAGGTTACTTTGCCACAGATTGGTCTCAGTTTTGGTTACCTCTAAACGAGCAGCCTAACAAACTCAAAGTTGACATTGAAACTTTCATGAAACAAACTATAACTGATCTTGATGGTTCCAATGAATCTGTCTCTTTTTTTGATAATTAGATTGAACATTTCACATTTGACACCTTCTTTGGAGACCTACCTATTGATGTTTTGCCAGCAAAGAATGTGCAGAAATAGTCTCAAATAAATCATCTCACTCCTATACCATTCTCCAACACTATTGTACACAATGTTTATAATGTAAATACTAACTTCAAGAATTGACCCTGTCATTTGGAATTTCTTTCTTGATGGCTCTAAATATAAGGATGGAGCAGGTGTGGGATGTGTCCTTATTTATCCAAAGAGGATCAAGATGATGATCGTGTGCAGATTGGTGTTTGAATGTACTAACAACGTAGTTGAGTATGAGGCATTAGTCCAAGGACTTAGGGAAGCTATTGATATGGGAGAAAAAGCAATCAAATATCTAGGAGACTCTGAAATCATCATGAAATAGGTACAGAATCAGATACATTGTCTATCTCCGGGTCTATTTAATTATCAAAGATTAATCAGAGATATGACTAATTCCATTTCAGCATTTAATATTAAATATGTTCCTAGATCACAAAACTTTGATGGAGATCTGCTAGCCAATACTGCATCTAGACTAATCCCACCTGAAGGATTGTCCCGACAAGCTCTCTCTATCAAATTGATGTACAGACCCCCTATACCCAACAGTGTCACAAATTGGAATGTTCGATAATGACCAACAAATACTAGACTTCTTGTCAGCCCAAGACACCTTCAAAGGTACTGATATCGATGAAGATGATCATGATAAGTCTTTATATGACCCTTCCAATATCACCCCTAAGTCTATCATTAGTTTAGATAAGTTTTATGACTTACAAGATAAATTTAGACAGACTAGCAACCGTAAGACCTAGAGCTCGACCCTGAATTACTCACCTATTAACTTGTGGATAGAGCAAGAACCTCGTTTTATTAATCTTGGAATCCAATGTTCCCATGATGAGAGAAGGATTTTTATTAAACCGTGTATGGAATTTAAAGATGCATTTTCCTGGACATACAGTGAACTCAGGACCTTTGACACTAGTTTCATGCACCATAACATCCCGATGAAACCTGAGGTAAAAACATGTCAGCATAAAATAAGAAAAATGCACCCCGGTTTAGAGCCGTCTGTTAAAAGGGAACTTGATAAGCTACTTTTGTCTAGGATCATATTTCCCATCAGACACATGTAGTGGATCACTAACTTAGTACCTATTCGGAAGAAGAATGGGAGAATCAAACCCTATGTAGACTTCATAAACCTGAACCGGGCCTCTGAAAAAGACAATTATCATGTTCCTCCAATGGAACATAGTTTGCAGAAAGTAGCTGAATCTAAGATGTTCTTGCTGTTGGATGGATTTTAAGGTCACAACCAAGTCCTGGTTGCCCCTCATGACCAACTTAAAACATCCTTTTAAACTCCTTGGGGAACCTTCGCATATAGACGGATGCCATTTGGGATAATAAACATAGTAGCCACTTTCCAAAGAGCTATGGACATATCTTTCAGAGGCTTGTTCCATAATTCTGTCATTGTATACTTATATGATGTTACCATTTAATCTAAAAAATGAGAAGATCATTTACCTTCTTTGAAATAGGCATTCGAAAGATGCAGGAAATTTGGGATCTCCCTCAACCCCAAGAAGTCCATCTTGGCTATGATGAAAAGTAAGTTTCTAGGATTCATCGTCTCAAATGAAGGTATGATCATTGATCTGGAGTGCATTGAAGCAATCTACAAGAATGGCCTCCCTAACTCCTGAAATGCAATGTAGTCATTCTTGTCTAAGATTAATTCTATCCGTATCTTCGTTCCAAATTTTTCTCAAATTGTTAAACCCCTACAATTTTTAGTTAAAAATAATGTACCATTTAAGTGGTCCAATGAACGGAATAATGCATTTACAGAGATTTAGAAAGCCATAGTAGAAGAACCTACTCTCATGTCTCCAGATTTCAATAAATATTTTATACTTTACACTTTTTCTACTGATTTTTCTTATGCAGCTGTCCTAACACAAAAAAATCATAAGGACGCTGAGATCCCCATTTCTTTCCTGAGTTTGACATTCAAAGGAGCTGAACTCAACTATTCCGAAGTTGAAAAACAAGCCTACACAGTATATAAATGAGTAAAACATTACAGGCCTTATCTTTTGAAGCCAAGGACTAAGGTAATGGTTCTGTCTATGACCGTTTGCAATGTCCTCATACAAAAGGAGCTCAGAGAAAAAAAAGCTCAATGGATGACCTCCCTTCAAGAATATGATCTAGAGATCAAGCCTGCGAAGATTTTCAGAGGACAAGGTTTATGTCAACTCATTGCCTAGTCAAATGATCCTGAATATCACGACACTGATTGGGAACAAGAAGAGACTATTCCTACAGGTTTTGTTAATGCATTTGAAACTGTGGCATCTGAATGGTATGATCACATCAAATTCTTTCTTCATAATGGGTTTTCTCCTGAAATCCTTGATCCTAAAAAAATTAGAGCATTAAGGCTGAAATCATCCCCTTATCAACTTATTTATAATGGTCTGTTTAGAAATAATTATGATGGTGTTTTTCTTAGATGCCTGGAAAAGGACCAGATTGATGACTTCCTTTTTCAATTTCATGCAGGACCTATAGGTGGGAATTTCTCAGGTGATACAATGACTCAGAAAATCATCTAGGTAGGATAATATTGGCTTACCCTATTTAGATATGCTCATGCATATGTCAGAAGATGTGAGCCTTGCAAAAAATGTGCTGGAAAAGTCAAGAAACATGCATTCCCTTTGGAGCTAGTAGTAGTCCAATTCTCATTTCAGTAGTGGTGATTGGATTTCGTCGGACCTATCAACCCCATATCCTCTTTACAACAAAAATACATCTTGACATCCACTGATTATTTTACAAGGTGGGTCTACGCAATCCCTTTAAGACTGTGTAACACAAACCAAGTAATTTCCTTTCTTGAACACCAGATAATCACCAGGATTGGCACCCTCGAGTATCTTGTTTTTGACAACGCG
The DNA here is from genome assembly GCA_001517045.1 of Pseudotsuga menziesii. Lineage (NCBI taxonomy): Eukaryota > Viridiplantae > Streptophyta > Pinopsida > Pinales > Pinaceae > Pseudotsuga > Pseudotsuga menziesii. The sequence continues at coordinate 242,320 of LPNX011165664.1, read as the reverse complement.
TCATACTTCAAATCCATTGACCTGATCAGCTATGCCCTTGAAAAGGGGATCAAGCTTAAGTTTTCTACCAATTACTATCCTCAGGGAAATGGACTTGCAGAATCTTCTAACAAAAAATGATAAACATCTTGAAGAAGACAGTGGCTTGACATCATAAAAACTAGCATACCAAACTTTATAATTCCCTTTGGGAAGATTGAATCACCCCGAAGGCAGCCATTGGTAACTCCCCTTATTTCCTTGTTTATGGAAAGGAAGTAGTTCTACCATCTAATCTCACCATCCCTTTGTTGCAGTTGGCCCAATCCATCCAAGAGACTGATTCTTCCCCATTATAGTAGAGGATTGATTCTTTGCTCAAGCTATAAGAGGATAAAGAGAGGGCCAAGAACAATTTTTACCAACATCAACAGTTGGTGAAAAAAAGGTTTGATGAAAAGTCCTCCTCCGATAGAGACTTCTCTGTCAAAGATTTAGTGTTGGGATGGGACAAGCAACACAAAAACAACAAGGTGTATACCAAGTTTCAACACCTTTGGATGGGACCATTAATTGTTATAGAAAAATTGGTCCTAGTACAGTTCGGTTACAAACACTGGAAGGGGTTGTTGACACCTATCAAGTGAATTTTTTCTTGCTCAAGAAGTATTTTGTTTGAAAATATTCTTCAAACCTGTACATACATTTGGTGTGTTATTTTTTCCTTTCTATTTTTTGAATGTTTGCTTGATATTGGTGACCTTTTGATAATCTCTACACATTTGCAAATGGTGGGAATTCAGTTTTTCTTGATATTCAATACTCTTAACCTAAGTAAATTCTGTCAGTTCCCATTTTCCCTAACTTTTATCAAGATCTATTATATTTGAATGTTAACCATAAATGTAGAATTTTATATTAATGCACTCTCATCTAGGTCAATATATTCTACATGCCTTACTCTAATGAGGAAAATCATATAAGAAAAGGTTCATCTTGTCTAAGGTCTCGTTAGAGCACTACAACATATGTTTATAACCTGGTCAGTCTTAGTCTTTTGGAATTAAATCATAGACATATATTTTATTATGTGGATTGCAAGATGAGGGGTCTCATTACGAGCCAACTCACTAGGTTCATAGGTGCTTAGTGGAATGACATCTTTACCATATAATATGGGGAGGTGGATTCCAGTTTTCTGGAAGATGGGAGATCCTATCACAGGTTGACTCATTCATGATATGCAAATCATTAGTGAGTAACGATTCCATTATGTGGACATCAAGCCATGGTAATGTCTTGTAATCCATATACAAAACAAAACCGCAGTCGTTCCCAAAAGAAATATTATTTTACATAAGGACAAGGGGGTCCTATCTAAGGCCATCCTTTCTATGATTATAGGCTCGATTTTGGACTGAAACTATCAATACATGGTTCCCAAGCGATGGTATTTTCTTTTAGCCATATAGGTGGAAGACAAGAGGTCTCCTTACCGAGCTGACTTGTTCAGTTTCTAGGTCAGGTTTGCGAATGGAACTTATCACTAGAACATGGAGCAGTAGTCCTATGTCAATGCGGTCTTGTTTTTTCTAAAAAATAATAAATAAATAAATAAACAAAAAAATGATGGTTTCAGTAGCCTCTATGTGAAAATCTAAAAATGGTCAAGGTCTGATCCCAGGTTAAACTTAAACTACATGCCTATGTCAGCTTGAGTCTGAGTGGTCCTTATCCTCCAATGCCATCTGAATCAGTGTTGCATTATCTTTAAAATGACGATGGATGGAAGCGCATTAATCATTTTGATAATTCCTTATTTTTTGCATTCTTATGTTAACATTTTTTAGAAGTTAATCATTTTTCTATTGACAGGTTTGATTGGAAATTGTTGTTGTTTTGCAGAGATAACTGGTTCTTCCCGCCAGATGCCATTTGTTGTAGGTACAACAGATCCCATGTTATTCTTACATGGGAGCCCAATCACAAATACAAATGTAACTTAGTAGAATGCTTTGAAATTTATGTTGGCTTCTATTACATTTTTCTTGACTTCTGGGATTCCCTAACTTAGTCAAAAATTCCCAAAAAATCCATGCTTGATTTGTGTGTTTTTAAGATGCAGAAAGTTAGTTTTGTTTAGGATTGATTTGTGATTCCGCAACCCGCAAACCGCAAGTTGTGGAATGTGGGATTTTTAAATTCAAATGTATTAAAATTATTCATCTTGCATCCCGCATCTTGCAAATGTGATATGTGGGATGTAGAATATTTTTTATAGTTATTACTTGGTCAACCCGCAACCCGCATTCCACAGAAGTGCAGAATTGGGGGAGCGGGTTGTCGTTTGTTATTTCGTTTGTTTTGCGTGTTTCCAGAACCCGCATCCCGCAAAGTGAAGAATGCGGGATGCAGAGAGGATTGAATTTTTTTTCTATTTTTCTATTCTGCATCCCGCAAAATGCGAAATGCAGGTTATGAAATGATTAATAAAATTTTCATTTTATGTTTTAATCCCACACCCTACAAAATTTGATCTCAGCCACTGTTTTCAGACTCATCCTACAGTCTAAATCATTTACCATGAAGCATATATATTTTGGTCTTATTCATGATTTCTTCACTATTTTTATCACTATAAATTGTTGCGTTGCGTAAATTTACCTTCATATTTTTACCAAGATATTTCACCAGTATTCACTCCGGTTTCAAGTGTGTTATCAAGTCACCTTTCCAAATTCAAATTGTTTACTATTGTTCCTTTATCAATTGGTTTTAATTTCTGGTTCATACGTTCAATAGAACATGGAAACATCCAAAACACCTCGATTTACCTGGTGCAAAAACCCCCAGAAAGACATACTTACGAAAGGCCCAAATTTTGGTGTCTTCTCTAATACCAGTGGCTGAGTTAGCAAAGCTTACCAGTTGGATTGGTCCTGATTTTAATCCATCTTTAATAACAATGACCTTTCAGACTTTTAGGATGACCAAATCATTTATGAGAGAATTAGGGATTCTAGCATCCACATGATTACTATGAGACCGGTTGTTCTCCCTTACAATGATGTAGTCAGATGGATTATTGACCATGCCAATCCAAAAGATTGTTCTTTTAACACTAGTACTGGATTGCTGCTGACCAATTTCTATTCTGAATCCTTTGTGAAAATTTACACTCTCAAACCTTTTATGCAGCTCCTTAACGCTGATTCTGTTAAAGCTACCAAGTCTGGTTACAATTTTGACCAAATGTTGAAGTGCTGGATGGCCGAACCATGTAAATTCTCCCAGAGAAAATATGAACTTTACCCCATTGAATGGATCAAGGAACCTTATTCCCTGTTGGAAGAAATGTTATGCAGGCTCTATGGTCTTCTCAATTTCTCTTAATTCAAGGAACAATGGGCTCTGATTTCCCATCTTGTCATAACTATAGGAGAATCCCTATCCTAGGCATCAATCTTGTCTCTAGAACTTAAAACTACCATACATGAATTCCAGAAAGCTACTGTCAAAAAGAAGCCCAACTTCTTCTTCTCCGCCTTCATTGTGGATATCTTTTGCGCCGAGTTCCATTATCCAAATATGGGTTGGAGTTGGGTACTACTAGCCCCACCTATACACATTTATCATTTGGAGCTATGGGATACCAATATCTAACCAAATTCTATGACATCTATGAGAATTTCCTCGGCCGGGTTTATTTCCTAATTTTCAACAAGGAAGCTCCTGCATGCTCCCATGAATCCAAAACCCTTATAGCCACAATGGGATATTGGTATGTCGGTGAGTCATTCAACTATATCAGAATATTTGGTAGCAATGCTGCTCATATGCTACCTAAGGTTGTGCCTGATAGGTTAGTTCTTGACGAAATTTCTTTTCAAGTGGTCACTAAAGGGATATGCATGAAATGTGCAACACCCAAGAGGAAATTCTGGCCCAAATTTCCTCTAACCCTTGTATCCTTGAGCATACCTAATTCTACCTGGGCATCAAAACTCAGTGACCACATAGTGTCACTCAAACTGGGTTTCGCTAGTAAAAGGTAGCATGATCCCAAGGGGATTGTTAATTTTCACCTCAAGCAGCATCATTTTGAAAAAGGGTACACTCATGAGGAAACCCTAGATGACTTCATCTATCAGGGGATTGATACTTTCTCTAAAGTTTTGGAAATGGATAAAAGCAAAGAAGAAAAAAGTCACATCCTGCTATACGAAAAGGATATCAAGGAAAGGGTATGACATTACAATACTATGGAGCTAGACATTCAAGAAAAAATGATGAAATACAGGGAAGAAAAGGAAGCTCAAGCCACCGCAAAGGAGGCTCTAGCAGCAAATAAAACATCCATGGAAACCAGTTTAGATAAAGGTAAGGGAAAGGTCTCATGGAACAAATCCCACAAGCATCTGTTGAGAAGAAGGCCAAAGCTTGTTTACATACTTCAGAGTAGATCAAACCGAAACTAAGTAGAATGAATTCAACACTGGACAGTCAAGAGATTATAACTTCTCAACTAGCTGAAGCCACTCAAGTAAATACTGTTGTTGAGAAATCTCAATATGAACAAACCCAGATTGAGGAGAATCCATTCAAAAGTTTGAAGGTTCAAGTTTAATCTATCCCTATTTCTACTAGAGACTTGATCCATTCAAAGGAGGAGGATGAAAATATTTCCCCTATTCTGTTTACCAAAGAAGTTGGAAATGGTAATGACATACATGATTTTATCAATTTGTTTAATGGTAGCAATGGAAAATCTTTGTCATCTTCCCCACAAACACAGCCTTCTTCCCATCCTTGCCCATCATCTTCATCCTTACTCCTCTCATCAATCATGGCCTTATCTTCATTGTCTACTAGTTCTACTATGACACCTTTCATGTCTCAGCTATATCAATATTACACATGTTTACCTGAATCTATTATACCTTTTTCTATGCATATGCCCATTCCATCGTCTACCATACCTCCAACATTTAAAATTCCACTACATATTCCTTCTTTCAGCTCAGTCTCATCCTCTGTGCATGAGAAAATGTCAACACTATCACCATCATCACTCAAAGACACTATCTTGCAAGTTTCATCTATTGAAGCTTATGTTCATGACATTGTTTCAACCCCTGAAGTAACTCTTACCTAGAGTGTTTCTTCCTCTCCATTCACTTCTCATATTACTATGACCATACCCTCTCACACTACAACTCAAACCTCCTCTCTGATATCTACAAGTATTAATATTCCCCCCATTGATGAGATGAGGGATGAGTTCAATGAAGATATTGTGATATCTCTGGGAGAATATCATTACAATAAAGCTGATAAATCACTAGTGAAGAGGGGGAAAAAGAGGAGCAGGGATCGGGGTGATATGGACATATCACTTTCAAGTGAAGTTGTATGGACCCAATGATCAGGTGACCCACATGTGGATGCCCCAGATGCTGCATTTGTTTTAGGAGCATTTACAGGTGCCAATTATGATGTTTTTAATACTTTGAACAGAGAATTTGCCAAGCAGAAGGAAAAAATTCTCATCCTAAAGGATGAACTGGAACAATTCAAGAGACAACATGATAACATGTATGATGAACTTCAAGTAAATAATGTTTCTCTTCATGATGAGATATAGAGGGAAAATACCATTAATTCCACTTTGGTACAGAACGAGCCTTGTTAGAAAGACAGTATGAATATGCAAATGCAAGTGCAGCTCCATCTTTGTTTTCTAAATTTTCTCAGGAATAATTCAAAGAGCTGGCTATTCGGACTAACAACGAGCACCATGATTTAGTCAGTGAGTTATTTAAAACCTTAGATAATATTTTTGAAACTCATATGACTTTTGACAAAATGTCTGTTGTTTTGGAAGATCTTGTTGAAAAGAGGAAACAAGCTTCAAAGGCTTATGATGAGGTCACACACTGGAAAATATACATGAAAGATAAGCCAAATAATGTCACTTTCCTCACTAACTTCCAGTTCAAGAAAGTCAGGACTATCTTAAGAGCCCGAGAAGATTTAGATGAAATAATTGCTGAAGCCATAAAGAAGGCACAAGCCATTTGTAGCAGAAGGTGGTATGTTGCAGATAACATTATGGATGAATTATCTTTTCCTGCAATGGTACTTATTGAAAAAGCATGCCCACCAGAACTAATGATTGAGCAAGTGGAGCAACGAAGAAATGAAGGGGAGGAGAATATCAAGAACCTTGACCATGTCAGCATACATGATGTAGATTAGTTGATCAAATGACCATTCTCATTGGAAGGACAGATCCACATCTATATTCAATTTTGGCATAAATTGGATAAAAAAGAGATTGAAGATCACAAGTGCAATGCCCAGCTTGGGATTGAATCTGCCAAATACCCTCATATTGATGAATTTCTATGTATTTGGAAAATATGGGGAGATTTTATGGTATTTTAGTTTTGAGGATTTTGATTCCCTTTTTGAGGGGAATTCATTCTTTGTAATAATTATTTAAGAGGTAGTTCTCGAATGTATCGGGGAATTTTTGAATTTTGGAGGAACAAAGATTGGTACATGAGACTGAAAAACACATATATTTTTCGTAAGGTTTATGTAATTTATTGCAAAATTATGAATAAATATAGTATTGTTGTTTCTTATCTCTTATATTTGATTTGATTGAATTTCTTTGACAGATCTCAATTTTCTTTTTTCGAATGATAAAATGGTGTTGTTATTCATTTGTAATTGATTAATGTGTTTGCTCGTAACTGGGATTTATCTTTGTTACTGGTTGATACATTGACAAATCTTTACAGAATTTATTCTTTAATTGTCTTTATCTATTTTTTCAAGTGATTGAACAGTGAAATATTTAGAGCATTTATGTTGGTTTTTCAGCTAACATGTGCACATGCATGTTACCTTGAATGATTTAATCTTGAGTTTCTTTCATTTAAATTTATTAAACAATTGTGATTTGAGTGAGAAGTTTGTCATCTCATTTACATTTCTATCAATGTGGTGAATACTTGTTCTTCTAATACCTCAAGATAACTTGTAATCAATTCAACATCCTTTTCAAAGTAGTTTAGATTCAGATTAGGTTCCCTTTTGTAGTTAGGTTAAAGTTTTCCTTTTCTTTATATCAACTACCCTGTTTTTCAATATGGGAAATAGATCCTCTGTGGATCAAATCCATACAAACCAGTGGAGGCTACAAAATGTATCCATGGGAGACCACTACCTCAAACAGCTTGAGGATAAAGCAATACTTGCGTGGGATTGCTTGAATCCTTTGGATGGGTTTTTCCATGCGTTGTAAGCCTTAGACACCCTTTTCAGCCACATATAGAGTTGGGGCTTCAACAGGACCGTATTATTTAGGTGATAATTTGTTATCATTATTGGTGTTTTTAATGGACATCTATTTATGTGGTTGTAGTCTTAAAAACACTAAATCCCCAACATTAAAGCTCCGTTCACTAAGGTGTTGATCTTCTTGTTGTTTCATTTGATTTTATACTAGATTCAGGTTGTCCTTTAAGAGTTGAAGAACTTGTTGTTGATGTTGTTGGTGTAATTGTAACTTCAGAATGTATTCAATTGTATTTCTTATCTATTGTAACCCGATGTTCATTCCGGGATGTATTGTAATGTATTTGAGTCATGTCATACCCGATGTTTATTCCGGGAAGTTTCTATAATGAGAAAGTCATGTAAAGTCATTATGGGTAACCCTCCTATTGGTCAAGGGTTAAAGTCCCCATAGTTATGGGGCTCTTGGGTTATTAGACTATCCTAGTGAATTATACCCTAGGTGAGTCATTGTAAGTTGAGGCAATATTCCCCACCATTGTGTTACCCTCCTATTGGTAGGAGGAGGCAAAGTCCCCACAAGTGGTGGGGCACTAGGGTTATTAGACACTCCTAGATATGTCGACTCTAGTAAGTAATTGTTAAGTGAGGCCGACATGTTGGATTGCACTTCAAGTGAATGAAAGAACATAAATACAAAGTGATCCTCTCTATTTATATCACTTCCAACTCTCACACTCACTCATTTTGGCATATGAGTGAGAGAGGAGAATCTCTCTCAGTGAGAGAGAGAGAGACTGCTGCTGTTGGGAGATCATCTTACTGTTTTGGTGCTGATTCTATCTCTAAGGAAGTTGCAAGGTTTTCTCCATTTATGGTTTCCCCAAGGAGAACTCTTTGTGTCTATTGTCTCTTGTGATGTGCTTGTGTTTTATTGCTGTGCTTGTTATTCTCTGAGTTAAAAGATCCTAAGATCATAATGCTAGCTTGAATGATGAAACACTAACATGGAATCAGAGCTAACCTAAGAAGAAGACATTATGCAGCTACAAAATCTATGGATTCTTACTTTTTGGGTCTCTCTTGACAATCCATCAGCAAAATCATGCTAGGATGAGTCTCCATTGAAGGGTGCATCTTTCTGTCGAAGCGAAATTTGATTCCGAGCATTTTCAGTTTTCGATGCGGAAATTAGGGATTTCTACAGAAGAGGAATTTTTGAGTGAGAATAGAATAGGATTTTTCTCCTCATCAAAACCGAAGTTTAGAGACCTGGATCAAGAAATTTGGTTGGGTGAAACTCTGGGAAAGTCAAACCCTAGTTTGACCCCGAGCTAGAAAAACCCTAAATACTAAAACTGCTAAGTTTTGGTACATTCACCATATTCCAAGATTGGAGAAGTTTCAGAAGATGAAAATTGCATGAACCAAATATAAAATCCTGATGTACACTGTATCCAAAAATCCACCTCAGATTCACTATATTCTGGGAGATATGATCCCTCCAAGTTAGGGTTCCATCCTCTTCCAGAATTCATCCCTAAACAAGACACCTGGGGATAATTACAATATGTTGGGATACAAAGGTCCAAATGGAATTCCCAAAGATGTTCCAGAAATAGAACAGACTGTAATTTTGGTGGTCCCAATATCAGACTCAGAAGATGAACCAGTGACACGTGGAATGCCGTAAAACTTCGCTGTTCAGAATAGTCCTGTAACAGGTCACCTTGGAAAAAGGATCATAAATACAAAATGGTAAAACTAATTCTGATGAAAGCTATGTTTTTGGATCAGGGACATGCATGATTACCTTAGGGTGAAATTTCCAAAATAGAGGAGTAGTAATGTCAGAGATATCACAGAAACAGTAACAAACATTTCTTCAGAAGAAATTGGAAAACTATGGCTTCGTGTTCTGGGAGCTTCCCTCCACTGTTTTCAGAAAAGGAGTACATTGGACAGATCCATTTGAAGATATCTATTTATATATCCAATCACATCTGAAATATTCCAAATTTTGAAACTTAGGGTTTCTGTGACAAACCCTAGATCATCCAACTATGGAACCAAGATGAACACCTCAAATCGGTAAGATCTAATCCTTTTCTAATTTCATTTGAGGTTCTCATTTCAAAGTGATCTATCACATCAGCTTGATGATAAGCTTGGTGAAGTTGAAAAAATTCCAAGCATGGAAGTATATGATCTCTCTGAAGAAAATGGATTGGACACCTAAATGAGCATAGAGGTTCCAATTCCAGAGGGAGATGAGGCTCAAAGCCTTACTCAAGAATAACTTGGTCAAGGCCAAGAAGATCATTGCTGATTCAGTCATGAATCAACTTGTATTACAAGTGTCTCCCTAAAGACACCAATGATGTTTGAATCCTTGACCAAGATATTTGAAGGGAAGAACATAAATCAAAATATGACCTTAAGAAACCAGTTGAAGAAGTGAATAGTGCAGAAGAAGGTGATAGCCACCTTGAATAGCCTCCCATGAGCATGGGATTCATTCATTTGAGGAATGTGTTCCATAAGGAAGTGATTACTTTCAGTAGACTCTGAGAAGAATAAGAAGCTAGAATCATAAGAGAAGAGAAGATGGAAGCAACTAAAGATCAAGCTCTCACCATACAAAGAAGATCCCTCAAGTGATGAATAATATGAAGAACTCAACTCTTGAATAATATCTTATCCATCCTAGCATCTGGATAAGAAATGATGCTATTATGAATGAAGAAGATGATGAAGTTCAAGGCTCAAGAATAAGTCTACCCACGAAACAAATAAAGATAAGTATTCAATTGTCATTTCATGATATTGTTTTGTTATGCATTTGTTATATTCAGTTGATGTATTATGCATGCATGTGATGGGTAAGTAGCTCATGGTTCTATACAACTCTCCATTGCTACTTATCTAGAATGAAACCTCTTTGCTAACATATTGGATTAGTGCACAATCGCAATGTTGTTTTGGTAGAGATGGAAGGCATCTAGAAAGTTTCAGTGAGATATGGATGAATGTTGTATTGGCTAAAGTAGTTGCATGATAATTTATGCATAAGAACTTGACAGTATAAATATTCCTTATGAAATGTTTCTAACCACACAAATGCATTTGACTTGTAGGAAAGACCGCATACATAATCGCCTACAAGCAAATAAGAATGAAGACTTGTTCCAAAGAACAAGTGACGATAGTTCAAAGACAAAGAATAATATGATGAGTGCAGTGACATCATTGATGCAGAACCTTCCAGCCACCAAGAAGAAAGGGAAGACTAGTTCAAGAAGAATGATGTCAGGGTGTGGTATTGAGACCTGAAGAGAAGTTCGTAGTTCCATCATGCAATAGATGGAAACATCGTGGGATACAAAACAAGATTCATAGCACAAGGTTTCTCACGAAAAGAAGACATAAACTAAGAAGAGATATTTGCAGCCACTGGAAGTGAAGTCACATGACATGCATAATCATGTGTGCAAATGAAATAAGGCCTTGTACGAGTTCAGAAGACACCCATGGGATAACACATACATGATGAGCTTGATGAATATCTTAACCTTTGCTACAAGGTTGATAAAGGATGATAAGCTCACAGATGGATGCGATAAGAACTTTTGAAAAAGTTCAAAATAGAGGATCTTAGTATACAATGATCCTAGATGGATACTACTTGTCACTCTGGTACAGAATATTTCAGTGCATAGAGTACGGAAGACAGAGGGAGTATGATGCTCCGCTTCAGAGGGAGTGACTACAGAATATCCTGAGGATCGACATGGTACAACAAGATGGACATATTACTGATGACTTTAGGCTTTACCAAATGTAAAGTAGATTCCAACCTTTACTACAAGGTTGCATATGGAGACCTAGTGATGCCTCTACTATATGTAGATGATCTATTTGTGACAGGTATAGATGGGTTGATTGCTGATACAAAGAGAAATCTTCCTGCTGAGTTCAAAATTAAGGACTTGGGGATGATGCATTACTTTCTAGGTATGGAGGTGTGGCAGAGTACAGATGGAATCTTCCTTGGAAAAGGGAAGTATGTAGTAGAGATCCTTAAGAGGTTTGGCATGTTGGACTGCAAGGCTATGACCACACCGATGGCATCAAACCTGAAGTGATTAAGTGATGCTTCATCAAAGTCGGTTGATGCTACGATGTATCATCAGATGATTGGGTCATTGATGTACCTGACAAACACGAGACCAAACATTTTCTTTGCTGTGAACAACTTGAGCAAATTATTTACAGATCCGAGAAATGTTCACCTGATTGCTGAAAAGCATGTTCTCAGGTACCTAAAGGGTACAGTTGATTATGGGCTCAAGTGCAATGCAAATCAAAAGATTAACCTGGAAGGTTATGTTGATTCAGATTGGGCAAGCAGTTCCATTGACAGGAAGAGTACTTCAGGATGTTGCTTCAGTATAGGATCAGGTGTGATCTCTTTGTTTAGCAGGAAGCAATCTTGTGTGGCACTGAGTACAGCTGAAGTAGAGTATGTTGTAGATTGTTCAGCTAGTTGTGATGCAGTATGGCTATGGAAGCTACTATCTGATATATTTGATCTCTAGTTGGATGCTACTCATATACATTGTGACAACCATAGTTGCGTGAAGTTGTCAGAGAATCCAATGTTCCATGACAAGTAGAAGCATATCAAGATCAAGTACCACTATATCAAGGATATGGTGTAGAGAGGAGCAGTGAAGCTCCAGTATGTTGCAACAGAGGAACAAATAGCCGATGTATTGATGAAGCCATTGACTAGGATGAAGTTTGAGTACTTTAGGGAGAATCTTGGTGTTCTCTAGATCGAGGTTTCCTCCAAGAGAAAGTGATGAGACCCATAGCCATTCTGACATGGTGAGAGGATTGGTTCCTTCCATGGTCAGATGTAAGGGCTGAGCCATTCTGTCATGGTGAGAGTATTGGTTCCTTCCAAGTCAGATATGAGTGCTGAGATCCATAGCCATTCTGACAAGTAGGTTAGATATAAGGGCTGAGCCCTTCTGTCATGGTGATAGGGTTGCTCCCTTCCATGACAGATATGAGTGCTGGCCATTCTGTCAAGTAGGAAATATGTAAGGGAAATTGCCATTTTAGGAATGGAGGCACCTCGTCAGTTACCAAGATCACTCAGTACAGGACTGAGTATCCATTCTGATGTGATAGAGGGATGTGTTCCCACTTGATCAGATGTAAGGGCTGAACCATTCTGTCATAGCTAAAGGATTAAGTTCCTTCCATGTCAGATGTGACTGTTGGCCATTTCGACGAGCAGGTCGGATATAAGTGCAACTGCCATTCTGAGAATGGAGGCACCTGGTCAGTTACCAGGTAGCTTAGTCGAGGACTGGGGGCCATTCTAATATGATTGCTGGGATGTGTTCCCTCATGATCAGATGTGAGTGCAAGCCCTTCCATCACTGTGAGCAGGATGTGTTCCTGCCTGGATGGATGTAAGTGTAGATCCCTTTCATCATTGTGAGAAAGATGTGTTCCCACCTGGATGAATGTAAGTGCTGAAATATCTCATCATTGTGAGCACAATGTGTTACAACCTGGATGGGATTCTTTCATCATTGTGAACAGGATGTCTTCCAACCTGGATGAAAGTGGGAAAATATTCCATCATTGTGAGTAGGATGTGTTCCAACCTGGATGTAAGTACAAAACTATTCCATCATTGTAAGTAGGATGTGTTCCAGCCTTGATGGATGTGAGTTCTGTGCCTTTCTGATGAGTAGGTCAGATGTAAGTGTAGATCCATTTCACAAATGGTAGTAGATGTTCCTACCATGCTAGTGAATGCGAGTGTTGTGCCTTTCTGATGTGATTATAGGATTGGTTCCTATATGATCATACGTGAGTGCTGGGCATGCCTTTTTGACAAGTAGGTCAGTTGTAAGTGCTGGGCGAATACCTACATGATGGCTAGGCCTACAACCAGCATGAAAAAGGGCTAGCTTTGTAGAACTTCCTGTGATGAGAAGAATCATGAGATAGCACTAGTGATTATCCAGATCTAGTGATGACAGCCAGTGATGATCCAGATCCAGTCATGATGATCTAGTAGTGATGATCTAGATCGAGTGATGATTGAGATCCAGTGATGAGAGCTAGTGATGATCCATATCCAGTGATGATGCTCCATGATGATCCAGATCGAGTGATGATCCAGATCTGATGATGATGTCTAGTGATGATCTAGATTCAGTGATGATGATCCAGATCAAGTGATGATCTAGATCCAAATGAAGATGACTTACAGATGAAGATGACTTGAATATGAAGATGACCTGAAGATGACGATGAACCAGATGATACAAAGAAGAATACTTGTGCTGATACATTGTGTCAAGAGAATACCTTCCTAGTTAAGAGGGAGTGTTGGTGTAATTGTAACTTTACAATGTATTCACTTGTATTTCTTATCTATTGTAACCCGATGTTCATTCCGGGATGTATTGTAATGTATTTGAGTCATTTCATACACCAATGTTTATTCCAAGAAGTTTCTATAATGAGAAATTCATGTCAAGTCATTATGGGTAACCCTCCTATTGGTCAAAAGTTAAAGTCCCCACAGGTGTGGGGCCCTTGGGTTATTAGACTATCCTAGTGAAGTCGACCCTAGGTGAGTCATTGTAAGTTGGGGAAATAGTCCCCACCATTGTGTTACCCTCCTATTGGTAGGAGGAGGAAAAGTCCCCACAAGTGGTGGGGCACTAGGGTTATTAGACACTCCTAGAGATGTCGGCTCTAGTAAGTAATTGTTAAGTGAGGTTGACATGTTGGAGTGCACTTCAAGTGAACGAAAGAATATAAATAGAGAGTGAGCCTATCTATATATATCACTTTCAACACTCACACTCACTCATTAGGGCGTATGAGTGAGAGAGGAGAAGCTCTCTCAATGTGAGAGAGAGAGAGACTGATACTGTTGGGAGATCATCTTACTATTTTGGTCTTTTACTGTTTTGGTGCTGATTCTATCTCTGAGGAAGTTGCGAGGTTTTCTCCATTTATGGTTTCCCCGAGGAAAACTCTTTGTGTCTCTTGTCTCTTGTGATGTGCTTATGTTTTATTGTTATGCTTGTTATTCTCTCAGTTAAAAGATCCTAAGATCATAATGCTAGCTTGAATGTTGAAAAACTAACAGATGCTCCATGTGGTATTCCACTGCTTGAACCTTATGGGGTCATTTTTTATGATGTATGGAAGGAAGTATTATACCACCATTCGGCCAAGGGTAACCACTTGACCCATTCTATTTGTTTATAATTTGTAAAACATTGAATATACCCTTCCAAACATTTTTTTACTATCTGTATTTATCTATCAGATTCAGGGTGATAGGAAGAGCCATGAACCACTTGAGTAACCAATAAAGAGAATAATTTTTTCCAAACATTTGTAGTGAAAATGGGATCCCTTCCACTTACTATAATATTTGAATTACCAAGTAGTTTTTGTAAAATCTCCATAAAAGAATTGGGGACCTTTCTTGCGTTGAAAGGGTGAGATAGTGCACAAAAGTGTGCATATTTAGTAAGTCTATCAACAACCACCATGAAAACACTCTTTCCTTTAGACTTTGGTAAACCTGTGATAAAATACATTGAGCCCTATGTCCACCTTTTTCTTGGAATGGAAAGTGGTTGTAGGAGACTAGGGGTATTAATTATTTCCACTTTATTTTGTTGGAAAACCAAACATTCCACCATAAATTTTTGAACGTTAGTTTTAAGACCATCCCCCAAAAAATCATTCTTTACCCTGTGGTATGTTTTTAATAAACCTGAGTGCCCTCCTATCGACGAAGAGTAGAATTTAGAAAGAACCTTTTTCATGAGATGGCAACTCTTACCAATATATAAGCTATCCTTGTACCATAACATGTCATATTTCCACCTAAATGTGTTAGAGGTAGCGGGATCCTATTTCATCTTTTGAATAAATTTCCATATTTTTTCTTCATTTTTCCATTCATCGATTCCTTCGACTATCCAATCTGGTTGGATGATCGAAATAATGTAGAGTAATGCTTAAACATCCTCATATTTCCTGGGGAGTGAATCTGTGACAACATTTTACTTCCCCTTATTTTAGATTATTTCAACTTCATATTCCAACATCTTTGTTACCCATTTGTGTTACTCTTGTAAAGATAGCCTTTTTTCCAAGAAGTATTTAAGGTAATCCTTTTTTCCAAGAAGTATTTAAGGCTATCATGATCAGTTTTAACCTTGAAATGTCTCCCAATAAAGTATGGGCACCATTACTTCATGGCATGTAGTATTTCCAAAATCTCCTTCTCATAAATGGGATTTTTTAAGTTCTTTCCCTTGATTGGATGACTTGTGAAGGAAATAGGGTGTCCTTATTGAATTAGTGCAACTCCAATTTCATTTCATGAAGCATCGCATTCCACAATAAAGGTTTTTTTGACATCTAGTGTCACCAAAACAAGAGCTTTACACATGGCCTCTTTGAGTTGTTGAAAGTCTTGGCTTGCCTTTGGAGTCCAAGAAAATGCATCTTTCTTCAGTAATGATGTTAGAGGAGCTTCTATTCTGACATAGTTTTGAACAAACTTGCGGTAGTACCCTGTCAGACCTAAGAATCCTCAAAGATTATTCAGGGTTTTGGGAATCGACTAGTCCATCATAGATTTTGTTTTTAGGGTCTACCTTGACTCCTTCATGACATACAATATGACCCAAATAATCTACCTCCTTTATCCCAAAGAAAAATTTTGAGGGGTTTTCATACATTTCTTTCTCCTTTAGTAGTTGTAGTACCATGTCAATATGTTGAACACATTGTTCCCAATACTTTCTATAGATTAGTATATCATCAAAGAATACCGGCACCGTTTTTCTAAGGAAAGTCTTGAAAATAGAATTCATGCAACCTTGAAATGTGGAAGGTGCATTTGTTAGGAAAAATTGAATGAACACAAAATAATAGTGACCTCCATGAGTTCTGAATGTTTTTTTGGGGATTTATTCATCCTTCATTCGAATCTGAGGATACCCAAAATGAAGATCCAACTGTGTGAAGACAACTTCTCCATGTAGTCCCTCTAAAAATTCATCAATTTTGGGAAAGGGAAACTTATCTTTAATGGTGCTCTTGTTGATATCTCCATAATCAGAACATATATGCCATGATGCATCTAGCTTGTGCACCCTTACCACTCCTGTATAGTAACAACTTTGGCTAGGCATAATTATACCATCTGCTAACATTTTGTCCACCATACACTCAATTTCCCTCTTTTGGATATAGGGATATCAGTAAGGTCTGATGTTAGGAGGAAAAATTCCTGGAATTAAGTGGATAGCATGATCAAAGTCACGAATAGGTGGAGTGCCTTTGGGAATATCTTCAAATACCTTGGAATGTTTATTAATGACCCTTTGGAGACCTGGGGAGATAGGGATTTGGAGGTTTGAACATCTATTGAGAATAATTGTGCAACTTTACCTTGATGCCCCTTTTTAATAAATTTTTCATACCATTAGAGGTTGTCACCCTGGTTGTTTTTCCTATGATACCATTTAACTCATATTCTTTACCTTCCCATGAAAATTTCATGAAAAGTTTTTCAAAATTAAAATCCATTGTTCCCAATGATTGTAACCATTGGACACCTAAGGCAACATTAGAATCACCCATTGGGATAACAATCATTAGAATATTCAATACATATTCCCCCATAACGATATTTATATTATGGCATTTCCCTAAGAAATTTATAGTTCCTCCATCTACAATCATTACATGAAATTCTTGTGCTAGATAAACAAAGCAATTAAGAAATTTGGATAATTTACAGTGAATGAAATTATGAGTACTACCAGAATCAATCAACACTATTACCTTCTTATTTTTATATATATTTCTATATTGAGGGTTTGATGAGTGCTAATTACATCCAATGCATGACAATATATGGTGGGCGTAATTGTTTCTGAAGTAGCCTCTTTTATTTATTTTGAAGTCGCCTCTTCCTGAGATGATTCCTCTTCTTTTGGTTCTTCCACTTGAAAATATATGAAGAATAATTTCTTCTCGTTGCACTTATGCCCCTTACTATACTTGTCGTTACAATTAAAGCATAATCATTTTTCTCTTCTTTGATCTAGTTGTTGGAGTTTCAACATTTGTGGTAGTTTAGAAGAAGGAACATTATTTTCTCTATATGTGTTTCATAAGACCTTTCTAGTATTTATTGCCACATTTATATTTTCAACCTTCTTTTCCATCATGAAAGTCTTCTCTAGCAATGATGGTTCAAAGAGACGCACCACATGTTGAATGTTATCTTTCAAGGTTACAATAAAGAGATCTAACAAATTATCTTCAGAAATATTCTTCACTCTAAGGCTTAGCTGTTGAAATTGCTTGATGTGATCTGTAACCAAACCTTTTTTCTTTAGATTTACAAACTGACTAAAGAAGGTGTTTCTATTTATATCCCCATAATGTGCAATCAATTATTCTATGAATATATCCCAAGAGATAATAGACTCATTTTTATGGTCACAAATCCATTGGTACCTTACAAAGTGATCATGTTCTAAATACAAGGATGCAATAGTTACCTTTGCATGGTGGGCACCTGGTGTAGATCAAAGAATTGCTCCATCTGAAAAATCCAGGTGATTGGATCATTTCCATCAAAATTTATCATGTCAATCTTGGGGATAAATTAGTTTATTGGAACTGAATTGATCCCATGATGTTGTAGTGAATCATCGAATTTTTAGGACTCCAACTTACTACTCTCCAATTGCTTTTCAATTTTCTCCCTACATGACTTGATTAAGTCATCGTTTTCCTCCTTATCCTCTTATTGAGTAGATAATTGAGGAATAAAGTTATCTTTGATATCCTTGATAAAATCCTTCAATTCTTGAATATATTATTTACTATTCATCCCTTTGAGATCCTCTTTAGTAGCCATCTTCTTTTCCAATTTATAAAAGTCATCAATTTTCACATTTCCTTTAATCTGATCTTCCAACTTGGACACTCAAAAACAAATGTCTTCCATTTCCTTGTATGTCGAGGATGAATCCTCTGGGGTTTAGAGTGGAGTGTGATTCTTTCCACTTCATTTTGGTTGAATTTTTAACAATATAACACCCTACCATTTACCACAAGTATATCCCTCTACTAAAATATATTCAAAAGAATAATGATGTACCTTTTTGAAACCTGATTGGAAGACTGTTTCAGGGATGACTTTAAACTGAGTTAAAATTTGAAATATGACTTGTCTAATTCTAAAAATTCGATATATAGTACCTTGATCTGTCCTATTTCCAATTCCATTGGTTTTACCTAATTTGGATGATCCAAATTTTTTTTTTGCAAATATACCAAAGATTCTTATTTTTGGCCTATCCATAAGAGCGTACTTGAATTATATGCCACATGTCCACTATTTTGTTTCTATATCTTAAACTTCTACCACAGACACCCTGGTTCGTCTTATTTTAGATGCAACTAGTCTGACTCCATTTGGATCTCTGATTACTCATATATGACCTTATTCACAAGAACACCTATTTTATACTAGATATAGGAGTAGAAAAAAACCCTAGATTCCTCCTCCATTATCTCTGAAATGATAATGTATCATGATATGAATTTTTTAATGGATATAGTTCGACCTATTTTGGATGCAGGGTTTTCACCTCAATCTCTTAATGCCTATATAAAAAAAATTGTAGTGAAATTTCCAAAATGACTCTTTTTTCCGAAGCCAAACCCGAGGAAAGAGCTCTGATAGCAAATGTTATGCAACCAAGTCCCACATATAGCATACAAAGAGAAGAAATATAAAATAAGACAATAATCCATGTGTAAAAAATTAATATTAGATATACATATCAATCCTATTCGAGCAAGGAACCTCCTTACACAATGCACTGAGTATACAAGACAAGATAAGATACTATGATGACTAAAATGAGAATATAGCGTTCCTATATATAGGAGATAAATGTGTACAATAACAAATAATAAACCCACTAATAGACACAATCCTTCATAAATAATATGTAATGCATCACAATATAGGGAGTAATGCACCACATTATATGGTTTAATGTGTCATGATTAAGTGCTTAACGAATTTCTATCAGATGATACATGCGGGTACCCATTCCAATGGAAAGAGTGTAGATTTTTGAAGGCCATTAAAGTGACATATCATTTCCATGAGTAGCCAATATGTACTCTGAAAAAATTGTAGTAAATATTTATTACTATACTTCTCTGTGAAGGGACGACCCTTATCCCACCACTTCTTCATGATTTGGGTGTTTATTGGAAAAATGGCATGAAAACATGGTCCATGAATACCTCAGATTATTTTATCTTATACATCTACTTCAATGAGTAATTCCTAAGTGAGGAGATGACCTCTGCTTCTGCATCCATGATCACTGCATTTTGTCGACCAGCATGGTCAAATAACTATCTGAATTCATCATTCAAATAGTATGGCATCAAGATAGACCTTGTTGTAATGAAATACACATAACTATTCCAGATATTTAGGTACGTGTCCTCATCATCGTTAGCGCATAAAGGTATTTTGCATGATTGTTCCTTCAACATCTCATAATTTAGGAACATAACAAACGAGGTGCCTAAGAGGTTCTTCATAAATTGTGTTATTGATAGTGAACATAAGGAAAAAATACTATATAAATAAATCCTTTTCCAAATATGAAATTTAAATACCAAAGGAGAGGAATATTCCCCCCATAGGGAAGCTTTTAATAATCTAGTGGTGTCCATATTTACCATTGCATGTAGCATCCAATAATGTATATGCACCCTAATGGCACATTAAATGGTTCCCTACTTGGTAAAATTTGTTGTAAGTAAATGAGAGTACTTTATTCAACTCTCATTTCAAGTACATTCAAGGGACTAGTGATTGAATGGTGTCAAGAATAAATAGCATGTGTCCTTTCTTACTATACCAGAAACTTTAGTATTGCATCTAAATTAATTATGTGAATATTAAAAAGATGTGTAACTAGTATTTACACTTACTAAAATGATAATAATTGTTTTTGAAAACGATAATCACAACAATGGAAACTAGGATTCGCATTATTGGAAACCGATAATGAAACTTTAGAAAACCAGTAATAACACTTTTGGAAACCGATGTTGACACTTCTGGAAACTGATGATCACATTTTTGGAAATCGATAATCCCACTTTTAAAAATCGATAATCAAACTACGTAAAACGAATATTCACACTCTTGGAACATGGTGTAAGTCCATATTCTTAGTGGGAACTCTATGTTTAAGGAAATAGGAGCTAAAAGGAAATTCAAGAGATTAATATAAGATAGCGATCCCACCTTCAAGATGTGGAATTTAACTATCAGTTTCATAATATATTTGTATATGGGAAAATATTCAAGATGATCAAGATGTATTTCAACAAACTCAACATTTTTATTCATCTCAAGAAAAATGACATCTCTAGAAAGAATAAATTTCTTGTTTACCTAATCATAAAGATGATATTCCTTGGAGGAATCTAAATATCCAAAGAAAATATAATTTCAACTTCTAGAACCAATCTTCTCTCATTTCTCCTTTTGTATCAAGGCATACCATGTGGAACCAAAAAAATTGAGATGCCTCATGCAAGGGATGTATTCAAACAACATTTCATGCAAAGTCTTTTTTCAATGGCATAAATTGGACTTTTTTTTATCAAAAATACTACACAAAACATTACATCACCCCAAAACATTAGTTTGAAATTATTGAAAAACATCATTTAGTGTACCATATTCATGATGCTTCTATTAATTTTTTTATACCACAAAATTTTCTTCAGTGCTAGTAAGGAATCTTAGTTTGATGTGAAATCCCATGTTGACCAAGATAGTATTTAAAATAATTAGAAGTTTATGCATTTCCATATATCAATAAGAAGTGTGCCAATATGAAATTGTGCTTAATTTTCTATCCAAGCATGGAATCTTTTGAATGTTTGAAATTATTCAGGTTTCGTCTTTAAAAAATATACCCAACACTTACTATTATAGTCATTAAAATAGGTGATAAGATATTTATTAGCAGTGGAACAATGAACAAGTATGGGCCACATAGGTTAGAGAGAATTATCTCTAACTTCTAAATGGTATGAATTTTGACTCTTGAAATGGTTACTTACCATGTTTTCCTAGTATGCATGGATCATGTTTGTTCATCTTCCTAGGACTTGTTGGTAAACAAGAAACAATTTTTTTTCAAGAATCAAATATTGTTATATTTTAAGTATCTAGAATAACATAAAAGGCTATATGACATACTACCTTCTTTATGGTTAGAGAGGTAGGAAAAGTTTTGAAATCTTGTAGATGAACCTTTTATCTTTTCCAACATTCCATATTCATATCCATTCATTATAACCTCTTTGTTAGAGGACTTCCTTATATTTACTATTCCATCATACATGGTCATGGAATGGGATTACTATTTAATATGCATCAAGGAAAATATACTTCTATGAAACTATGGAGGATAGAGAACATTATGCAACAAAAGGTCTAGGAATAAATGCAATTTGAGTTTTGTGGAACCAATTCCCTTTGGTTTGAGGATGGATTTGTCTGCAAATAACACTATTCCATCTACATTGGCATCAATTTATCCAAAAAATATCCTCCAGCTTCGACGTGGGATGTTGCACAAGACTTAAAAAATCCAAGTATGTTTGTATGATGAAAATTATGTGATTTCCTTGATTCTAATATTACAATGTGTAGGAATAAAATGACCATATTTAGGAGCTTTACCATACTCTTGGGTTTTACCTTTCTATTATTTATTATTATTATGTATTTATTTTATGGACACCCTACGGTCCCAATGTTTATATGCTTCCTTTCCATTCTTCCAATAGCACTAGTCTTTTGTTTAAGTTGTTTCTTCCCCTCGTTCCTTTGAAATTCATTATTCCTTGTCCTCTTCTTCCATTACATCTTAGAAGAATATTTAGGATGGTTCATTACTTTATAAGAAAGGGAAGTACTCTTCCAGTGGTAACTTCTCCAACTATATATTCTAATTAATGAATCTTCTATAGCTATAACGTACAATTTAGCATTGTTTTGGGGGGGAAAAGTCCAAGTGTACGTCTTTGCCACCTTTTACAATGTATTATTTTAGTATTAATGATCACGGTACATTAGATGTAATAAAACAAACAATTGTTTAATGATTTATTACATTGAATATATTTTTTTAAATATTTTGACAATAAAGTCAAAATGAAATGTAATAAATGATTATTGTTCAATAATTAAAAAACTACGGGGAATCATAACTGAAGTAGCTTATTAAAGAGTGTTTTCTAACCCACAAGGGGAAATGACAAAAGGATAAAGCTACTGAGTAAGAAATCAAGTGATGTAGGAGGAATATTCTCCAAAATCAAGTCAAGACTCCTTGAGGAGCCTGAAAGAGTAGGAGGCTCATAAATTACCAATTCCTAGGAAAAATAGTATAAAACTAGTATGTCCATGGAATAAGAAGGAGGCTTCCAATGGATGGGGAAATAATTTATTGATGCAAAGAGATGGCACATTGATCAAAATATATCCCTGTGGTTCAACAAATAGGCTCGGGGGTTTTGGAGCAAGTAATTTTTGGCTACTCTAGGAGTTGGTTGGGAGGAATGACAACTTCAGGTGTGTTTTCTTGATAGTAGTGACAAGTTTTTTTACTATAATTCATTTATTGTTTTAGTATTATTAGTTACAATATAAAATAAAATTTTAATTCCAAATGTATTAGAAATTGATAATTTTCAATGTATAAACTAATATTCCTTTTTATATTGTTATTATAAATTATTGTTATAAACTGTTAGTAGTTATCTACTTTAATTAAAGAGCACCTTTTGTTAGGATTTTTTAATCCTCCTTTATCCAACATGGTCTATTTGGTCATTTTTCCTAACTTAGGAGGTTATTATCAGTGTACTAGAATATGGGGTGTACACCTAGGGGTTATGTAGCACTTATTGCATATGCATGCATTATTTTATGCACCCAAGGGATCAATCTCTACATTTTAGGAGTTCATTTTGAGTGCTACTAGCATCCTCCTTTAGTAGACATTGGTAGGTAAGAAGTTATGTTGAGTTATGTTCCAGTTATTATCAGTTAGATCACAATCAGTTATCCTAGTGCCATTCTTGCATGATTCAAGGGAATGTGGCACCTTTTTTCCATCTACCTCATCAGTTAACCAATTCTATAATGATTTAGTCATCCGAAGTTAAACTAGTTGGACCCAACTATGAGTTGGGCACACTGATTTAACGAATTAGTTAGTTAGAGTTGCTGTATTCAAATCAAATATTTAGAATTCAAATTTTACTTATTGTACTACCATTGTATTAATGATTAATGAATCAATATTAATGTTATGATAATCTACGAAATTCATGTTTGATTAATCTTTAATTTCTTTCATGAATTCTTTTCCTATTGCACATTGATCTTTATAATTCCACTACATACTTCCTTTCTAATAGCTCTCATTTTGGCATGCAGATCTGTGGCTCATGAAATTTAACATGGTATCAGAGTTTATTTTTAGGCCAATGACAGACCTTTGAAAGTTCCATGCTTGCACCAAAAGTAGCTGACTTTCCACATAATTCCTGGAATCATTTCATTTCTCCCTCTGGATTTTGTATAGAGAAGTCTATCCAGGTGTATCAAACTTTGAAAAAGTGAACATGTCGAGGAGAAAAGGTTTGAAGGGACAAATGCTTGTGAATTGAATTTTCTTTTGCACTGATTTTGGAGTTACCGACTTAGCTCTTGAAGTTTTGTTGATCAACATACATATAAATGGAGAATCCATATCCTCTATCATCTAGAATCCTTACACCCTTCAATTACATTGATTGCAGGGTAGAATAGAGATAGACTTACGCAACAAAGGAATGTTTGGGATGACAATGGGAATATGATTTGAGCTTCAAAAGTATGTTGATAAATACAAGTTTTTGAATAGGCTAGACAAATCCTTCAACTTCATGTGTGTCCACTTCTCCATGTATTTGTTTCTCCACCTTGAGGGGCTAAAAAATCCAAATCAATGTATGGGACAAGCTTGAATATATTTTTGGAAAACAAGATGAGCTTAGAGGAAATATTATTGAGAATCATCTCATTGCACTCCATCCCAAAAAAATTGAGATATTTCAATAGTTCTTCTTGCAATACAAAACCGTAGTCTTGCAATGCAAGAAATGTCAGATAGAAAGGATGGATGAGCAAATTGTACTGTCAATTCTAAGCAAGCTTAGTTCACAATTGTAGCTCTTTGTATCCACATTCCACTCTAGAGTATTATCCATCCCAAATTGGAAAATTTTTTCTCAAGATTCATTTGTAGAGTCATTGATCTAGGAGAAATATGAATTGATTCAGATGGGATTTCTCAATGTCTTTAATAATCAATCCCTCTTAGCTAGAGACTCTAGGAAAGCACAAGATAAAGGGAAGAAAAAATGGAAGGAGAATAAAAATGTAGTTTCAAACTCAAAGGAGAATTATAACTCTTTTGATAGACCCTAAAGTTCCAAAACAAATAAGAACAAGACATTTAAGAAAGCTAAGTGTTCCTTTTGTATGAGAGGCATTCATCCAGAGAGCCAATACATGAAGAAAACTAATAATCAGTTGTTAAAGCTCTTTTAATAGAACACTATTGTTCTTACACAAAGTGGAGATAAGTATGAATAAGGACACCAGATAGAAGGACATGAGATGTGTGATGACTTGCAAGAAGGATTCACTCAATCAAAGGCTTATATAATTGATTCATGAGCATCTAATGATATGTTTTATTTCAAATAATCCTTCGCCTATATGTATCTCTCAGGAGGACCTAGAATTCATATGGGGGATGCTTCACAGATCCCAGCTGTTAGCAGAGGTTACATTAAACTTGAGCATGGACAATTCCAGAATGTGATCTATGTTCCATCTCTTAGAATAAATTTTTATTTTCTTATCATATGACTCATACATTCTCTCCCAAGAGAGTTACATTTGATGCTGAAATAGTACAAATAATTTAATATTTTACTGCAAATTTCATATTGAAAGGGTTTACTAATCATGCCTAGAAGGCATATGAGTTTTCCCATTTCCTACCTACTTCATATCCGAAATCCTTTCTGACTCATGCAAATAACACAAGCAAGTTGTGGCATGAATGGTTTGGTCATATGAACTTCAAATATCTCCAACACCTGCACAATGACCAATTGGTTGAGGGTTTTCCCCTCATCAAATCATTAGAAGGAGTATGTCTTGGTTGATTAGTAGGGAAGCATCCAGAGAAAAAATAAGAGGTTTGGAAGGAAACAAGAGCTTCCTCTACACTACATCTGATACACAGTGATATATCATGACCAATTCCTACAACTTCAATGAATGGATACATATATTTGTTGGAATTCATTGATGATTGTTCAAGTAATGTTGGGTATACTTTTTGAAGAAAAAATATGAGGTATTCGAGACCTTCAAAGTATTTAAATCCTTACATGAGAACAACCTCAGGAATAAGATCAAATCCATCAGATATGACAATGGAGGTGAATATGTCAAAAGTAATTTTCAGTAGTTATGTGTATATGAATACATTCAAATGGAACACTCAGTTCCATACACACCACAACAAAATTGTGTGGTTGAGAGGAAAAATAGATCCTTAAAGGAGATGGAAACTTTCCTTCTCAAAGCAAAATATATTCCTCTTTAATTATGGGATGAAGTTGTTTATTATGATTCATATATACAGAACAAGGTTACTCACAAATCAATGATTTGTGACACTCCTTTTGAAGCATTGTTGGGTCATAAGCCCAATGTCTTGCACTTGATATTTTTTGTCTCTAAAGCTTGGGCCAAAATGCCCATTTAGAAGAGAAAATATTTCCAAGCCTAGAGTAGTGAATGCATACTGATGGGATATCCTTGGGATTATAAGGAATATAAATTGATGGAACTTGCAACCATGTTCTTCATATAGATAAGGGTGAATCCATGGACCTGGGTAACACTTTTTGGCAAGAGCATTTCGGCAAAAACAAAAAAATGCACCTCGGTCGAGGGCTTGTTAAGCCCTCGACCGAGGTCTTAATATCTCGACCGAGGTTTTATTAACTCTCGACCGAGGTATTTAGATACCTCGGTCGAGGTTCATACCTCGGTCGAGGGCTTAAAAAAACAGACTTAGCCCTCATTCAAGCAAATGGAAAATTTCCTGTGCCTTGCAGAGGTGTAAACCCTACCATTCCTAGCACATAACTGAGCGGAGTTGATACCGATAGATTCACCAACGAATCTTCTATCCATTGACGTGTCATACACGCATTTTGGCATTCATATGATATTTATTTTTTAATTACTTCTAAAACATATACTTAGAAAACCACACTGCAACTTCGAAGCAGCTCAAAGAAAAATCTGCAGAGTTAAAAATACACATCCAAAAAATTCTTAAAAATACCCACATCACATATCGACGTGTCCTCTTCAAAAGGGTATCTTTGGTTATTCAATTTTTGAAAAAATACAAAAAATTCCTTTACGTGGAAAAATATGTGTTTAAAACGATGCTGAAATCGAATGTGGTCACTTTCGAAAAATAATAAATAATTGTATAATGCGAAAAAAATTAACAAAAAAATATGCACATCACACTGCATTTTATGTAGATCATGCTCATATATTTATTTTTTTAAAATTATTAATGCAAGATTGAATTACTTTACGTGGACACGAGCCACTTATTAGCTTCTTCAAATTTTTAAGGTCACACAGTTCATTAAATGCAAAAATTCACACATTAAATGACATCGGAATATTTTTTAAAAAATATCACTATGAAGCCAACATAATATTCTACAATTTGTTTTTTTACTGCAAGTCAAAATTCACATGGAATATATGTGTTTTGAGGGCTTCTATCTAGCACATGAGTAAAAAATCATGTTTTCATCGCCAAATTTGGCCAAAAAGTGTTACCCATCTTCATGGAATCACCCATAAATGTGTAATTTGAATAATATCAGTTGCATGATCCACCACAATATGAAGCAGGTAAAGGTACAAACACTCTTTCATTTCCATTTGATGATGGTGTTTTGTCGAATGTTTTAGATTCAGAAGATGAGTAACAACATCAGCATGATATAATTAGAATAATCAACCCATATCTACCCATATTTGACATTAATTAATCATTTTTTGTCTTATTCCTAGATTCCTAGATTCCTCACTATGCTAGCTGGCTTGCACATGCACCTAGAAGTCAACACTTGCTAAAAATAGGTCATGGAATTCTCTGGAATCATCTTGGAAACATTTTTAGCATGTATTATTTTATTCCTTGTTTTTAAAATCATAGTTCTGCATTTTTTGAAAGATTCCTTTCTTTACAACACTTTTAAGGCAAGAAGGAAAATCTAGTCTAGGAGTAACTGCCTTGTTTTTTTCCCACATTATCCTTCTTACTTTTCTCCAAATAAAAGAATCGACCTGATATATTTCCATAACTTATTAGATGGCCTATATGATTTATCAAATTCATGAGAATCTTCATAGATTTGGAAATTCTTTTTTGCACATATGAGGGAATTGACTTGTTTTAGTAATCCTTCTTTTCAGAAAAATTCGAATAACAACCTTATTCTTTCAAATATATGATGTAATTATATATTTGAGCATCCTATTACTTCATATGATTGGATTATGTACACTTATTCAATAAAATATTAAGTTATGCTCCAATTTCAGTCTGCTTTTGTGTGAGTTTTGCATGTTTGAGTAGAAATTTTGTGAGTGTAATTGTTCTATCAATTCTATTCAATTTACACATGGTATCCGTGGATTTGTAGATCGATTTATCTCCTTCCAAATTGTTATTGTAGGTTAGACATCACTGAAAGGGAGAGCATTTTGCTGACTGGAGGGCACAATTGCTAAGATATGGACCAATCTCAAAGGATCATCTTGAGTCCATTCAATTTCTTTCAATGGAATGCTGAGATGGAGATATTGTTGAGAGAGAAAGGTCTCTATAGGGTTACCAAAGAAATTGAGGCAGAGCCCAATGCAGCTGTAGAGAAAATTAAATGGCACAACTGGAGGGATGAGGAATATGGTCTTTTGTGCTTGAGCATTTCAAGAGGCCTCCTCTTTCAT
Source organism: Pseudotsuga menziesii (assembly GCA_001517045.1). Classification (NCBI taxonomy): domain Eukaryota; kingdom Viridiplantae; phylum Streptophyta; class Pinopsida; order Pinales; family Pinaceae; genus Pseudotsuga; species Pseudotsuga menziesii. Next base: position 213,711 of record LPNX011165664.1, on the reverse strand, counting down.
CTTGATTCATTGACATCACCTAATGAGGTTTGGGAGAATATTGAAGATATTTTTGGAAAGATAGGTCAGATGAGAGGACATAAAATTGATAATGAATTGATCTCCTTGATTCCTGGTAGCTTCTAATCATTACAACTCTACTTCTCCAAGTTTAAGGCCCTCATTTTGCAGCTAAAATAGCGTGGGATCGAAAAGAAGGACTCAAAATTGACAACTCAAACTTGGAATATGTCTAATATTGTTGATTTCATGGAATCCCTCACTCAAGAGCAAGATAAATAGGTAATGATGGGAACCATCAAACCTTCCAAAGACCAAGAATTGGTTTCTTGAGATTCAAATGTGGATTCAAAAAGCAAGAAAAAGGATAAAAATACACCTGAGAAAAAGAGAGGCAAGTCAAACTCTCAAGAGGAGCCCTCAAGTGCCAAGAAGAACATTGAGAAGAAGAAGATTAAAGGAGAAATGAGTAAGTGTGCATACTGTAGTAAGGGCTATCATTCTAAGAGCTCTTGTATCAAAAAGAAAATTGACATGTTGACCCAAATCCTGGAGAAGAACAACATCTCCCTTCCAGATTTCTCAAAGAAGAGGGAAGGAGGATTAAATTCAGAAGAAAAGGAGAGAGTACATGCTTTGGTTGCTGGAACCTCAAGCTCACCTAGCTTCATCATTGATTCTGAAGCTTCCAGACATATGGTTTCAATAAGGGAGGTCTTCTCCTCTCTTGACATGTTGAAAGGTCCACCAATAGTTTTGGGAGATAACTCTCTAACTGAGAGTATGGGGAAGGATATGATTGATCTTGATGATCATAATTTCAATAATGTCTTGTATGTTCCAAGTCTTGCCTCTATTCGCTTGTCGGTGTATGAGATGAATCACACTAGGTCTCCTAAGAAAGTCATATTATCCCCCAATGAAGTTGAAATCTCATATATTTTGAATGGTAAAGTCATAGAAAAAAGTGTTGTTGATCACACTTCAAAGGTATAAAAGTTTTCCCATTTTCTACCATACTCAGACCCCTCTTCTCTTCTAGCCCATACTAATGAGGAAAGAAATCTTTGGCATGAGAGATTTGTCCATATTAACTATAATTATCTTTCTGATTTGACTAAAAAAGATATGGTCATAGTGTTAATAAATATTAAGTTTTATAAGGGAGTTTGTCAAGGTTGTATCCTAGGAAAACACCCAGAGCACAAATATGAGAGAGCTAGTCATAAGAAAACATCTACACCCCTTGAGTTAATCCATAGTGACATTTCTGGTCCATTCCCTCATATGTACATGATTCAAGAAAAATATGCACTCACCTTCATACATGACTTCTCTAGGTATTGTTGGGCTTACCTCCTAAAGAACAAGTCTGAACTTTTTGACCTCTTCAAAGTCTTTAGAGCCTTGGTTGACAACCAGTCAGGGAGGAGACTCAAGATCCTCATACCTAGAAATGATGGTGAGTATGTCAATTCTGATTTTATCCTTTATTGTAAATATGAAATTATCTAGATGCATGATTCTATTCCCTACACACCACAACAAAATGGTGTCACTGAGAGAAAGAACAGATCACTCAAGGAGAGGGCAACTTGCATGATGGAGGCTAAAGCCTTACCACCAAATTTTTGGGTCACGCATATAAAATATGCATCCTATATACAGAACATGGTGCCACATAAGTATCTTGATGGTATTACTCCTTTAAAATATTGGAGTGGGCACAAGCCAGATGTGACCTATTTCAGGATTTTTGGCTCAATGGCTTGGGATAGAATTCCAACTGAAAAGAGAAAGGCTTTGCAACCCCAAATCCAAGAGTTCCTATTTGTTATCTATTATGAATATTCAAAAGGGTACAACCTGATAAACTTGAGCACTAAAAAATATTTCATTGAAATAAGTGTTTAGTTCGAAGAAGAGCCTTTAGCAGCAGTTTACGTTGGAGAGTCCTCTTCATCACCACAACCATTGATTGTAAGTGAAGAGACTAATGAGTTTGATGATTATATTATTTATTATAATAATTATTTAGATTCATATCCTAATAGTCCTATCAGACCAAAATGAGCAGCATGGACCATCCATGTAGCTGGGGAACTAGATGGGAATTCTAGTGACACTAGGAGGACTAGATCTCAATTTGAGAGTACCCTTTGTGTGAAAGATACACTCTTTGCTGAGAAGTGCCGTTTGATGGTTAAATATGATCCTTAGACATATGAATATGCAGCACATGCTCCAATATGGAAAACAACGATGAAACAAGAATTCAGCACACTTCAGAAAAACAACACATGTGAACTAGTTGATCTCCCCCCAGGGAGAAAGATAGTAAAGTGTAAGAGGGTCTTTGAAAATAAGTTTTCTGATGATGGTTTTCCTTTGAAATATAAGGAAATATTGGTAGCCAAGGGATACTCTCAAGTACATGGAATTGATTACAATGAGGCCTTTGTACCAGCAAAAAAGATGGACTCCATAAGGCTAGCTCTAGCCATTACAACTTTAGGCCAATGGGAGATTTGAATGAAGATATTTATATGGAGAAACCAGAAGGTTTTTTTTCTAATCCATCTTTAGTGTGCATGTTAAATAAATCATTGTATGGGCTCAAGCAAGCCCCCAGGTCTTGGTATGCCAAGATTGATGGATTTCTACTATCATTGAGTTTTGTTCGATGCAAGTTGGATACGAATGTAGATTTGAAGATAATTCATGGTTCTATAATGATAATTTTTTTATATGTGGATGACCTACTAATTATAGGAAGTTAAAATAAATATATTTCTTCCTTGAAGGATGCAATGAACCAAGCATTTTCCATGACATATTTGGGATTGTTGAGCCAATTCTTGGGTCTCTAAAATGCTCAATCCCAACATGGAATCAAATTTCATTATTCCAAGTATGCTTCATATCATGTCAACAAGTTTAGTATGAAATATTGCAAGCCAAGCAAGACTCCATTCCTTTTAGGAGTTAATATTGAGGAAGAAGGTTCTTCACCTTTGGTAAATAATACACTATATAGGAAGTTCATTGGGCATTTTCTTTATCATACACATACTTGAAATGAATTATATTATGTAGTTAGTGTGGATTCAAGATACATGGATCAGCCTAATGAGAGCCATTGGAGAGCATCCAAGCCTAGATCCTAAACTTTGTTCAGGGAACAAGGACTCATGGTATTTTCTATAAAGCAAAATATGACTTAGAGATAGTTGGATTTACTAACAATGATTGGGAAGGTGACAACATAGATTGAAAGCATAATTCAAGATATATGTTCATTCTTGCAGAAGGACCAATCAACTGGTCAAGTAAGAGGCAGAGTGTCATAGCACTCTCATCTACAGAGGCAGAGTATAGAGGAGTTGTGAATGCATCTACTCAATGTTTGTGGTTGCAGGGGATACTTCGAGAATGTGGTTTTGAATAAGAGTTTTTAATAGTGATATATTGTGACAATCAAATAACCATATGAATCTCCACTAATCCAGGTCAAATACAGAGAACCAAGCACATTGAGATCCATATACACTATATCAGAGAACTTGTGCATGATGGTACCATTTCTCTACTCTACTGCACATCTTCAGAGAAAGTACCAAATATCTTCACAAAATTATTATGTGTGAAGACCTTTAGTAATCTAAAATCATGATTGGGTATTGCTGATCATGTGGTGAATTATGATTGATAACGAGATTTCCAAAATTTTTGTTTCATGTCCATGTTTAATGGAGGATTTTCCCACTAGGTTTTGGCGTCTTTCCATGGTTATATGGATATGCAGTATGTAAAGGGTGACTAAGCTTTTTGCTAGGCCTTATATTTTTATTATATTTACTCATAAAGTCTATATTAATGGGGTTTTTTATAATAATCAACCCATAGTTACCCATAATTGACATTAATTAATCATTTTTGTCTTATTCCTAGTTTCCTCACTATACTAGTTGGCCTCCACATGCACCTAGAAGTCAACACTTGCTAAAAATGGGTCATGGATCACTTTGGAATAATCTTGAAAAAAAATTTAGCATGTATTTTTTTTCCCTAGTTTGTAAAAGTTCATTTCTTATTTTCCTGAAAGCTTCCTTGCTTTACAACAGTTTTATCTGAAAAATGAAAAGCTAGTCTAGGAGTAACTTCCTTGTTTTTTTCCCACATCATCCTCCTTCATTTTATTCAAAAAAAATCATGGAAATAATATATTTCCATCACTTATTATTTTTACTATCTTATTTATCCAATTCATGAGCATATTCATATATTTGGAAAGTCTTTTTTGCACCTATGGGGGATTTGACTAGTTTTAGTAAGCCTTATTTTTGAACAATTCGAATAGCCACCTTATTATTTTGAATATATGATGTAATTATATATTTGAGAAGACTATGACTTCATATGGTTGGGTGATGTACACTTATTCAATACATGATTAATTTATGCTCCAAGTTCAGACTCCTTTTGTGTGAATTTTGCATGTTTCATTAACAATTTTGTGAGTGTAATTGTTCTATCACTTGGGTTCAATTTCCACATATATTGATGTTGAATTTGAACCTCAACATATTATAGATCCATTTACAACTCCTATTCCAAATCAAAGGCCTTAATGGGCCCAAAAGCTCATTGAAGCAGTTGGGAAGGTGGTTGGGAATCCAGAAGCCAGAAGGAGAACAACACCCAACAATTAGAATGAGCATGTTGCACTCTCTCATGAAGTTTCAATAAAATCAAAATTGTGTGAAAAAATTCTATATAGATGCTATATGATTGTAAGGACATATAAACAATTGGGCTCACTGAAGAACAAATTGGTTGATTTCACTCTTCCTCGAGAAAAAAGAGACAAACGCAACATTCATTAGATCAGAAAAACATTGAAAAGTTCACATGCATAGTTCTAGGATGTTGATGCATAGAGGAACCAATATTCTACATTACCACTTCATATATTTGTAGATTGTTGCAAAATTTTCACAAGTTTTTGCTCAAAGAGAAATTTTTTCTCCAAGTATGGAAGCTTGTTTCTTGATTACCTGCTTTTTTTGAGGGTAGATTTTAACCACTAGGTTTTCCTCATTTTACTTATTTTATTAAGAAATATTATAATTCATTTATATTGTGTGGGTGACTTTTGTCCTAGTTTCCAAGGCCCAAGTTGTCCAAAGTTAGGAGTCAGGGGGGGGGGGGGGTTAGGATTAATTAATCCTCCTTTATCTAACATAGTATATTTGGTCATTTTTCCTACCTTAGGAGGTTATTATCATTGTAATAAATTATAGGAGACACACCTATGATTTATCTACCACATATTGCATCTGCATGTATTAGTTTATGCACCCAAGGACAAATGTCTACATTTTAATATCCCACTCTGAGTGCTGCCACCAATATCCTTTAGTAGACATTTCTAGGTAAGAAGTTATGTTAAGTTATGTTCTAGTTACTATTAGTTAGATCACAATTAGTTATCCTAGTGGTAGCTTTGCATCATTCAATGGAAAATAGCACCTTGTGGCCACCTACCTCATCAGTTAATTGATTGTAGACTGATTTAGTCATCTAAAATTAAGATAGTGAGCTCTAGTTGCGATTTTTTCACACATCGTTAGATAATAAGTCAGTTATAGTTGGTATATTCAAATCCTATATGAAGAATTTGAATTATACTTATTGTACTATGATTTTATTAATGATTATTCAATGAAGAGTTAAAGATAAGAAAAATAATGTTATACCTGTTAATAAACCCTTGCAAGCTTGAAAAATCCTCTGCCATAATTCAAAGGAAAGCAATTGAGTTTCCACTTAACCAAATGATGAGAAAAAATCTGGTAGAGACTGTGTAGAGAATAAATGGTGGCCATACAACCATTAAAAACCACGAAAAACTTTAAACACCTTGAAAGTCATAGTGTTGAAACCAAATAACTATTACAGAACCTAAAGGAAAAATATGGTTGCAGTGTAGCCCCATGTAGTGGTTGAGCACAAACCTCCAACATCCATTAACATTAAACTAGACAGATACCCTCAATACCAAATGAATATGGTTTAAAAATACTCACGACATTTTGAATTCCTTATAAAACCCTACAAAACCTCTTGAATCATATTAAGGACAAGTGGAGGGTTAGGATGAAACTCCTACACAAAATGAATGTGTAATAATAATGTCAATTAATAATCGTGGGTGTGATGTTAACTCATATATAGGGTTTATGAAAAGTTTAAACATACCATTAAAACCTTATTTAAACCCTTTCTATCATTGCTGGAATCAACCTTGTGTCTCCCATGGACACATACAATTTACATAACATAAATTTTAAACCAATATGCATACCCTGCACCATCACCTAGTTTCTTGTAAAGTCATAGGAAAAGTACCTTATTTCATGGATTAAACTTAGCTATAAGTCACCTTAAAATAAAAATTTCCCGATCACATGTAATCCATAAGGTTGCATCCCACCCCACCTTGTCTTTACCTTATGAAGTCAAGTTAGAATATAAGCTTGAACACTTAAACCTTATGCACAACAAGTATATATTGGAACTAAAGGTCCAAGTCTAGTATTTCAGGTCCTATACAATCAAATGTAATGATTAAAAAAATTATCATCACCTTGGAGAGGGCTCCAACCATGCTTTGACCTAGTTGTCGTTGTAAATGGAGTCAATGCCAAGAGGACAACAAGCCCTTTCGTCAATCCATTAATAAGTCTAGTTAATCATATCAATGCAAATGAGTAAAAAGTATGTTACGGCTAATAAGAATAGGTTGCAACAAGTAGAATAGTAAATTACAAAATAATTTTCTTTATTTATTTATGAAAATTACTAGTATGTGAGAGAAAGGTATCATATCATGGTTACAATACTTGGCCTAAACATGGAAAAACTCAAACTAATATAAAACATAAAACTAACTGTACTGTTATGGTTTGACTATCTTTGCAAAACAATAAGAGAAGAATAAACTTGTTTTGCATAAATCATGGCAGATGTGGGAATGTTTGCTGAAGAAGAATTACGTTCTATGGATCGAGTAAACAATGAAGAAGGTAACATTTGAGACTATGAAATTTGGGTAAATATGAATGAAAGTAGGAATGATAACCAATTTGAAATCTGACAAATAGTAAAAGATTTAAAGGAAGAACTGAAACGAGTTAAGGAAGATAACAAACACATTTCGAAAGCACATGAATAATTAAATAATGTTCTACTGACTAAACTGCATAGTAATGAAGAAGAAAAAATAAAGAACCCTAATTAAATATGGCAAGAAAAAAATGCTATAAATGTAAGGTAAGAAAACTAGAATTTTGTAAACATGAGATTGAATATTTAAGGAATCAACTAAACATAATAATGGAAAATATAAAGATTCTAGTGAAAGTAGTGATAGTAACTAGAAGAAAAGTAATATAAACTGTATGAAGAAATATCCCATGAATTTAGAAATATTAAAGCTCCTATGGTCAACGAAGAAATTGAAAATGAAGAAGCATAAGATTGACAATCTAGAATGAAAAAGTAATTCCATATTTATAACTATTTAGACGAACTAAAAACAAAAATGACAATTTATAAGTTGACAGGAAAAGTTGATATTTGGTTGGAAGACGTAATGAAACTAAAAGTCATTAAAGAACGACAGAGAACTTGGAAACATTTAAGAAAGTGTTATCTCCTTAAATTAGACACATTTATTTTGTTAAGAGGTAGAAAGTCATTAGGAAAAAATTTATTAAATTTTTTAAGGCTCATTTTTTAGAGCTTTAGGTATGTAGTAAAGTTTGAAAAACATTGGACTTTGTTTTTCTCCAAGAAAATAAAAATTCAGGTTTCGGTGGCTCAGGCGAACATTTCAACTATTCATTAGCCACCGAAAATCCTAAAGTTTTGGCTGCTTAAACATGAAATTCAGGGCTATTTTAGCCACCAAAATCATAGGAAGGTATAAGTGGTCAACATGTCCTTCATAAGCCACAAGTTAACACAGTTAAAACGCTATGTGCCAAGGGTTTCAGGGCCACGTGTTTTGGTATGTGTCAAGATGTAATTTCCACCGAAGCATTTGCAGATCGCTTCTCTAATAACTCATATGGCATACAAAGATATATTTGGAAAAAGGATCATGTGTTAGACCTTTGAATTGTTTGAATAAGTGACAATTGTAGGGTTTTGAAGGTTCATTGATAACAAATCTAATGCTTCATGTGTTCAAGAAAAGTTGCAAAGATCATAGGTTTCTAGGCTTACAGGTGCATATGTTTGGTAGGTGACTCATCTAAGCTAAAAATATTAATTTCCAAGCTAAGAAGCTGTGCACAAATTACCAAGTTTGTAATTTTCGAGCCTGACACTAGAAACATCGACAACAAGCCCCTTTTCTAGAAAATATGATTTTGAAGGAGTCTTATAAAGACTTCCCTTTTGGTGGCTAATTAGGCTTGCACAGGTATCTTTTGCGACCGAAAGAAGATGTTTTGGTGGCTTATAGGCTCGAATTTTGGCTCTTCTAGCACCGAAGGTGCAGAACAGGTTAGAGAGGCACAAATTTGAGTTTTGTTGATTCAAGTGACTCGAGGGTGGTTTATAATGATAAGCAGATAATTAAAGGCATCATAATCAATTTTCTGTAGTGTATTACGTTGCGAACTGGGGATTTTCTTATAGGTGGAATATTTGGTCAACCTTAACATTGTATTCATCTCTTGAGGCAATGACTCGTAGTCTAGATGGTGGATATAAATTAAAGAATATTCCTACAACAAGCAAAGTAGCTGCCAAAGATTTCAAAGATCAGGAAGATCTTTTGAGATATGGAGATTGACCACCAAAATAAGATCTTTTCCTATTTTCTTGCAACTATTTTTTACTGTCTATTTTTAGTGAATTCGATCCAGTTTTTCAAGATCCAAAATAATTTTGTAAAGTCTACAAATCCTATGAATTCTGTAGAACGATAGGGATTTGGAGTTCTAGCTACACTACTGTTGTGATGAAGACACTTTCTATAGTATATTTAGTAAGAAATATTCCTTAATTGTTATTTGTCAGATATTCTTTTACATTTTTGTTCTATTCATATGAGTGAAATTATGTTCTTTATCTATGTTTACATAATCTATTGGTGACTTTCATCTTACCATCTGATTAGTAGCAAAGAATCATAAGTAATCATACTATTTTTATTGGCCCATCATATATATATGGTTCTATGTATGTGTTCTGGTTATTAAAGTCAGTTTCTTCAACCATATTTATCTATTACCTATGTTATGGTAGCTCTAGAAGGCCTTGTTGTCTAAATGTACTTAATATTGTCTTGAGTGTATGATTCAGTGAGTTAGATATCCATTTTGATCCAATATTACCCATCATTGAGTGAACCATTGAAAGAATAATTAACTTAGTAGGAATCTTCAAGTTACAGCCTAGAAGAGTTTCCTGGAGTGATAACATTTTGGCGTCGCTGTTAGGGAGAGGAGATTGAAGCTCAACTTCCTTGGGACATGACATAGATCCAAATTTGATTATAGACAAAGCCTGGACACTTTATTGGTTGTAATCATCTATCTGGTGACTCCATGAAGGACGAATTCACTGGTGACTCCACAATATTTAGATGTCAAAAGCATTTTATGCTCTTTTGGCTTGGAGTTTTGCACCTCTTTACTTCTCTTCAGTTCCTAGTTTCCCAAATCCAGTACCTGATATGTCTGAATGGGGATATTATCTACATGTCTTCAAAGTGGAGAAAGAAGACAATCTTGCAGAACACCTCCTCAAGTTTCATGAATGCAGGGATCTACTAAATCAACAGCATGAAGATGTTTGTATGAAGATGTTCATGTATTCATTGTGTGGTGATGCACGTTAGTGGTATTTTTCTTTACCTCCTTCCAGCATTTCATCATTGAAGGATTTTCACAGAGCTTTCACTGAGCACTGCAAAAGGTATTTTTCAGACGAGTTTGTATTTGGTAATTTTTGTGATGAATATGAATTACATCATGAGGCTAAAGATGTAAATAGAGATGGATCTCTCCCTCACAATATACATCATCCCTTCAAGGATCTTCAAGATGATACACTTTCCCATCAACATGAACTATAAAGGGATAATAAAGGATCTGAAGGTTCTTCTATGAACATTATTGCTAACTTTCCTCAATCTAAAGAATATGTTGAAATAGGGGACATTTCTTTTTTTTATCGATATATTAGTGATCCTCAGGATGCTAATCATAGTATAGATTCTTTTGAAATTATATCAAATGCATCTGCTAACTTATGGTGTCAAGAAGGTTATTTTTTCCCCTTCGAAAATCTGAAAGATAATGAACAAATTTTTATATCAGCATGTGATAGATTCGAATCTACAACAGATTCTAAAGGTAGTCCGCAGTTTTCAAATTTTCATATCAAGGGAATCTGTAGTTATTATGAGAAACATGATTTTTAGGAATCATCTAATCTTCATCTAGAACATCAGTAGGGCCCTCTTTCTCCTTATGAACATGATATTTCAAATTTAGATGAGAAAGTTGACTATGATGAGGAGCTAGATGATATTTTTCCAAATATTTTTCAAGATCCAGTTGTTGATAATCTCATGCAAGAATATTCATCCCTATCATTAGAATTTTATCATGATGCTCCCATATTTGACAAATACAGTGATGAAGAAGAATATTTTAAGGTTTGTGAAAAATTTTCCACTTATGGAATTTCATCTAGTTCTACTTTTCAACAGAGAGATGATAAAAAATGTGTGCATCCTATGGTTGATGATAGTTATGAATTTCTAGATCAAAATTTCAGTGATATATCTTGCAAAGAAATTGTCAGCTGTAATAGGCTAGCGTATCATCATGATGATTTCAAATTACAGAGATATGGTCAAAGCGAGCAGAAAGGTTTAGATCAGCAATTGAGCTTGCATTCCCCTTTGACAGAGGTTGAGTAGTCCACATTCAGTATTAAGACCAATGAAGATAGCCATCAGTAAAAGCATCTTGATCAGTTGGAACAACTGCTTAAAAAGGTATTCTTTTATTATTTTGATGAACCGATTTTTCATTATTTGGAATCCAGAAGCAACATAAATATCCAAATATTTTTTTCAGATGAAGAACAGTTTTGTCCTCTTTTCAAATTATATTTTTGCATGACATGGCTTGCATTATTTTTTGGGTTAAGATCAAGAACAGGTTTAGCAGATCAGTTTCTGATATGGCTTCATTGGAAGCATGAGTTTACTTTATTAACATTATTCAAATGGATAGAAGTAGGAGTAGGTGTGGAGAATAAGCTTTTCATATGAGCAGATAGATTATGTTTAGTTTTCTAAAATAAGCAGAGCAAGCTACAAGTAGGATACAGGTTTCCATGGGAGTAGTTGTAAAGGCCAGACTAATGGAACACTAGAAGATAGGTTTGAATTTTTTTTTTATAGGAAAGGCATCAGATCTTTGGTTCTTGGAACCTCACAGGGAGGATTCCATCCCCAAGTAGGAGCCAGATGCTCTCTCCTTAAATTTGTCAAATTTATTTTATTAAGAGGTAGAAATTCATTAGGAAAAACTTTATTAAGTTTTTTAAGGGTCATTTTTTAGAGATTTAGGTATGTAGTAAAGTTTAAAAAACATTGGAATTTGTTTTTCTCCAAGAAAATAAAAACTCAGGTTTCGGTAGCTTAGGTGAACATTTCAATTTTTCATTAGCCACCGAAAAGCCTAAAGTTTTGGTAGGTTAAACATGAAATTCGAGGCTATTTTAGCGACTAAAATCACAGGAAGGTTGAAGCGGTCAACACGTCCTTAATAAGACACAAGTTAACACAATTAAAATTCCAAGTCTTAGAGGTTTCAGGGCCATGTGATTCGGTATGTGTCAATATGTAATTTCTACCCAAGATTTTGTATATTGCTTCTCTGATAACTCATATGCCACACAAAGATAGATTTTGATCAAAGATCAGGTGTTATATCTTTGAATTGTTTGAATAAATGATAGCTGTAGGGTTTTGAAAGTTTGTTGATAACAAATCTAATGCATCGGATGTTCAACAAAAGTTGCAGAGATCACAGGTCCCTGAGGTTACAGGTGTATATGTTTGGTAGGTGACTTACCCGAGCTAAAAATATTAATTGCCAAGCTAAGTAGTTGCGCACAAATCTCCAATTCTGTAATTTTTGAGCCTAAGACCAAAAGCATCGACATCAAGCCTATTTTCTAGGAAATACTATTTTGAAGAAGTCTTATAAAGACTACCTTTTCTGTGGATAATCAGGATTGCACATGTATCTTTAGCGACTGAAAGCAGATCTTTCAGTGGCTTATATGCTCTTTTTTTGGCTCTTCTAGCCACTGAAAGTGAAAAACATGTCAGAGAGGCACAAATCCAAGTTTTATTGATTCAGGTGACTCAAGGGTAGTTTATAATGATAAGCAAATAATTAAAGGCATCATAATCAAGTTTCTGTAGTCTATTGCGTTGCAAACTGGGGATTTTCTTACATGTGGAATATTTGGTCAACCTTGACCTTGTATTCATCTCTTGAAGTAATGACTCATAGTCTAGATGGTGGATAGAAGTTAAAGAATATTCCTGTAGCACGCAAAGCATATCTCAAAGATTTTGAATATTAAGAGATCCTTTGAGATGTGGATATTGACCATCAAAATAGGATCTTTTCCTATTTTCTGGTAACTGTTTTTTATTGTCTATTTTTATCAAATTTGATCCAGTTTTGAAGGATCCATAATAATTTTGTAAATGATATAAAATCTATGAATTATGTAGAACAATAGGGATTTGGAGTTCTAGCTACACTGTTGTTGTGATAAACACACTTTCTATAATATATTCAGTATGCAAGCTTCTTTCATTGTTATTTGTCAGATCTTCTTTTAAATTTCTCTTCTATTCTTATGAGTGAAATTCTATTCTTTATCTATGCTTACATAATCTATTGGTGGCTGACATCTTACCATCTGATTAGTGAGCAAAGGATCATAAGTAATCATACTAGTTTTATTGTCCCATCATGTATATATGGTTGTATGTATGTGTTTTGGTTAATAAAGTCAGTTTCTTCATCCATATTTATCTATTACCTATCTGACAATAGCTCTTGAAGGCCTTGTTGTGTGAATGTACTTAAAACTATCATGATTATACCATTCAGTAAGTTAGATATTCATTTTGATCCAATATTACCCATCATTGAGTGAACCATTGAAAGAATATTTAACCTACCAGGAATCTTTGAGTTACATCCTAGAAGAGTTTCCTAGATTGCTAATAGAACTATTTCAAAAGAAAAATATTTATCATAATAGTATTATGAGGAAAAATCTAAATAATTCTACGAATTATGATTAAGTTCCATGACTATTAAATAACTTGACAATTTTTTAAGTTTATTACGTTACGTACCTTATATGAGTGATGAAAACAAAAAAAATTATCATTTTCTTAGTTTTTTACCTCTTATGTTTAAAGAGAGAATCGATTATGATAATAATAAAAAATCTAGAAGTGGTAATGAGAAAATAGAATTTCTGCTATGATCAAAATAAAAACAAATGAGAGAACATACCTAGTTGGAAAAATAAAATACGCGACAATTTCGATTAGAAAAAAAGGGTACTAAGTTTGATAAGAACACTAGGAATAATTATCATGGACAGAAAGGGAATAAATTTAAAAACTGTAAAGAACAGAATCCTGTAACAACAAAAGAAAGGGAAACACCCACTTCCTTTAATAAAGCTACTCCACAAATGGAACCCCTAAAATGCATGGAATGTGTTGAACCACATTAGTTCGAATATTGACCCATGAGAAGGAAAGGTTTAAATAATGTCCATTGAATTCAAGAAGCTACAAAAATGGGAGTATATAAAGAATCTTTCCCAAAATCAGTGCAACATTGGAGAATAGGAAAGCATATCATCAATCATCTATGATCAAAATCGAAGGTATGCTAAAAGACAAACCCATTTCTATATTGATTGATCGAGGTGCAATTCTAAGTGATGTATGGATCGAAATTTTAGAACTATACAAGATAGAACAAGATCATTTTGAAAAATATTGGTTAGTTCAACATTGTATAGGAACAAAGTGAAAGGTCGCTAGCTTCTTGAAAAGTGTGATTTTATTATGAATGGCTTAAAAACACATGAAGATTTAAATATTTTATCTCGAGGACATTATGATTTAGTGATATAAATGGACCATTTAGATAAACATAGAGTTATTTTGAACTTCTATGATAAAATTCTCATTGTTGGATGATAAAGGTAATACTATTTTTGTAAAAGGAATTCCAAGGAAAGTTGTCGTAAGAGAAATATCAGCCTTACAAATGAAAATATTTGTTTGTAAAGGCTGCAAATTTTTTGCAGTTTGTGTAATGGACTAGAAAGAGAAAGATAGTCTACTTAAGATACAAGATATACCAATTTTAAAATACTTCAAAGATATATTTCCAGAAGAGATTCCTAGACTACCTCTAAAAAGAGATATAGATTTTACAATCACTTTGGTATCGGGGGCAGTACCAGCATCAAAGGCTCTCAATTGGTCGAATTTGTTAGATCTTACTGAATTTAAATAAGAAATACAGGAATTAATAAATAAAAAATACATTCGACCCAATGTTTCCCCTTCGGGAGCACCGATTTTAATTTTAACGAAAAAAGATGGCACTCTAAGATTGGGTATAGATAATAGACCAATAAACAAAATGACAATTAAAAATTCATATCCTTTTCCTTCTTTTGAGGACATATTGGATCACTTTCAAGGGGAAACAATCTTTTGAAAAATAGACTTAAGATATGGATACCATCAAGTGCTGATCAAGGATGAGGATATCCTTAAGACTGCTTTTAGAACCATATCCAATCATTATGAATTTGTTGTAATGCCGTTTTGGTTAACAAATGTACTGACAAATTTTATGTGTTTAATGAATAGTATATTAAATAAATACTTAGATTAATTTTTCCTTTTATTTATCGACGACATATTAATCTATTCTAAAAATAAACAAGAGCACAAAGAACACTTAAAAACAATCTTGCAAGTACTAAGGGAGAAACAATTATTTGCTATGTTTAGCAAGTGTGACCTTTTCAAGGAAAGGATCCAGTATCTAGGACATGTGGTGCCTAAGGATGGGATATTTGTATATCGTGATAAAATTAAATCTATCATTGAATGGCTTATTCCAAATAGTGTAACCAATATAAGATCATTTATGGAGATTACTAGGTGACTTTCGTAAATTCATCGAAGGGTTTTCTAGGATAACATACCCTATGACCTCATTACAATAGAAAGGTAAGAAATTTGATTGGAACAAAAATTGTATCGAGAGTTTTAATAAATTAAAACACTTGTTAACCACAAACCATATTTTAAAAAGTGTTTATCCATTTGAAGATTATGTTGTATGTACATATGCCTGTAAAGAAGTTCTAGGTGGAGTATTAGTTCAATAAAACTATGTCATATCCTATGAGTCTAAGAAGCTAAAGGAATACGAGAAGAATTATGCTACCCATGACCTAGGATTAGTTGCTATCATGCATGCACTCAAAATGTGGTGACACTAGCTCATTGGAAGGATATTCTTATTAATGTTTGATATATAATTTTAAAATACTTTTTTTATCAATAAAATATTAATACCGGGCAAGCTAAGTGATTATCATTTCTTAGCAAATATGATTTTGAAATAAAACATATAAAAGTAAAGGAGAATAATGTTTCAAACACCTTAAGTCATCATGCAAATTTTTTTTATGCAAGGACAAGAAACTACAACGACTTATACTATGAAACGAGAACTCAACATAGTTCTCATTTTTCCCTCTCCTAATTTTAGTAGCTATTATTACCTCTATTTCAAAAAGGGTTGATACCAGTATCACACATTTTCATTTTGAGGCATTTTTTCGTCCTTTGAATCATCTTTGTCGTAAAGTATTTTAATTTATATTTTCAAGTGTGTTTTTTACTAATTTAACAAAAAAACCATGCATTTAGAAGAAAGTTCTAATGAAAAACATATACATTTTGCAATTTTTTCTTTGAAATAAGACATTTTTATGGACAAAATAAGACATTTTATTGACAAACTTGTAAAAAAGTCTAGAAAATAAAAACATTGAAAACCATTTCCAATAGATTTTCAGAGATATTTTGTATAAAAATGATATTATTTTATATTATTTTCCAAAAAGTGATGATTCACATAAATTCAATAAAAAATATACCACATATTTGTAAATAACATGTTAAAAACATTATATATAGAACTTTTATTTCTAAAATAAAGTCTAAGAGTCAAAACATTACTAATATATCTTATCAAAAAGTTGTCAAATTTAACATTTTCTTCAAGACATGAAACTAATCAACAATATCAGGCTAGTCAAATTCTTCATCGAAATTGGAATTTTCTGAGCTTGGATTCCTTCAAGAACATCAATGTCCTCTTCCATTGGGTCTTCTATGTCTGCAAGATGCCCAAAGTGCTCATTTCCAAACATCCCCCCTAATGGGAGTTGAGGCTTTTTTGACATCTTCATCACAAGTGTTTCATTAAAATTTAAAAAAAAATACATTAAAATAATTACATCGATATTACTTAAAAATAATAATAAAAAAGTTATTCTTCCCTCTTCGAGAAAAAACTCGCCAATGTCAGTTATTCATAGCCTAAACAATGGAAGAACTCGCCATAGGTATGGAAATGGGTTCATAACTAGAAACCCTATGCAATGGGTAAGTCTGGAATTCAAACCCTCCAGCATAGATGATACTTATTATCCTAAGATGCTGAGAAAAAAATTGCAAGATTTATAGGTAGAGTACTTTAGATTGAATAATAGAAACCAAGAAGTAAATATATACAACAATGATTTAGCAACATTTCTTAGATTCCATGAAAGAGAAGGTAGACATGTATATGGAAACCTCCACTACATCCACTATAGGAAAACCTCGAGACAAAGATGAGACATTGATATACCT
>LPNX011165664.1:165920-195374 GCA_001517045.1 Pseudotsuga menziesii | reverse complement strand
TAGAGATCTCAAGACGACATCTTGAGTGTCAGAAAGGTCATAGCATGTACCATGTATATTGACTTTAAAAAAACAATTTTAGAAATTGATAAAAATAATAAAAAAATGCAAACGCAACAAGGATAGTTGTTTAATCTCAAGACATTAAGACCAATAAGAAATTTTTCTTATAAAATAAAATATTTTATAATGTGTATAAAATTAAGATAATAACAAATTAATATAAACTTGCATCCTAATCGAGAACATTACTATACTATAATAATAACAATAAATTTCATGATATCAAAGGGATTGGTTCACTTTGACTAAGTCAAATATATCAATATACTTTCAATAATTACTATACTAATAACAAGAGCCATGAGGTGGCAATGTCCTCCAACATTAGGAATTAGTTTTTTAAAATTTGCAAGAGACATTGATATCTTATGGTTCTCCTTTTGAGTTTTTTTCCTTCTATTTTTTATGATAACTTCAAATTTCCATATTAAGAAGTAACCAAAAAATTGAAAAACAAACCCCATAAGTAGTTAATAAAAAATCATTTGATATTATATGTTTCTTTTTTAAGGACGTGGTGAATCAGATTTGAGAAGAATGAAGAATGAATGAGGACATACACAATTGAGAATAAAATAACAAAAGATTGAGTGTAGATATTGTCTATGTTTTCTTTAAGTTAATGTTATTTTAAATCTTTATGTAATTATCACAATCACTAAGTTAATGTTATTTTGAACCTTTGTGTAATTATCACATCAACCCTCATTTTATATAATGATTTTTCAACAAACTTTAATGCACCAGTTTTGGTGTAGCATAGTATTCTCATCCTCAATTCATTCTACAGGCAACATGATCAGAAAAATGAGGCTTATTATATAAAAATTAATCATAAACTATAGGATAATAATAACAAAATTTGTGATTCATGTAAATAATTTTTAATTAAAATATTCATTATGATGTTCAAGGTATAAATGTTCAAACTAACTTCATAGGAAAATCAATCACCAAACCATACAAATCTAATTTAATGTGATGTCAAAGATAAAATAAAATAAATGATAAATATGTCTGTGCATGTGAAACGTGGTTAAACACGAGATTGTAAGGTTTCTTATACTATAATACAAGGTTTCATTCTATGCAAGAGTAAAATGCAACTATACTACAAGGTTTCATTCTATGCAAGAATAAAGGCTTTATTCATTGATATATTATAGTTTTAATTGGTGTTGTTTGGTCTAAGTATGTGTGAGAAATTGGTTTTATGAAAAAACATGTAATCTCTTATTTCTAATTTAAATTTATTCTTCATGTGATCAATGATATCATACATCGTTTATATATCATACATTGTTTGTAAAAANGAGGACATACACAATTGAGAATAAAATAACAAAAGATTGAGTGTAGATATTGTCTATGTTTTCTTTAAGTTAATGTTATTTTAAATCTTTATGTAATTATCATAATCACTAAGTTAATGTTATTTTGAACCTTTGTGTAATTATCACATCAACCTTCATTTTATATAATGCTTTTTCAACAAACTTTAATGCACCAGTTTTGGTGTAGCATAGTATTCTCATCCTCAATTCATTCTAGAGGCAACATGATCGGAAAAATGAGGCTTATCATATAAAAATTAATCATAAACTATAGAATAATAATAACAAATTTTTTGATTCATGTAAATAATTTTTAATTAAAATATTCATTATGATGTTCAAACTAACTTCATAGGAAAATCAATCACCAAAGCATACAAATCTAATTTAATGTGATGTCAAAGATAAAATAAAATAAATGATAAATATGTATGTGCATGTGAAACGTGGTTAAACACGAGATTGTAAGGTTTCTTATACTATAATACAAGGTTTCATTCTATGCAAGAGTAAAATGAAACTATACTACAAGGTTTCATTCTATGCAAAAATAAAGGATTTACTCATTGATATATTATAGTTTTAATTGGTGTTTTTTGGTCTAAGTATGTGTGAGAAATTGGTTTTATGGAAAAATATGTAATCTCTTATTTGTAATTTAAATTTCTTCTTCATGTGATCGATGATATCATACATCGTTTATATATCATACATTGTTGGTAAACAAACATGTTTAAGACTTTTACTTACAGTGCTAAGAATATTATTAATTACGAGATGCAAAACAATTTGTTGGTAAGACATTTAGATGTGNAACAATTTGGTGGTAAGATACTTAGATGTGGTGAGATAGCCTTTCTATTTTATATGGCTTAATTGTAATTTAATCTTCACATGTAATTTAATTATTCACTTATTATAGTGAAATAATAGTGTTCATGTGTTTAATAATGACTTCTAATAATATAAATTATGTAAGATTTAAAACTAAGTATTATTGTTTATTTCTCATCATTGATATTACTTTGTTGATGGCCATTTATATTTGAACACTCCAAATAAAAAATATGAATGTAACCAGCTTATACTTCATGGACCTACTATTAACAAAATAATATAAGATCTTGAATAACCAGTGAACTTATAAAGATATACCAAGTCATCCTAACTTTCAAAAAAATAAAAAATAAAAATAAATAAATAATATACTTCATAAAAATCCAGTAGAGTGATAGGTAGAGTAATCAAGACCATGCCTCGTGATATAATTATTTTCAATCATCAAGATCGACTTCAATATTGAGGCTTTCCTCTTATCTGTCATGGAATTTTTTCTGAATGGTTACCGCCCAAAAGAGCTTGCCAACTTTTTATTGAATCAAATTGGCAAACCAGACCCACTATTTTTTACGGGCTGCATAAAATAGTAAGATATAAGCATTTTATTCTTATTAAGGAAAAACAATTAGAGCATTCCCACTGCTCGATTAAAGGAGGAGCTCTGCTATTTGTTTATGGCTGCCCAATTAAAGGAGGAGCTTGTACACACCCTGTAATTTCCAGCTTGTTCAGCATGCCTAAGTGTTGGCTATTTTACCAGTTTCTTCCAAACTGATGTGTCGTTATTTTATAGAGTCATGTATGCAATATTTTTGTGCTGTTAGCTGGATTCCTGACCAAGAAGCTAAGCTTCACGTTGTGTTATCATCTTTACAGATAAATATATTTCCTGAATTGAGCTCAACGGTGGAGGAGGCGGCACGGGGAAGGGAGGAAGGAAGATGGCGGGGAAGGGAAGAGGGAGCGGAGCTCCGCTCTCTCTTCCCTTGCCCACTGCTCCATTGAAGGAGGAGCTCCGCTATTTGTTTCTAGTTTCTTGATTAACGGAGGAGCTTGTACACACCCTGTAATTTCCAGCTCATTCAGCCTGCCTAAGTGTTGGCTATTTTACAAGTTTCTTCCAAACTAATGTGTCGTGATTGTATAGAGTCATGTATGCGATATCTATGTGCTGTTAGCTAGATTCATGACCAAGAACCCAAGCTTCACGTCCTATTATCATCCTTGCAGATAAAGATATTTCATGAATTGAGCTCAACGGTGGAGGAGGTGGCGAGGGGAAGGGAGGAAGGAAGAGGGCGGAGCTCTGCTCCCTTGGTCGCCAAAGAGTTTCCCTCACTGGTGGCGCGATTCTCAGAATCACACCACCAGTCAGGAAGGCTCTTTGGCAACCAAGGAATTGGACCTCTGCTCCCTCTTCCCTCGCTTGCTACTCGATTAAAGGAGGAGCTCTACTATTTGGTTTTGGCTTCCTGATTAATGGAGGAGCTTGTACACACCCTGTAATTTCAAGCTCGTTTAGCCTACCTAAGTGTTGGCTATTTTACCAGTTTCTTCCAAACTGATGTGTCATGATTGTATAGAATCATGTATGCGATATTTATGTGCTGTTAGCTAGAATCCTGACCAAGAAGCCAAGATTCGTGTCCTATTATCATCTTTGCAGATAAAGATATTTCCTGAATTGAGCCCAACGACGGAGGAGGAGAGGTGGAGAAGGGAGGAAGGAAGAGGGCGGGGAAGGAAAGGGGGGAGCTAAGCTCTGCTCCCTTTGTCGCCAAAGAGCCACCCTCACTGGTGGTGCGATTCTCAAAATCGTGCGCCACCAGTGAGGGCGGCTCTTTCCCGACCAAGGGAGCAGAACTCCACTCCCTCTTCCCATTCTCCCCCTCTTCCTTCCTCCCTTCCCTGCACCCCCTCCTCCCCATTGAGCTCAATTCATGCAAATTTCTGTAGAAATTCTCACCCATCTAAACCACCATCAAAATTTATTGTCCGGTACGAACTTAATTGCTCCACTAGATGCTGCTTTGAGTACAATCGACATTACAAACAAAGAGAGACTCTAAAATTTTATATGTCAGGTAGAATGACGTTAAGTCTAATCAGAAACCAAAGCGGCTATAGAAGGCAATTAAAATCTGACCATTTATAAATCTCAGTTATTGGATACTATTTCCTCTGCCATTACAACCTAGTCGGATTTGCGCATGGCAATTTGCATGTCTTGGAATTATAGAAGCCTCATAGGGAAGAGTATGCGATATTTCATGTTATGGGATACCCGTGTCCTCGTAAGTTGTTATGGTGATAATTAAAATTGTGTTATAATCTTGATAGTTTACTTTAATATTAAAGAACCCAACATGACTGGTAGACAGTTGAAATAATTCAGTAGTATGTAGAGTCCAATATGGAATTCCTGGAGTCTTGGAAAATTTTGACTCTTTATTTTTCAATCTTACAAACCCTTCTCACGTACCCTGGTCTATGTTTTGAGGTGTAGTTAAATATTAACGATCAATTTTGGGAAGTTAAAACTTTAAACGTCAACCACCTTAACAGTAACTTGCTTATCCTTGGATATCTTGAACTACGGAGGTATGTGAATGTGTAGAGGCAATTACCAGTCATTTAAAGAAGCTGGTTGTTAACTCTTGTTAACTGAGCCTTGTAATAACAATTTTTATACATGATCAAAAGGCTTCCTGAAATTGAACAAAACTGTTATTTTGACATTTCCATATTTGTGCATGTAACTCCATCAATCTGTGGAATTACTACTAGTTCGTTTGGGTCATGATCAAGCTAGATGCTGGATATCTCCTACTTCTTCTAATTTCAATATTTTCAACACGTATTGTGGTGGTCCTTGCATAAGGGCGTTTGAATTAGGAGCATCGTAATTATGATCCCTGGACATTTTTTATGTTTACTTCTTTCTCTATAAGGAATATACATTATTTAATTGTGATCGGGAAGACATTTAATAACAACCTTTTCCATCTTCTATAAATTGATTCTAGAAATCGTGTAAAAGGGTCGAGTTGGGAATCAAATCAACACTTAGTAGGTTGGTAGACTGCCTGTGCATGAACTTTTGGATGAGTATAGCTTAAAAAAATAAATGATAAGATTAATGTCAATATTACTGTCATCTTGGCTTGAAAAGACATAGGAGAATCAATTGTAAATGAGCTAGAACAAGGCCAATGACCCTATTATTTACCTTGTGAATTAGATAGTTGCAAATACAGACACAGGCCCGGCTATGGGTTATTAAAAGGTTATTAAAAAGGTTAGGGGATATGGGTTATTAACATTTGTCTTTAGGTGACTAGTGATTAGGAGTTAGGACTTATTTGAGATAGTAGGTAAGTAGTGATTAAGAGTTAGGAGTTATTTGAGATAGTGGTTACAGTTTTGAGATTTATGTGGCTAGGTGTTGGAAACTATAGGGTTTGTATTGAAGATAAGAATTATACAAGCTATGTAGGATAGAATTTTGGGTTCCATGTTTTAGGAATTATCATTTTTTTTAGATAAAGGCTATATGGTTTAGGGGTCATAAGGTAGAGTTTAGATGATTTATTGATTACAAGTAAAATATTGTTAGGTATAAAGGGTTTATAAGGGTTTGTCATTTGGTATTTTATGTTAGGGAATTAGGGTGTAAGGGTTCTAACTTTAGGATAATGGTTGTTTCTATTTGCCTAGCTATTATCACCCAAGTTGATTGGAAGTGATATATCATTTCACCTAGGTTGGTCATATATTAGGATAAAAAACTTACATATAATTTAATGCACAAATTATATTGTATATTTTATATAGAAATGTAATGTTATTTTACTAAAGTGGTTGGAATATACTGTGAATCATCATACCATAAAAGAAATCATTAGGAATGCATAGATTTAAGTACACATGGAAGATCAAAGTTTACAGCATCATTTTATCATGTATGTTATTTTCCCCATTCATGTCTCTTACAATTCTTATTTATAGACATGAATAAGAGACTAGAATGTAGGTGTAGGTAGTACTCTTAATTTCCTTTTAGTTATGGTTGAGTATTATGATTAATAAGCATTGTTTGAGAATATCGTAAAATAAAATATAAATTGGATATATGTATGTCTAAGATCCATAGGCTTAGGTAAGAGTATAGGTGATTTGATTATGATCTCACTAAGTGACATACATATAACATAACATGGACATGGAAAATATAAGCTATCTCAATCATATCAACTTTATGTTCAATGATTCATTAATGTAGCTTATATTCATCTCATATTTAGTTGGTGTTTTTTTGTTAGGAACTAAATATCCTATGTATGGATCACTTCATGTGAACCGTGCTGATAATGTGTTAATTGTTGGGATCAAATAATGTTTAAATGATGATTTCTAATGGTAGGCTAAGTTTTTTGAGTTTTCATTATCCTGGATTTAGTAATAATATGTGAATTCTAATTTTTATTTCTTCATGCAATACTAGAGCATTGAAAAAAATGGGCTAAAAACTTAAAATTCGAGCATAATTAATTTTGTTTTACTACAAATTAATTTATTGTACATATTAAAATGTAAATTAAAAATTTACAACATAATTGTTTTCAAGCACCAAAATTTTAAAATTTATTATTATAATTTATTGTAAAAACAATAGTGACCTTGGGTTCATAGGCCATGATTGAAGCTGTCAATCGAGGGATTGAGACTATGAGTGTTGTGGATGAAAATCATTTCCTCGCGGGGAGGAGGAGGGAGAAGGTAGGAGGAGGGGAATGGAAACCAATTCCATGCCAAAGAGCCGCCCCTCACTGGTGGCACGATTTTGGTGTTTTAAATATTTTAGATCTTTTTTTAAATGTAATGTTGTGGGGGGGGTGGAGGTTAGGATTTTTTTTATTTTTTTTATTATATTGTTGTTGGGGATTTAGGGCGTTAGGCGGCGGTGTTTTAAATTTTGCAAATTCAATGTTGTTTGGGGGGTTAGGGGGGGTGTTTAATTTTATTATTATTATTATATCCAGTCATTCATCTGTAAAAAATATAGATTTTGATGGGGTGTCACAATCCATGGATGAGTTTGAATAATTTCACATGAAACATTTTAGATGTTTTTTATGATTATGATGTTTGTAATTAAAACTATGAAGAATTTTTTGATAATTTATATGAATAATTTGTTCTTGTAGGGTCTAATATATGACTTTATTATGAATCACAGCATAATTTGTTTGATTTTAAATGGTTCGAGTGGTGAAATTATTTATGAAATATTTGTTTTTTTTTAATATGCAAGTTTCAAAAAAGTTATAATTTATCTCTTGAAGAAAAAAAATCTTTTCAAAGTTTTTGTAAACAACAGTATGGCATGTTTAGGCCACAGCTCTATTTTTTACCCCGAAAAAATACCTATGTATACTAGTATCAACACTTTTCTATTTGGGGGGTGTTTTTGGTGTTTTTTATGCAAAAATCATCATTTTTATGGCTAGATTTCTCATTCTTAGTATACATTTCTCGTATCATAGTATAAGTGGTTCTACTATGACTCAAATTTACAAGATAAAATTATGAATGCGATAAAAACTAACAAAGAGTATAAAAAAACTAAAAGAAAAGATCGCATAAATTGAAGTAAAGAAGGTAAAAAAAGATTTTAGTCTCAATAGAAGAGGGTTATTATTACACAAAAGAAGATTAGATATACCAAATTAAGTGGATATTAAATTAATAGTTATGGATGAACTAAAAGACTTTATTTAGGACATCTTGAATATCAGAAAATGATTAACATAACAAGGAATGATTTATTTTGGTCTAATATGAAAAAGGAAGTAGCATAATATTTAGCATGTTGTATTGAATGTCAATAGGTAAAGGTTGAACATAAGCATCGAACTAGATTATTATAGCCATTACCTATTTGGGAATGGAAATGGGAAATTATCAGCATAGATTTCATAATGGGGTTACCTAAGAATGTTAAACAACATGCATCGATCATGGTCATAATAGATAAACTGAGTAAGGAAACTCATTATATTCCAGTAAAGTCTACATATAAGGCTGTTAACATTGTTGATATATTTTTGAAATAAATTTTCAAATTTCATGGTGTACCTAAGATAGTGATCTCAGAAAGAGATGTGAAATTTACAAGAAATTTTGGAAGGATTTATTTGAAGGATTAGGCACGCAATTAAATTTTATCATTGCATATCATCCTCAAACTGACAGAAAAATGGAAAGAGTAAATCATATTTTGGAAGACATGCTTAAAAGGTACGTAATTGATCAAACAGGTAACTGGGGTACTTATTTTCATTTGGTAGAATTTGTGTATAATAATAACTTCCAATTTGAGATTCTATTCAGATGAAAGTATAATAATCAAATTTCTTGGAGTAGTGTCATCGATAGATTAATATTAGGACATGGATTATTGAAAGATATGGAACTAATAATGAAATAGGTATAACATAATTTGAAGGCTTCAGAAGATAAGATAAAGCATTATTCCAACTTAAAAATAACTGCATGAGAGTTCCAAGTACTAGGAGAACATGTTTATGTAAAGGTAAAACCTAGAAAAATATCCTTAAGTTTGGGAAAATACTCAAAATCTACGTCCAGGTATTGTGAACCATTTGAAATTTTTGCAAAAATTGGTCAAGTGGCATATCAATTAGAATTACCACCTACAATAAAAGTACATAATATTTTTAATTTTTCAACTTTAAAGAAATACATTCATGATGATAATCATGTGATTGACTGGAATTTTATACAGGTGGAAATCGAACGAGAATTTTAAGTGGAACCAAAGCGTATTATAGATAGGAGAAAATTCTTACTACGAAACCGTATCATCGGACAAGTCAAGGTTCAATAGAAGCACCTTAGTCCAGAGGTGTCCAAATAGGAATTTGAATGTAATATGTGGGGGGATATCGATTTCTATTTCAAGATGAAATAATGGAAGAATAAAAGACAAAGAAATAATAACATCGAGGATGTTGTTATCCTTTAAGAGGCGATGTATGTAATACACCAAACAATTACTTAGTTATATATTACTAAATGAATTTTATTTATTTTTAAATATTTTCACAATAAAGTCAAAATGAAATCTAATCGATTATTATTATTGAATAATTAAAAAACTGAGGGGAATCAGAGCTGAAGTATTTGTTAAAAGAGTGTTTGCTGACGCATAAGGTGAAATGACAAATCGTGAAATATGTTGAGTGAGAAATCAAGTGATGAAACATGCATATTCTCCAAAATTAGGTCAATACTCCTTGTGGATACATAAAGAGAAAGAGGGTCATAAATGACCATGTCCTAGGAAAAATACTATAAAATAGTGTGTCCATCGAATACAAAAGAGGTTGGTGATGGATAGCGAAATAATCTATTGATGCAAAGAGATGGTGAAGTGATGGAAATTTGTCCTTGTGTTTAAGAAAACATGCACATGAGTTCAAGATAAAGTATGTTTAGGATTCTGTAGGAGTTGGTTGGGAGGAATAACAACTTCACTTTTGTTTTTGATAATGGTGACAGGTTCCTTACTTCAATTCATTTAATGTTTTAGTATTAGTAGTTACAATGTGAAAAATGATTTGAATTCCAAATGTATTATAAATTCTGAATTTACAATGTATCAACTAGTATTCCCATTTATCTTGTTAATATAATTTGTGGTATACATAGTTCGTAGTTATTTACTTTGATTAAAGAGTGCCTTTTCTATATATCAAAATTTTGAACTATTAACTAAACCTAGTATTATTTAAACAAAACTAAGATATAATAGCGATAGCCAAGAGGCTTTGAAATATAATATTAGGTTATAAATAAACTAAATCAAGTTTAAATTGTAGCATCCTATAACTAAGACATTTCCCCACAATGATTCCTTCTCAATTTGTAACCAATACAAATATCCATGTCTAGAATTCTTATATTGAAAAACTCATTATATTA
This sequence comes from Pseudotsuga menziesii, assembly GCA_001517045.1. Classification (NCBI taxonomy): domain Eukaryota; kingdom Viridiplantae; phylum Streptophyta; class Pinopsida; order Pinales; family Pinaceae; genus Pseudotsuga; species Pseudotsuga menziesii. The sequence goes on along the minus strand of LPNX011165664.1, from coordinate 185,130 downwards.
ATAGTTCATAGGAATATAACTAGTTGTAATGTTTACCAACGAAATTAAACATAGATATAAATCAAAAAATTTAATTAGATCTGAGTCTTTAAAAAGAATATATCCAAATATATATAGTTAAACTAATCACATCCTCCTTGTGATGAAGGATTTTTCCATACAAACTTAAACTTTGACTTAAAAATTAATCAACAACACATTCTCTACTTTGGGCTTCCATACCCATAAATAGAAATATATGGGATAAATATTTAATTAAACACAACCACAATATCAAGATACAATAAAAAAAAACATTCAATTAAGGATCTAAGGAAACCAAATCAAATCAAGCAATATTTAAGAACCGATCATCCCCCAAATCGATTCACATATAAATATTCACAATAAATGATTACAAACTATAAAATATACGATGGTTGTGTGCCAATCGTTAAACCCCTCTTCAATTAGTTATAAAATCACCATCAGTACCCAAATTGAAGCACATACGCAACTACTACTAATTAAAATTCCAACATAGGGCTACAAATCCCTCTCCTTAACCAAAACATCTAAATACAAAACCAACATGGGTTAATTAAAAAAAAAATTATCTTATTTTTTTATAGTTTCCCTAAATACCTTCTTTTCACTTAACCTAGAAATAAAGGAACCGAGAAATCAGTTCAACTTCAAAACTAAACGAGGTCATACACGGAAATATTTGTTGATCCAAGTGTACAGTGACATTGACGCACCACACAAGTTTATATATGCACATGGACCTACATGCATCAGGATAAACTTTGATGAACTAATTTAATAAAAAGATTCCTATTAAAAGAGTTAATAATAGAATACCTCACCTCTTACCAGAAAAGAATGAAGCTTGAGAAGAGGTAACCCTTTCTCTACTCTCACCTAGGTTATGGATCGATCACTTACATCCACATATATTGTTAAGTTGTATAATCACTTTCTTAGTAAACTATAACATAACACATATTTCATTAAATTTGTATATATTTAGTGGATCTAGAATTTAGAACTTCCGCTAGATTGAGTTCTTCCAAGATGAGGAAAGTCATAGACTTTGAATCCTTACATAATGTCTAGTAATATTATTTATAGTTTGTATTTAATGTTAAGTTGATTAAATTATTTTATGACATAATACCAACATTGTATTTGTTACTACAACAATTAGAAATATTGTCGTAGTAATTATTTGTGTCTTTGTTGAGTATGTTGTTTTATTTTTGGAAGTTCGCACCACTTATAATCAATATAGGAAAATATTTTATGACTTTAAAGTCTAATTTTTAACCTTGTAATGATTAAAATAAATTATGAATTCAAATAGCAACATAATTTATTATTATTTTTGTTGGTAGTGGTAGTGGTAGTGTATTAAAAACTAAGTTGATGAATGTTTACTTTATGAATTATAGATTAACGTGAGAAATTTCTTACCTATAAATTTATTTAATGATATTGATGTTAGTAAAGCCTCCCTTATTTATTAATATTATTTATTTTAGCAATCAAAATTAATTATGAACTAGAATAGCATTAGTGCAGTAGAGTTGGATTTTTTTACTATACAAGAGGAAAGGGGGGAAACCAACTTAACTAATTATTGCAAGTGTTCATTATTTATTTATGAAGGATTTGAACAATGTGTTTAATTGAAAATATAGATATCTTACAATATATATATTATCAATAAGATTTAAATCATGTCTTAATTTATGTTAGGGCACAGAGGAATTGAACCACCATCGTCTTGCTTGGAATGCAGGTGCTCTTCCATTGAGCTAGCACCCTTTACAACATGAGGGGAGAGGGACTGTGTTAACACCTAGATTACACATTTCTAATCCTCTATGCAGACAAAGCAAAATGATGTTTTATTCAGAGAGAAAGTCTAAAAGATGTTTTAAAGTTCATTATTGAATATGATAATGCACATTTGATATAGTGACATGTTGAGTTTATGTAAAAAACAAATTGAAAAGTTAAAAATTGAATGGTGTTATCTAATTCACATAAAGTACCATCACATGAATTAACATAGAAGTTGAACCAAAATTTTCATATTAGTAAATAATATAAAATTCCTCAAAAAAAGGCTTGAAGAGAATATTTGATATACAACAAACATTTAAAAGTGTTTCTTATTGTATATTAATAACTAGTTCAAAGAGAAAATTACATTCATGAATCATCTCCACATAATCTCCTTATATTCAGTCAAGCAAATCAATTACAACTTGTACACCACATTTATTTATTATGTTCTTCCTGCAATCTTCTTTCTTTTGCATCCATGCAAAAACCATGGTATTAACTGGAATAGATCAAAGTCATGTGTCATCAAGGTTTGGTACCCAATATTGTTCTAAAATTTTCCTTTGTATTTCCCTGAACTAGGCTTCCATCAATCAACATTTACATGAAGAGTCTCACTTTAATCATTCTGGAAAATATATGAGGTGGTTTTTTCCATCCAAGTCGTCTCTCCTTCATCCTTAGTTCATGATCTAAATACCAACACCTTTACTTTCTCAAATTCAATCGTAGGATTGAATCTTGGCTTTAGCTTGTTGCACCTGGGTCCAACATATACCAGTTCATCCGTCACATTATCAAATTCTCCATCCATAATACTTATATTACATGCAGTGCATTATGATCAGCATTAAATCTCACATGGATTAAATTGTCTTTATGATTCAATGTATTTGATGATAATGTCTAACATGAATTAAAGCTGACATGATTTTATCACTTAATGATTGATTTTCTGGATTAAGTTATGTGAAATATTTTCAGTCCACAATGAATTTTTCATGGTTCCCATAACAAACATGGTTGGAGTGTCCACTCAAAATGTTCACACAGTTTAATCCAGAAAATCAATCACAATGATGAAAAACTAATAAAACCTACATGCTCAAAATGTTAGTACTGTATTTATTGAGTATAAGTTAATATACTAGTACAAAGTTGGTGCCACTTTAAAGTCTACACAAGAAAATATAATTATGAATTTGAATGCAACATAGTAGTACAATTAAATTTATATCAACTATAATAATGAATAATAGGAAAAACTCAGTTCAAACCTTATTGCAAGTGACTTACATTTATTCACAAAGCAATTCTATAAGATATTTTAAGGTGCATTTGCATAAAGTATCATCACATGAATTAAAATTGAAGTTGAACCAAAATTTTCATATATGTAGCAAATAATGTAAAATTCCTCAAAAGGTAGCTTGAAGAGAATATTTGATATACTACAAACATTGACAACTTTTTCTTCATGTATATTAATTAGTCATTCAAAAATAAAAATTATATTCATGAATCATCTCCACCTAATCTCCTTATATTTTCTCAAGCATATCAAGTACAGCTTCAGGATGAAGATTTCTGTAGTTAATCATAATGACAAAGAGAGTTTATGGAATTAAATTGTGTGTATTTAAACGTCCCTACGTTTCAGGTGGACACTCCACCAATCATCAGGGTAACAAAATGAAAATATTAAAGTAGTATTGAAGAGAGTGAGCAAAAGCTAATAATAAAGAAGGAAAGGATTTTGTACATGAATTAATGAATGATATAGTGGGATGTTGTGTTGATCTAAAAGAAAAATTGAAAAGTTAAAATCTGAATGGTATTATCTAATTCGCATAAAGTATCATCACATAAATTAACATTGAACTTGAAGTGAAATTTCATATATGCAGTAAATAGTATAAAATTCCTCAAAAAGTAGCTTGAAGAGTATTTATTATGGTACAAACATTGAAAAATGTTTCTTCATGTATACTAAAATTCATTCAAAAAGCAAAGTTACATTCATGTATCATCTCCACCTAATCTCCTTATATCCGCTCAAGCAGATCAAGTACAACTTGTACACCACATTTATTTATCTTTGTCTTCTTGCAATCTTCTTTCTTTGGCATCCATGCCCAAACTATGGTATTAATTGGAATAGATCCAAGTTCTGTGTCATTAGGATTTGGTACCCAATATTGTTCTAAAACTTTTCCCGTGTATTTCCCTGAGCTAGGCTACCACCAATCAATCAATCTCGCTGTCATCATCCTGGAAGATATCCGAGGTGGCTTTTGCCATCCAAATCATCTCTCCTTCATCCTCATTTCCTGATCTAAAAAGCAACATCTTTCCTTTCTCCACATCAATTCTAGGATCGAATTTTAGCTTTGTCTTGTTGCACTTGGGTCCAACATATAGCGGTTCATTTGTCACATTATCAAAATCCCCATCCATAATACTTGATATTGCATGGAGTGCATTACCATCAACGTTAAAATTTTGCCTCGTCTTTGGCCAAAAATCATCAGAAGAAGAATCACTTTCATCCAAGGGTCTATGGTCATTGTAGATTCCATCTAATGCATCAAGAACTCTTTTCCAATAATCTAGTTTTTCATTCCATTCCTTTGTAACAATTGGTGAATTCTCATTGCCAATAGTCTCTTTCCGCATTTTTATGTATGATGTTATTCCTTCCTTTAGTTCTTTTAAATATGCATCATTGTCTTTGGGACATAAGAAAGATGGCTTCCCTGTGGGCAATATAGGTCGGCCTTCATCATCTATATTCCACAACTCCACTGGTTCTGACCACTCAATGTCTCTAATGGATTCTTTATACCTCATAACTGGAACATCATTGAGTACAAGGAATTGGAAGTACTGGACATTAAGATGTCCAACTAGTGCATTTTTCCCCTCCTTTATGTACCCATTAAGAAAACTTTTGAAGTCATACACTTTGTCAATAAGTTTAGGTGGAAACACCTTTTTTTCTTCTATTGTGCGATATGTATCCATCATCTCAGGAAAAGAATATATATATTTACTTTTCAAGTTGGAATACATTCTTCCGTAGGTTCCATCTATGTCTTCATGGGTGTGCCCCACAAGTAAGAACCCAACCTCAATAGTGATGAAGACACCAAGTGCAGTTAATAGTGATAGAAACATGAAAACATAACGATTCTTATTATCCCTAGCTGCATTGTCCAAATGTAACAACAAATGTGGAGGAATAGGTTTAAAATCAAGATTTTGATTTGTTGAGCTTCCATTTAAAGATAGGAAAGCATCCTTGTACACTCTACATTTTGAGTAAATAGAGTTTTGAAGTAATGTATTTGAAAGTGTGTTTCTTGAACTTCCACTCTCATAAATCAAATCACCATACATATTAAGGTGTGGGTCTTCAAGGTCCCTCAAGCACTTTGCAAGAGATGTAATTGTAAATTGTGATCCGATGTGTACAAATGGTAGGGAAAAATGACCAAAACCTCCTGTGCTATGCCCATGTGTTAGCATACCTGTCAACGACAAACCCAAGTTTGTTCCTACAACAGATTTTGATTTGACATGTAATCTTGGGATTGAAGTATTTGTTTTGTCCATTTTATCATGGATAATGCTCAAGTATTCCTTTGGATACTTCTCTGACATAATTATGTGGGCATAGTAGCAATATCTTCCACACATAACAATCTTGTTATGTTTCTTCAATCTAGCTCATGCCTTTTCTTCCAGCTCTTTTGTAGTTGTTTTCTTCATCTGTGCTTTCAACACGATACATTCACTTCATTTACTGAAGTTAGTGTTCTTTGAGAATGCCACATCTAGAAAATGAGTATTCCAAATCTTGCTCATTGTTGGTTGTGATATTGATGGAAAATTTAGCTCTTGAAGAGCCTCGTTGATCTCTTTTAACAAAGAACTTTGGATGTACGTTGATGGAAGCAATCTTAAAGGAGCGGATGTTCCATCTTCTTCAACTTGTCATGTTTGGTTCAGTGAAAAGTCTGAATTATCCATTACAATTTTGTGCAATATTTCTATGGCTTCCATAGTATGTGCACATGGTTTGCATTTGATGGTGTTACCATGAATTCCTTTCACATGTCCTTGTTGGAAATTATGTTGGTAATTATAGAAGGTGCTTTGAGGAATATTATGTATCTTGTACCATGATTTCTTACAAATAATATCTCCATTAAACCTCATGTCCTTTACTTTACTAATAGTAGGAGGTAGGCCATGGCCATGGCTCTTTGACATGATTGTGTTGGAAAGGATTGAATTCAAGACAAATTCCCTAATATCATTTTTTTTAAAGAGTTTCATACCCCTTCTAGCAGTTGCAATGGCTTTCCTTTCCACATGTTGAATACAATCTTGTTTGCAACATTCATTCGCTGCCAAAAGTCGGATTTCTTTCTCTTCACCTCTTTGTATTTGAAAGTTTCCAACTTTTTTTGTAGCCACAACTCATTTAATCCTTTTATATGGCCTCGTTGCGTGCATAGCAATTGAGTCTGGATATTTTTCATCATAAAGATCATCATCCCATGTGTTTAAGGGACTTGTGTCCTCTATAAGATCCCATACTACCATTTCCTTGGGTGCCTCCTTGAAATTTTCATTCACCCTTAAAATCTCACCTTCATTTTCCACCAACTTATTTATTGGCCATCTAACCGAACAATGTATAGACTTGTCCCCAATCCTACATCTTTCACAATTTCTATCTATGTATTCCACAAAAACACCGAATTCCTTTTCACCTAACATTTCGCCCTCAACCATGTCATCCTCACGGACATTAACTATGATCCCTTTGGCAATGCGCATGATTGTTGCTGTGCATTCATGTGTAAGAGAAACATTTTTCCATGTGAATGTAAGCCTATCTTGGGGAGTATTTACTGGATGATCATGACAATGAGGTTCCAAATCTGATTCGGGCCAAATCTCATAAGATCCCAATGCACCCCCTAGTGTATTCTCAAATCCTGTTGGATGTGGCAAAATACCATCATGTTTTAACACTTTCTCAATGTTAACCACTATGGATCCCTTTCACCATCCTTCCATGCACCTTATGACCAATCTCTGTATTGAATATGGAGCCTTCACCCACCTTCAATCCACATTGCAAAATATCTACCTTGTCTCCAATAGAAAATGCAGAAGAGACATTTGCACCTACACAGCAAATTAAACAAACTTAGTATTTGCTAAAAAAAACAAGTAATGTACTATAAAAAACACTTAACATGTTCTTCAAGATTTTAATTTACCTTTGTTATGCCTCAAATATATGATATTCCATGGATGTAAGTCCTCTTCATCAACATCTTCCACAATCAAATGTGGTTCAATGACATCAATTATCAAAACCATAACATATCCTACATTAAGCCTTTGTCCACCATAATGAGTTGTAGTCTCTATAGATTCAACCTTTCCTAGTCCAACAACTTGACCATTAATTAGGAGGTCAACATAGTCTCCTCTTGTCAAAATTATATTTTCCATTGTAACTCCTCCCAATTTCTGTAACACATTTCAATTGTAGTTTGTAATTAAGGTTAAGGCATATGAAGCGTATGTTGAAAAAAAGTAATATAGTTTCAATAATTCAAAACAATAGGGTAGCCCTTTTGTATGCCACGAAACATTGTTCCCCTACATCTTGTGCATGCTTGCAAAAAGGAATTTACATATAAATTACACAAAATATATATGAAGAGATAACAATAAGAGATCCAAGAATGATTAGAGAATGATAGATATCAACTCCAATAAAACCACCAAATTCCTATTTGACTTTGGACATGGGACTTATATTATTGATGTATGTGTATGAATGTGCCGGAAATCTAGCTAGAGTTAGCTTTCATTCTTAAAATGTTGCACGTTGAATGAAAGTTAATGTGTATTAGTTTTAATAATGTAATTTTTCATCTAACAAAATCACATTGTAATCAATTACATTACACCATGATGGAAATCTAGCTATGTTAGTTTTCATAATGTAGTTTTTTTATCTAACAAAATCACATTGTCATCAATCACATTACACCATGATGGAAATCTAGCTGTGTTAGTTTTCATAATGTAGTTTTTCATTTAACAAAAATCACACTGTCATCAATCACATTACACCATGATGAAAATCTAGTTGTAGTTAGCTTTCATTCATAAAACATTGCATGGTGACTAAAATCTAATTTTTGTTAGTTTTAATATGGTAGTTTTCTATCTAGCACAACCACATTGTTATCAAATACATTACACCATAATGAAAATATAATGGATTTAGCTTCATTCTAACAACATGGCATGGTAAGTGAAACCTAACATGCGATTGCTTTCATAAGGAATTTTTCCATCTAACACAACTACATTGTCATCAATTACATTGCACTACGATGGAAATCTAGCTGAAGTTAGTTTTCGTTCTTAAAAGATTGCACGGTTAGTGAAAGCTAAAGTGTGTTACTTTTCATAAGGTAGTTTTTTATCTGACACAACCACATTGTCATCAATTAGTTTTTCATCTGACACAACCATATTGTCATCAATTACATAGCACCATGATGAAAATCTAGTTACAGTTAACTTTCATTCTTAAAACATTGCACTGTGAGTAAAAGGTAATGTGTGTTATTTTTTCATAATGCAGTTTTAAATCTAAGACAACCACATTGTCATCAATCACATTGCACCATGATGGAAATGTAGTTGGAGTAGGCTTTCGTTCTTAAAACATTGCACGATGAGTGAAAGCTGATGTGTGTTAGTTTTCATAAGGTAGCTTTCTATCTAAAACAACCACATTGTCATCAAATATATCACACCATGATGGAAATATAGCTGGAGTTATCTTTTTATTTTAACAACATGTCATGATGAGAGAAAGCTAATGTGTGTTAGCTTTCATAAGGTATTTTTTCATTTACCACAACCACATTGTCATCAATCACATTGTACCATAATGGATATCTAGTTGGAATTAGCTTTCGTCCTTAACTCATTGCACGGTGAGTGAAATCTAATGTGTGTTAGCTTTCATAATGTAGTTTTCCATCTAGCACAACCACATTGTTATCAATCACAATTCACCATGATGGAAATCTAGTTGGAGTTAGATTTTATTCTTAAGACATTGCATGATGAGTAAAAGATAATGTGTGTTAGCTGTCATAAATTAGTTTTCCATCTAACACGGTCATATTGTCCTCAAATACATCACACCATGATGGAAATCTAGCTAGAGTTAGCTTTCCTTCTAACAACATGGCATGATGAGTGAAAGCAAATGTGTGTTAGTTCATTGCACCCTGATGGAAGGCTAGCTGGAGTTAGATTTTGTTCTTAAAACATTGCACGGTTGAGTGAAAGTTAATGTGTGTTAGTGTTTGAAATGTAGCTTTCTATCTAAAACAATCACATTGTCATCAAATACATAACATGATGATGGAAATCTAGCTATAATTAGATTTCCTTTTAACAATGTGTTAGATTTCATTCTTAAATCATTGTACGGTGAATGAAAGCCTAATGTGCATTAGCTCATTGCACCAAGATGGAAATCTAGTTAGTGTTAGCTTTTGGTTTTAAAACATTGCATGGTGAGTGAAAGTTAATGTGTGTTAGAATTCATAAGGTGGTTTTCTATCTAAAAGAGTCTCATTTTCATCAAATAAATAACACCATGACGAAAATCTAGCTGAAGTTAGATTTAGTCCTTAAATCACTACACGATGATTGAAATCTAATGTGTTAGCTTTCATGATGTAGTTTCCATCTAACACAACCAGGTTGTCATCAATCACAATGCACCATGATAGAAATCTAGTTGTTATTAGCTTTCATAAGTTAGTTTTCCATCTAACACAACCATATTGTCATTAAATACATTACACCATGATGGAAATATAGTTGAAGTTAGCTTTGCTCCTAACAACATAGCCGAATTAGTTTTCTATCTAACATAATCACATTGTCACATTGCACCGTGATGGAAATCTAGCTGGAGTTAGCTTTCGACCTTAAATCGTTGCACGGTGAGTGAAATATAATGTGTGTTCACTTTTATAATGTAGTTTTCCATTTAACACAGCCAAATTGTCATCAATCAAAATGAACTATGTTGAAAATATTGCTAGAGTTAGCTTTTGTTCTTAAAACATTGTACAGTGAGTAATAGCTAATGTGCGTTAACTTTCGTAAGGTAGTTTTTCATTTAACACAGCCACATTGTCATCAAATACATTACATCATGATGCAAATCTACCTAGAATTAGCTTTCTTTCTAACAACATGGCACGATGAGTGAAAGCTAATGTGTGTTAGCTTCCATAAGGTAGTTTTTCATCTAACACAACCACATCAACATCGATCTCATTTCTCCATGATGGAATTATAGCTGGAGTTACCTTTCATCCTTAAATAATTTCACGATGAATGAAACACAATATGTGTTAGCTTTCATAATGTAGTTTTTCATCTAGCACAATCACATTGTGATCAATCATAATGCACCATGATTAAAATGTAGCTAGAGTTAGCTTTCATTTTTAAAACATTGCACGGTGAGTAAAGAAAATGTATGTTAAATTGTATTAAGTAGTTTTTCATCTAACACAACCACATTGTCAGCAAATACATTAAACCATGATGGAAATCTAGCTGGAGTTAGATTTTCTTTTAACAACATGGCACAGTGAGTGAAAGCTAATATGTGTTATCTTTCAAAAGGTAGTTTTCCATGTAACACAACCACATTGTCATCAAACAGATTGCACCGTGTTGGAAATCTTGCTAGAGTTAACTTTCGTCCTTAAATCATTTCACAGTGAGAGAAATCTAATGTGTGTTAGAATTCATAATGTAGTTTTCCATTTAGCACAATCACATCGTCATCAATCACAATGCATCAAATGAAAATCTAGCTAGAGTTAGTTTTCCTTCTTAAAACATTACACGGTGAGTAAACTAATGTATGTTAGCTTTCATAAAGTAGTTTTCCATCTAGCACATTGTTATGACATACAATACATCATGATGAAAATCTAGCTAGAGCTAGTTTTGCTTCTAACAACATGGCACTATAAAGGAAAGCTTATGTGTGTTAGCTCATTACACCATAATGGAAATCTAGCTGGAATTAGATTTTTTTTAACATGGCACGATGAGTTATAGCTAATGTGTATTAGCTTTCATAAGGTATTTTTCCATGTAATACAACCCCATTGTCATCAATCACATTGCGTTGTGTTGAAAATCTAGTTGAAGTTAGCTTTCATCCTTAAATCGTTGCACAGTGAGTGAAATCTAATGTGTGCAAGCTTTCATAGTGTAGTTTTCTATCTAACAAAGTCACATTGTGATAAATCACAATGCACCATGATAAAAATCTAGCAGGGGTTAGCTTTCGTTCTTAAAACATTGCACAGTAAGTAAAGGCTAACGTTTGTTAGCTTCCATAAGGTAGTTTTTAATCTAACACTGCCACATTGTCTCATTACACCATGATGGAAATATTGCTGGAGTTATCTTTCAACCTTAAATCATTGCACAATGAGTGAAATATAATATATGTTACATTTCATAATGTATTTTTTCATTTAGCACAACCACATTGTCATCAATAAAAATGCACCATTTTGGAAATCTAGCTAGAGTTAGTTTTCATTCTTAAAACATTGCACGGTGAGAAATAGCTAATGTGTGTTAGCCTTTGTAAAGTAGTTTTCTATCTAACATAGTCACATTGTCATCAAATACATTACACCATGATGCAAATCTAGCTGGAGTTAGCTTTCCTTCTAACATGGCATGGTGAGTGAAAGATAATGTGTGTTAGCTTTCATAAGGTAGTTTTTCATCTAACGCAATACATCGTCATTGATCACATTGCACTGTGATGGAAATCTAGTTGGAGTTATCTTTAATCCTTAAATCATTGCACAGTGAGTGAAATCTAATGTGTTAGCTTTCATAATGTAGTTTTCCATCCAGCACAACCACATTATCATCAATCACAATGCACTATGATGGAAATCTAGCTAAAGTTAGATTTCGTTCTTCAAACATTGCATGGTCAATAAAACTAACGTATGTTAGCTTTCATAACGTAGTTTTTCATCTAACACAACCACATTATTATCAAATACATTACACCATGATGTAAATCTAGTCGGAGTTAGCTTTCCTTTTAACAACATGGCACTATAAGGAAAAGCTTATGTGTGTTAGCTCATTACACCGTGATGGAAATCTAGCTGGAGTTAACTTTCCTTTAAACAACATAGAACAATGAGTGAAAGCTAATGTGTGTTAGATTTCACAAGGTAGGTTTCCATGTAACACAACCACATTGTCATCAATCACATTGCACAGTGTTAGAATTCTAGCTGGAGTTAGATTTCATCCTTAAATCGTTGCATGGTGAGTGAAATCTAATGTGTGTAAGTTTTCATAGTGTATTTTGTCATCTAGCACAACCACATTATCATCAATCACAATGCACCATGATGGAAATCTAGCTAGAGTTAGCTTTCATTTTTAAAACATTGCATGGTGAGTAAAGGTAATGTCTATTAGCCTTCATAATGTAGTTTTTCATCCAACACAACCACGTTGTCATCAAATACATTACACCATGATGAAAATCTAGTTGGAGTTAGCTTTCCTTCTAACAACATGGCACTATAAATGAAATCTTATGTGTGTTAGCTCATTACACCATGATGAAAATCTAGTTGGAGTTAGCTTTATTTTAACAACATGGCACGATAAGTGAAAGCTAATGTGTATTAGCTTTCATAAGGTAGTTTTCCATCTAACACAACCACATTGTCACATTGCACCATGATGGAAATCTAGTTGGAGTTAGCTTTCAACATTAAATCTTTACACGATGAATGAAATCTAATGTCTGTTAACTTTCATAATGTAATTTTCTATATAACACAACCACATTGTCATTAATCAAAATGCACCATTTTGGAAATCTAGCTAGAGTTAGCTTTCGTTCTTAAAACGTTGCATGGTGAGTAATAACTAATGTGTGTTAGCTTTTGTAAGGTATTTTTCTATCTAACATAGCCACAATGTCATCAAATACATTACACCATGATGCAAATCTAGCTGGAGTTAGCTTTCCTTCTAACAAGATGGCACAATGAGTGAAATATAATGTATTTTAGCTTTCATAACGTAGTTTTCCATCTAGCACAACACATCGTCATTGATCACATTGCACCGTGATGGAAATCAAGCTGGAGTTAGCTTTCGTCCTTAAATCATTGCATGATGAGTGAAATATAATGTGTGTTAGATTTTATAATGTATCATTTCATCTAGCACAACCACATTGTCATCAATCACAATGCACAATGATGGAAATCTAGCTAGAGTTAGTTTTTGTTCTTAAAACATTGCAGGGTCAGTAAAGCTAATATATGTTAGCTTTCATAAGGTAGTTTTCCATCTAACACAGCCACATTGTTATCAAATACATTACACCATGATAAAACTCTAGCTAGAGTTAGATTTAATTCCTTTCTAGGAGAGTACATTGTGTCATCTACTATTACAGCCCAGTTGGATATGATTTTCTTCCTCATTGTGGTGGTAAGAGGAAATTCAATGATGTAAAAGATTACTCGTTGTGCATTATATTGACTTATAAAGCTAAGCCTTTTGAAACAACAATACAAAATTATTTACTAGTTTCATCCAATCTCCCCTCCAAGCATATAGGACATTTCCAAATTGAAATATTCATCTCTATGAGAAGAACTAGAAAACCTGCTGGTTACCTTTATAATTTTATTTCCTGAAGTCACATATATTGAACAAATGGAGACCCAAGCTCCAAAACTTCTCATAAAATTCCATATTGTGCACCTTTATTAAGTTAAATTCCATAGATATATGGAGCAAACGATTTGTTCGATTCCACTTGTGTAATGATTCAAGGATTCAACTTGACTGAAGGATCCAAATTCTACTACAACAATTGCTTCACAATCTACCATGCAAACCTATCCAAACTTGCCATGAGTGCCCCACGCAGGTTGAACACTACTCCAAAGAAGGCATGAATGGTCACACAGGTAAATCACCCCCTATAGGGATTTCGTTTCATACACATGAATCCCTAACACACATCAAACTTGGATTTTTTAAGGATTTTATGACTATTGTTTATACTTTTGTCACCTTTTCTAATGAAAAACACTATATCAAAATTTTATAGTGTTATTCTATGGCACATAATGCACTCAAAAACCCTCCAAATAGTTTGTAAATGAGAATTGAGTTCTCTTACCATCCCTACTCATGCCCAAAATTGGAGCTTTAACCATCAAAATTGGACTAGAACTTACCAAATCTAGTTTAATGTTGTTATTCATCACCTTTTAAGACAGAAACATGCCCAAAAATGTATTTCAACCCTTAGATTCATCCCATATTCAAAGGTTATGTCTTGTTACTGCTAATTTATATTGGAAAATGATACCCACAAGACAATTGTGAAATCTTTCCTAAAGGCTTCCTGGCCAACTCATTAGTAACCCCCAGGTATGTATCTTCAACTTTGTCCAATACATATGCCACCTTCTCAGGACTGCAGGTTATGGTTTCTTGCAAAGCTAAACAAGAACCCAGACTATATATATATGTAACTTTTCATTTCAATGGGTTATCCTGAGCACTCATAACCCGCATAAAAACTTATATAAAACCCAAAGAATCCCTATTTTTTTTGTGGGGGAGGACGTACATATTTCGAAACCTTCTCATTTTAGGGTTACATGCCAGGAGGGAGAGGTTGCAGAACAAAAAGAAAGTTTCCCTTTGATGGGTAGGAATGCCTTTGGACCCTTTCCCCCACTTCCATAGCTGACTAGTAAGGCTCTGGATCCATAGCTACTCACTTGGCTACTTGGATTGGCTTATATCCTTGGTTACTCATCTTGGTTACCACCCTATACTTCCCAAATAAAAACAACACGTTTAACCTGTTTGCAACTTGTTCCAAAACATCAAATTTTCAACATCTTGGCGCTTCAAGATATCAAAGTTTTTTGTTTTCTTCTTTGAGAAAGCACCATTTTACTTCATTGCCTCCTATTCACCCTCCTTAAGTGTCTTTCTCTCTTTCATGAAAATGAACAAATAAAGCATAATGAATCTGCTAAATGCCAACTTGTTTTTACCATCCACCAGTTGATAAAACCCTGATCTTTGGCACTTATAAATCATCTTCTTGCACTTCTTGTCAGCAATTAAAATTTGATTAATAATGAAGGAAAACATTGAACTGTGGACTATGCTTCATTATCCAACTAATAGAAAATAATTTTTTCTGTGAACCAGGGACATCGTCATAAATAATAACCTCTTACCTCTCATATGAACTTTCCCACTTCTCAACTCTACAATTTCTCCACCACTCGAATACAGAATGAGAGTTGGATTTGTCCTCAACAAAATCAATATACTAATCTTTCTGATTAGTAAAATGTTGTGAGAAATTTGAATTGAGGATAACACTCCTACTCTCCAGCACCTGGCCTAGGCTGAATTGGCAGCTAATCAGCCAGCTGTTGGAATGACCTTTTATTTATTACACAATTGTTGATGAAGTCTAGTTGTTTGACAAACTCACATCTTATCCTTTTATTTAAAAGTACATGCTTATTTTGTGATAAAATTTTGGTGATAGTTGGCATGCTTCTTTAGTGATTGTGGGTGTGCCAATGGGATGCTGGTTAGCATCTCTTGATAGAATTTCTCATGTCAATAGCTCTCCTAGATTTACCTAACCAAGTGTTCCTACTTGTCATTTTTCAAGATTTCCAACCAAGAAATTTAAAGTATTCTTGTATGATATCTGTTTTCTCCCCAAGATATTTTACTCTATACGTCCATCTTTTGGAGGCGTTTGTATTAGATCACTATGGATCAGAATTCTAGTAGATAGTAGAAGTTTATGCCCACACTCCTCAAAGATCAGAATTCTAATTGTTGCCTCTTATCTGGCAACCTCTATTTTCCATTAACACATTGTTCAAGGAGTCATCCAATGCCTTAAAGGAATAGAAATTTTTAAAATTTAATTAGCAATCTCTTTTGGGAGATTTTTTCTCGTAGTCCTCCTATTTGTAGCATTTAATATCCAATATCAATTTTTTTTCAGGTACCTTATTAGTGAGGGGGACTTGTTAAACAATTTTTAATCCTTGGTGATGGGCCAGTGTTTGAACCTGCGATAATATCATGAATTCAACGTACATGAGCTTAAGTGTCCTTACATGTACATTACACATCTGTTGGACTACCTTTCCAGTGTTGCAGCAACTGCTAGCTTCCTAAGACTCATGAAGAGTTGAAATTTGGTCCGAAGGACACAAAGATGGATTCCCACACAGATACTGGGACTGTTAAACTAACTTCTGGCACTAATACTTTGTCAGGAATATATTCAACTTATAAACCTCCACAATCCAGTGTGCCTGTGGCTTTCAACAGTCCTCACAAACTAAATTCCAACTCAGCAATACCAGCAGGATCATATGGCCACTCAATTAATTTACATCAGCAGCCAAACACGTCAGTTTTAGTGACAGTTGTATCAACATCAAATGCTACTTCTGTGAGGTATGATCTTATGCATACATCTTCAGGTAAAAATTTTCCAACTATGGCACAGTCTGGTGGAACATTGGATCTATCAAACCTTTCACTTGGGCTGAAGAAACTAACCTCATTTCATTGGAGGCTCTGCAATTGAAATAGTAATGGTAGCAGGTCATTATTTTTAAGACCGATTTTGATTGTATGGTCACTATCTTGCTTGTTGGAGGTGTGCCTTCCAGTGCCTTAGAAGTGGTATTCTCCTTATATTTCATTTTCTATCTTGACACGTGCCCAAAACATGTCATGTGTTTCAGGACACATTAAAACTCATGTCCGACATTTGTAAGGTCATGTCACATGCCCAACCCGTTGGACACAGACACGGAGGCCTATATGGCTGTGTCATGTTTCATATCTTTTTATGCATTTTGAATAAAATTGTATCTTGTTGGAGCTGACCAATCATCTTAGCTTTCTACCTCTAGAGTTAAATGAAACACAATTGATCCCCTTGAAAAAGACCTAACTGACTCATATAAGATACTTAACAATAACGTCCTAAATTCAAATAATCCTTTTTAGTACCTTGTAGCCTGAGATGGAAATAAAGAGACATGAAAAATAAAAGACGTGACCTACAACTAGGATTTATGTATGTTGTGGTTTCCAGAATATCCATAATAGGGTGTTGTATTCATTTGGACATTTGTTTTGGCTCCTGTAGAATCTTTGTTTTGGCTTTCAACAGTCCTCACAAACGAAACTCCAACTCAGCGATACCAGTAGGATCATATGGCCACTCAATTAATTTACATCAGTAGCCAAACATGTCAGTTTTAGTGGCAGTTGTATCATCATCAAATGCTACTTCTGTGAGGTCTGATCTTGTGCATACATCTTCAGGTCAAAATTTGCCAACTATGGCACATTCTGGTGGAACATTGGATCTGTCAAACCTTTCACTCGGGATGAAGAAACTAGCCTCATTTCATTGGAGGCTCTGCAAATGAAATAGTAATGGTAGCAGGTCATTATTTTTAAGACCGATTTTGATTGTATGGTCATTATATTGCTTGTTAGAGGTGTTCCTGCCAGTGCCTTAGAAGTGGTATTCTCATTATCTTTCATTTTATATCCTGACACATGCCCAAAACATGTCATGCGTTTTAGGACACATTAAAAATCATGTCCAACATTTGTTAGGTCATGTCACATGCCTTACCCGTTGGACACAGACACGGAGGCCTATATGGTTGTGTCATGTTTCATAGCTTTTTATGCATTTCGAATAAAATTGTATCTTGCTAGAGCCGACCAATCATCTTAGATTTCTACCTCTAGAATTAAATGAAACACAATTCAACCCCTTGAAAAAAACCTAACTGACTCATATAAATTACTTAACAATAATGTCCTAAATTCAAATAATCTTTTTCAGTACCTTGTATCCTGAGTTGGAAAGAAAGAGACATGAAAAATAAAAGACGTGACCTGCTTCTAGGATTTATGTATGTTGTGGTTTCCAGAATATCCATAATAGGGTGTTGTATTCATTTGGACATTTGTTTTGGCTCCTGTAGAATCTTTGTTTTGGATTTCAACAGTCCTCACAAACTAAATTCCAACTCAGCAATACCAGCAGGATCATATGGCCACTCAATTAATTTACATCAGCAGCCAAACACGTCAGTTTTAGTGGCAGGTGTATCATCATCAAATGCTACTTCTGTGAGGTCTGATCTTGTGCATACATCTTCAAGTCAAAATTTTCCAACTATGGCACAGTCTGGTGGGACATTGGATCTATCAAACCTTTCACTCGGGCTAAAGAAACTAGCCTCATTTCATTGGAGGCTCTGCAAATGAAATCTTCTTGTTCAACATCATCTGCTACTGAGAGAATTTATGGTTCAACTCCTTTAGCTGTTTTAGTGGCTGCCAGTGGAGACATATTTGGTTCACAATTCACTACTGTGACTGAACTGTCAGCTACAAAGAAGTCTGATCCTCCAGTTAAGAATTTGCCAATTAACATGCCCAGCCCAGAAGCAGTTGTTCCTAATGAAAATATTATTTTAACTTATGTTTCTGGCCCTGGCCTGGAACAAAATAACTCCCCCTCACACACATAAAAGTAGATCCTCTCACAAAAGCATAAGCAATCCTAACCTTCAATCTGATAAGCTGTGAGGTCTAAAAAGAATGCACTGCCAGCTTCGCACCGTCAGTATTTGGATTGGATCCCTCTTAGCTGAATAGGTCACTACTTAAGATGGATTTATGCTACTTTTATGCCATGAAAAGTAGAGCTATGAGTTCCCTAGCTGATATACAAGGATGGGCAATAATCAAATATGGCAGTTTTCATGGTCATGGTAGTGATTTGTCACATCTTAGGAATCATGGTATCGCAGTGATTTGTTGATAAGGGAATTAAAGAATCATGGTATGGAAGTGATTTGTTGATAAGGGAATTAAAGAGTAAATAAAATGATTTTTAAATTTATTGTAGGATAGTTTCTCAAACATTTAAATTGTAATGGTGCTTCTGGGCGCATGGCAATAGGTATCATGATAATGACAGTTTCATTTTTTTAATCTCTCCTCATAGGATAAATCTACTTTATGTTAGGGGCAAGGGTCCACAATCTGGCTGCATTGATTATTGATTACTTCTTTTTAGGCTTTATGGAAAACTGAGAGTGGCACATTCAAATAA
>LPNX011165664.1:149399-165653 GCA_001517045.1 Pseudotsuga menziesii | reverse complement strand
CGGATATTGTTGGACAGCGAGAGAGTGCATGGACATGATAATTAATTATCTCTTTCAACCCGAACAAAGTATACTCCGATGTAAATCCAATGAATAGAGTGACGCCAAGCTCTTTCTCATGATTTTTGCAATGACATGTCATATGTTATAGATAGTCACAAACTTCTTCTTTTTTGGTTTTATTGTGTAAGAAATATGTGGGAAAATGTCAATCAAAATGGTTAGGGTATATGATTTTTTAGACCCTTTATTCCCCTTAAAGCAGTACGAGTGGAACAGTTCTGAGGCTTTTCTTCTAGACGTTTATCATGAGATACTAAATCAAGTTTGCACTGTCAACTATTACCAATTTGCAGCTGAAGTTTGAATAACATTGTGGCTGATATCTATACTCATGAATAGTGAATTTTATTAATAAAAGGGTGTAATTATACCACCAAAATATATGTATGTTTGTCTTAAGGTGTTCAAGTGCAACAAGTGAATGCTGATATCTCCTTTTCTTGGCTAGTAAGTGTTGATACAAATGACATATTTGTTACTGGTAATAATAGTTTACTTGCCTTACAATTTAATGGATACTATTGTTGAGTGATAAACCATATCACATATTGCTAAAGTGTAGATAGAGGTAACCTATTGACCGCCACTATTAATTTGAGTGAAAGTTACAGGCTGCTAATCAACTGTCATGATTAATGTATTTCCTTGGATTGAATCCTATGGCTGTTATATCTTGATAAATCGTTGGCATCTTGCAATTACAAGCATTCTTATCTAATATTGATGTTTGACAGAGAATTGATGATTGTACTTACTGCAGGCTTGTATTTCATATAGATCATATGCTAAACAATTGTATTAGTGGGATGATTATGCTATAATATCCATATTGAACAAATACTTGACTGATAAAACCTCTCTAGTGTATCTTCCTCATTTTCTGTTTGACTCCATTGAAGGCACTCATGTTTTCTTAAGGTTATTTGAGGCAGTGGTGTTAGAAATTGCATTGGCAGGTGCATTAAAGGGCTTTCCCCTTGAAACATAATAGGTTCCCGAAGAATTTGAGAGCTTGGAAAAAGGTGACAGTAGTCCAAGCCTCTCCTATGATTGCCATTGACTAGCATAAGGCCACTCTTGATGCTACAGATCTAGCCTGCTAGTTTGAAGTTTGAGCAGTAACCCAGTGGAAGGGTATTTGCAACGCCCATCCTAACCACTTCCTGAAGCTTATTAGAGAAGTAATAAAATCGGAGTATACAATAGGATCCAACTTTTTGGCATCCTTGCTTAACCGGGCACCCTTGGCTACCTCATCTTTCCAAAGCGCAATAAAAGCTGAAACATAACTACTTTCTTGATCAAAAACATACTTAACCTCATCTATTAGAGAGCAGCTCTACTTGGACCTAGAATCAGACTTAGATGCAAACACCCAAGTTGATGCATTAGTATCCTCGCTGCCTCCATACCCCCATCTTAAATCAACTCATTTTCTTGAATATGTTTTCTGTCATAAGGATATAGTATTTTCTTTCATGGGATGGTGTGTATGCCTTTTAAGTAATGCATGCATTGTCTAACTAAAACTTTATGTTTCATAAGATTCCACACAGTGTGTTCTTAGTCTCCTATCAAAGTATAAAATACCTATTGTACTGGTGAGAATTTGTAAATCAACATTGAAAACTACAAGGTTAGCATCTGACAAAGACAACAAAAGAATTTTACCCTTTTGGTTGTGTTCCTCTAGGGCAAACAACTTTTTCAATCTCGAAGCAGATTGCTACAAGTCCCAAGGTCGACATGCTCTGTCTTCCCCCTGTCCTGTACAAATACTGGTCAAGTGTCTTAAATGTACTTTTTGACTAAGTGTTGATCATGCATATGTAACACATGTCCCAGATGACTACAAGCTAAAGTTACATTAATGTATTATTGGTCTCTATAAACATCAACCAGTGATGTTTGACTTGTGGTAGACTCCCGAATCCCTCCTATTGTACATGAGTCTCCACTGAGAAGAGTAATCGGCTCAGACTTGCCTAGAGATTTGGGACCTGGAAGCTTGGCCAAACATGCAAGTCTCTCCCTGATAATAACAATCCCAATCCAGAACGCAAAAGTGGAACCCAACGTGGAAATGTGGCGGTTAAAACAGATTTTAAAAGGAAAAAATGCAAGCAAAAACCTTAAATTCAATGTTTAATATAAACACTCTCCCATTTCACTTTCTTATTCATTGTAAACGTGACTGTGGGGAGCATTTTTATTCACAAGTGTGTTTGTCAGTCTGTTAAAGAGGCTGAGTTCACATTGTAGTGTTTTATTGGCTATGTTTTTGCCATGTGAAGGATTCAAGGAGGCTACATTGTTGATGTATGAAGGAGGTATGTTCACAGTCCAAGTATATGCTTCTGATATTCTTTTCTATATCATACTTCCATATTTTATTATATTTTTATGAATCTGCTAGACTATGAAAGGTTTGGTTTTAATATTTTTAATCAATCTGCTAGATTATGCCATACATTTATAAGGGCATGCTAATAATCTAATTCTGTCATACATTTATCAGAGTATGCCAATCATTTAATTATGCCATAATTCTGCCAATCTTGATTCTTATCCATGGTGCCTAAGTCCAAACCTAATAGGACTCTTGATCAAGCATGGGAAAATTGTCTCCAGGTGGATCAAAGTAAGTCAAGTGACAAGATGCAAGTAAAGCCCTAACTTTCCTTGCTTAAGGTGCACAATAATAACATCAAATAAGAAAATTAAAATATCTTACCAACATCCACTAAGAAAGGAGAAAGAGAAACATTAGATCCTTAGTTGTGATTCATGAGTTATAACAACCATTATTTGGATCAACCTTGAGAGATAGAAAAACCATAAAAATTCATCACAGACTATTCTTACCTGCAAAATAAGTTGCCTACTAAGATTGTACACCCATCAACATAGTAATCAACACTTTCTGTCACTTCTCCTAGTGTATCAGCAGTCTCTAGAACCTGCACAAACAACAAGAGTATAAGTTATAGGCAATGAAACGAAAGTATGCCACATATGAAATATATATAATGATAGCTTCCAAACAATGAAAATAGATTATATGTTAATGCACATTTTTTTCCATTGGCATTCATGTGCTTATTTTTCGATGTCAAGAAACCCAGTTGCTTGGTCCTAGAAAACATAACTATTTCTCTTAAAGCACATGTAGGAAACCTTCAAAACATGTGAAAAATTTGCTTTAAGAGAAGTGTTTTTGAGTGGTGGACTGAGGAATGATAGCATGAAAAAGAACAATGCGTCTGATAACAAAAGGCACATTCTTCTATATTTTACAAGTCATTCTTCCAGATAAGGTGAATATAATTTTTTCATCTAGTGTTGCTAACAATATAACCAACATGTAATCAAGAGTGTTGTTCATTAACATTTCTACTAAAAGACAAGGCTGTTTTAGAGGGTCTCAGGCACATGATTCTAGAAAATTTTCCATATGGAATAGAGATCCATCATGACAGCCCAGTATGTAGGAATTGGATATGGAGTTTTGAAAATCTTGTTTATATCTATGAGAGAGGGGATATTTATGATATGATTGACATTGCCACCTTCTTAAGTACAACATGGAAGCTTGGAGATCTGGTCATTCAATCACTGAGGTATCAGAAAATTTGGAAATCTCATGATGCTTTCAATCATAAAGTTAGCAGGTGGGATTTTCTTTGAAAAAGAGTTATAGTCAAGTGCAATTGTCTCAAAAGAGTCTATTCATTTCTTCATAAAATTCAAGCATAATGAGGACCCAAACACAAAAATAACCAAACAAATTCGTGTAGTTTTGCAAGGAGGATGAAAGGATAAATTAGTGAAGGAAAATATAGACAACATGGTGCATGGAGGACTCCATAATATTTATAAATTCTGTTGCAAATGGTAAAATATTTACCAGGTGGTATTTTTAATTTTCTTAAAGGCTTCCCAGTTTTATATTCTACATTCATGATATTATATGTTGAACAAGTTTTGGAAACATATCAATGGAAATCCAACATAATGTATAGATTTTTGATACACAATTTTAAGAAAATGGTGGGGGAAATAGCCTAGAAAGAGACAAATCTCTGTCAAAATAGATCTGTTGACTATAAAATTAAAATGAGGGTAGCAAACTGTGACATGAAATTGTAGATTCAATTTTCAAGTTTTAAGCGGAGATCGACTAGGGCTATAAGTTTTGTAAATAAATTCAAAGAAAATGGCCACATTGTCACATAGAACCAAGACGTGACACATCACAGTCTAGTAGTGTTCAAAAAAATTACAAAGGGACCTCCAGAACAAGAATTTGTTTATTACTGCGAGACAGTTCCAAAAAGTGATTGTAATTTCCTGTTAAGAGTTGAAGGTACTGTTATACCATATTTCACCACTCTAGGTGAATCACACTTTGTATGGCCTTCCCCTGTCCTGCTACAGACTCTTTAGACCCCATGGACCATCTTTTATTCTTTGATGTTTCCTTGATCATCCCTAAAACTATATGAAAAATGATATACACAGCTTTTTACCCAATAACCACGTACATACGCAGGTTTGACCCCGATAACTGCGTACATCGGGATGTGTGCATAATCCAAATCATTTTGGAGTTTTCCTTGACATGGATTCGAATCATTCGACTACTGGCCTTCCATATGCCTTGAGATCACTTGGATTCGACCCTTCATTATCCCTTGTGAAGCTATATAAGGAACCCCTTGGTACATTGAAGGCATATATAGAGATTGAGAGCAAAGAAATTATAGTCCATTGTTTCCGGAATTTATACTTGAGTCTGCATCCCTTTGTCCCTTGGAGAGATTTTGTGTTCTTCCCAAGCTTTCCTTTTTCTAGTAAGCTTGCTATCGAGAGATGGAGGATTGAAGTGGTGGAGGCCCAAGTGGGGGATTCAGTTTCTCCAGTTCGCAGACATGCCGTCAGAGGTTGTATCTATCTTGTAATCTCTGATTCATATTAATAGAAATATCTTTTCTTGTCTAGTGATGTGTATTTGATTAATGTTGTATCCATTCAAATATGTCAAATGCTTTTACATTATTGATGATATATGCTAGAATAGATATAACACCATGATATATAGTACGCTTGTATTGTTTACTTGTTGTTGAGGAAGTATTATATCAATTCAAGTTGAAGATTGGAAAGCTCAATGAGGATCTACTTCAACCATCCAGAATAAGGTACGAGGTCTGATCCTTTAGGGTTAGACATTTTATTTCTATTGCATATTGGGAAAGATTGATTTCTAGAGTCAAGTATGTCTGTTGTGGTACCCCAATCCATAGGATTTTCTCTCCGTAATAGAATTGGCGACTCCGTTGGCGAGTTCCTAGTAGTTGTCCTTTGGGGGTGATTTTCTTGGCATTCAATGTATTTGAATTGCTCTTTCTCTCATGTTTCTGTGTCGGATCTAGGGGCATGTATGCCCAGTAGAGTCTGATTGGAGTGAAGTTTGTCTCAGGATGCCTGTTTGCCTTGTTTTATGCACCTTTTCTTCCTGTACGCGGGTTTTTGATTTACAGTCGTGTATACACGCGGTTTCCTCTCTGATTTCCATGTATACACGCAGGTTTACTGCGAATAGTTGCGTATACCGTGGATTTTTCCTTTTTATGGAAGATAATTGGTTGTTGGGTGAATGTTGTTAGTTGTTGAGTTTCCTTTGGCACTGCCTGAGTCTGTTTTGACCTCTATTTCTGACCGGAAACGTTTTTTTTTAGCCTAATTTTTTTTTAGGGAAGTTCTTGTCATGGCATTTTTTATTTTTTGTTTTAGATTAGTGCATTAGAGTTATTTTACCTTAGTGCTTTGCTTGGATGTTGTTTATGTGTTCTTGCAAAGTCTGAGGGTGTTAGAATCATTTTTTTTCTTTTTGCATCTCTTATATTTTCAAAAAATCCAAAAACATTTGCTTATCATCATGCATTGGATTTTGCACTTTGCATTGTACTTGCACTAGATCTAGATTTGCTTTGGAACTACTAGTTAGGACTTCATATAGGAAAATTTGCATTCATCATTTGAAGAAGAATTGTGCATTTCACGTAGTATGCATACCCTGTTTACATGGACACAATCCATTTGCATTGATTGTTACGGTGTGCATTTTACTTCATGTTGCATCATAACACCACTAGTTGCACGACCATATCCTATTTTTGAGTAATAAAGCCAACTAAAATCAACGCTAATTAAAATGAATTACACTCTTTTATTTTCTAGGGTGCACCAACAAGCTTAGGTTTTAGGATCTTGCAATAGTTCATTGTAAGTTAATTCCCCAAGATCACTAAACGACAACAACTAGGTGTCTGTCCAGGGAGTGTGTGAAATCCTTGGTATAACCATCATTCTCAGGATCCTCCTCTCAAACGGGAGTTGAGCACGAGGAAATGTGAGCAGTTATCAATTGGGATGACCCCTAGTCATAACTGAGTAGCACCAGAGATATTTCCAAGATTCTATTCGTATCTGGGGGCTCTTTCGAGAGTTTCGGGCTTTGCTACCCTACCCATACGGTCAATCCCGCCTGCGAATGTCCACCTGAGCTTTGATTATATTGAGGTGACCTTAGTGACCTTACCTAGGATATCGAGGGGGTACTTGTAGAGGTTATTGTGCAGGTGTCCCGGCTAGGTTGGGGTCGGATAGCAGAGTTGCTTTACGCGTTGAAGCTGAGGGCCACAATAATTGGTTACATACCTCTGCTTGTTGTGTATGGGAGTCTCGAGCCCCTCTTAGGTGAGACATACCTACTTCATTTGGGAGCTCACTTATCCTACCCTTTCTTGCTTGCATTTGGATTTAGATTTTATTAGTGATTGCTCTATGCACGCTAGTTGGCCTAGGGTTTACGTAAATAGAGAGTCTTTGCTATTTTTTGAGTCATTGTGGATTCGAGTGCGGTTCCGTGCCGTTCTTGTCGGTCAGCAAGACTTCTACCTTCTACTTCTTCTCCTTCTTTGGGAGGGATACCTAGAGATTCTAGGCGGACTATGTCACACACCGATTCACACACTATGGAGGACCATTCAGAGACTATTCCTGAGCCACCTCCTCACGTTCGTATTGACTATGGGGAACTTACTCCTACGTACGATCCTTCACCTGACCTAGTTGAGTTCGGTCCTATGATTTCCCAGATAGGATCCTTGCACGATCAACCTACTCACCCTAGGGCAGATCCCCCATTGACACATTACCACTATGGAATGCCGGAAGATGCATTTCGGAAGATGCCGAGACTCACTTTGAACCTGCCAGCACTAGCTATGGTAGTTATGCTATGACTGGTTTTCCTATGCATGATTTGACATTTCATGTCGAATCTGACTTCGAGCCTAGCACTATGCCTGGGGGAAATCCCATTCCTTACCTTGAGGAGAGGTTTGGGAGTACTAGTCACATTGCACCTTCCGTCCCAGTGGTGGAAGCTACATCTTATCTCCCTCCTAGGTCTAGGTTTAGCGATCCGATTAGGATACCAGGTCCAAGAGGAGTGATGATAGGCGGTAGTACATATCTTATTACTCAGATTCCTTCATCCTCAGTTCTGAGTTCTTAAAATGAACATCCCCCACCTTATCCACGTGATCCTTCGAGCCAATATATGGCTACGAGTCAGGTCCGTACTACGGTTACTAGGCCAATTGTGTCTCAAGTTCATATACCACTCGCTGCTTCAAGAGGCTATATTCACCCTTCTAGTGGTCAGCTTGTTACATCCGGGGCATATATACCTACTTCCGGTATGTATGTTCCCCCTTCCGGAGCTTATCTTCCTACCTACCGAGTGTCCCATGGGACCATTAGAGAGATTTTGGGGTCTAAAATGGGCCTCCTAAGGAAAATAATAAAATAATAGTTAAAATAATAAAATAATATTGATTAATTTTGGAGGAAGAAAGAAAAAAACTACTTTTTGTGTTCGTATTTTCGACATATCTCCCTGTGTTTTTACTCAAATTTCGATTGGGAGAGCTCGTTGGATGAAAAATTTGATTCTGCATCCAACGAGTACCCACACTGCATACTTTTGACGCACCCCGCTACCCCAAAAACAAGAAATACCTGAAAAAATGTGATGATGACATCATCATCACGTTTTTTCAGGTATTTCTTGTTTTTGGGGTAGCGGGGTCCGTCAAAAGTATGAGGTGTGGGTACTCGTTGGATGCGGAATCAAATTGCACATCCAACGATCTCTACCGATCGAAATTTGAGGAAAAACACAATGAGATATGTCGAAAATACGAACAAAAAAAGTAGTTTTTTTTTATGACAAATATGTCAATTCAACCATTATGGTTGACTTATTTTATTGAAATTCTATTGGTTCTTGAATTCCAACTCACAAAAACCTTTTTTTGGCACATTTTCTTATAAGGCCCATTTTACACCCCAAATTTCCTCTAATGATCACATGCGATGACCTATGGACCTTATTATGGGACACAGTATGGATAGGTTTCTTCACCTTACGTAGGTGGTTATCAACAACCTTCTTACTCTCCTAATTATGGCTTCGTAGCTCCTACTAGTCAAGTTCCACCTTACTATGGTAATTCCACACCACCCTATATGGGTCATATAGGAGGAGGACACTATGGCCAAGGCCATGGTGGTGCTCAAAGCTATGTGAACTAGGGAGCGGTCCATTGACCTCATCATCCTAGGCTCCCTTTCCTCGGGACACTTAACCTTCCTGACCTATCGAGACTGATGAACGATCTCGTGGCTCATGACCCGGCTTGGCCGGATGTCCCTACCATGCTTCCTTTGGACATACCTAAGTTTGAAGGCAAACCGGGAGAGTATCTGAGCGAACACATTACCACGTTTCACCTTTGGTGCTCTTCGAATTCGTTACATCAGGACTTAGTCCGCTTACAACTATTTCAACGCACCCTTATGGGGCCTGCTATGAAATGGTATATAGAGTTACCAAAGGGAGCCTTTACCTTGTTCGACGATCTTTCGATGACTTTTCTTAATCACTTCCAGCTACCAGTACGCTATTATGTTGGTACTAAACTCTTGTCGAGATTTCGGCAAGATAAAGCCACCCATATTTCTGATCATATTCAGTAGTGGCGTAGATAGAAGAGATTAATTAAAGCTTTTATACCACCAAAGTTTCTTCTCGAGTGGTTCCTCAAGTCTTTATTTCCATATATTGCGAAGGATGTTTCCACATCCGGAGTGCAGAATGAGGAACAAGCGATCTTTAGGGGGCAGGAAATGGACTTGATTTATGCTCAGTCCGGTTTGTTATATGAGATTATTCCAAATGCTCCTCGTTCCAGTTTCGATCCCAAGGTCAAACCTGGACCACATGTCGATGGCATTGTGGGTTGTGCAAGCGCCAAACCTATGGATTCGGTTGCAAAACAAGTTATTCAATTGTTTCCCAACCAATATGCTTCGAGACAAGCTACGGCTTCGTCTCAACCTGCCCAAATAGTGAATGTACTCTCTATACAATCATCGGACCAGAAGGATAACCAGCAGCCCAAATGGAATAGAAGAAAGGGTAAGAATAATAATCGAAAGGGTGGGAATAAGAATGAGAATGCTTCCAATAATGACAAGAATGGTCAAAATGTTGGGGGGACAAGCAAGTGAAACATAAGGTTAAATTCCCTTGCAAGCTATGTAAGGATGATCACCTCACTTACTTGTGCCCTCGAATTGATGAAGCTTCGAGACTCTTAGCAAAAGGCCCGTCTCTGCTAACAAACCCTTTACCCCATAACTAGAGCATGAACTCGACATCCCAGGAGAAATCTAGTGAGAATGATCCACCAGAGACTAGTGCTCATGGGTGCATTAACACGGTCCATGCTACCAAGGTTGTGACTCGTGCGAAAGATTATGGATCATCACAACCCATCCCAGGAAAAGAACCTGATCCACCAGGAACCCCTTTGGGCATTGAGAAACCTGCGAATAAACCTGAAGATGCACCTCACATTCCTAAGGGGGTACTTAAGCATTCGGGGCCTAATCCAAATGCCCGAGCCACCCAGAATTATTCAGTTGTCTGCATTGGAAGTGCTTCAGAGTTGTCCTTCAAAAAGGAAGTCTTTGCTTTTTGCTCTTGTTGTGAACGACGATGATTCTTCCTTAGTGATCAAATTTGAAACCACAGGACATCAACCTCGCTTTCCCTACTATGTGTCGCTTTTGGTACATGTAGAATGTCTTAATATGATCATCAAGTGCACTGTGATTGACAAGGGTGCTGCTGCTTCTGTGATGTCTTTGTCTTGCTCGAAGGGTCTTAGTTCTCCTCAGCTATCGAAATCAGGGACTATGTTAACTGCTTTTGATGGGATATCTTTTAGGCTGCATGACATTCTTCCGTCCCTTAAGGTCCATTTGGGGGGGAAGACTGTTGTGATAGAGGTTGAGGTGGTTGATGCACCCCTCGACTACAATCTCTCACTGGGAAGGAACTGGATGTATAGTATGAAAGATGTTGCTTCTTCCTTGTTCCGTGTTGTATGCTTTCCACATAACGGGAAGATTGTAATGATTGATCAAATGGCATTCAAGAATTCCCCTGTTACTACATCCTCGAGAGCTTCGGTCCCGATCGTTGAGCACTCTCAGCCAGCAACTGGGAGTGTGGGTGTAGGCATGTATCCATCCCTCATGGGAAGCTTTAGTTTTCCTGCACCGGTCCTCATGATAGGATATTGTTTTGATAAGGCTTCGACTTCTATGACCTCGGTGTCTTTTCGCACGAATCATATGGAAGATCCTTGGATTCTTCCTACGTTGAGTATTTCAAGTGAGCCTGTCGAGACCAACGTGTCGATTCCTGTAGCCATGATAGCTTATCAATCCAATATTAAGAGTGATTCATAGCCTTGCTCTTCCTCTTTGCGGATGGAGGAGGAAGACCCCTATATGCTGCTGGCATGGGCAGTACAGTCTTCTCATGCCCATGACTTGCTTGACACGGTTTTCCCTTCAGATGAAGCGATCATCGAGGCTATGTCAGGTGTTGAGCCACCATGGGAGGAACTTCATCATAGATCATATTTCCTTCCACCGCTTGACCGTTTGGAGCATGAGGATTATAGGGAGATTCTTAGTCAAAGAGTTGGTAGTCCCATGGTTCCATTAAGCTCTCCTGGTTAGATGGCTGATGGAAACATGGCGAACATATCTTCCATGATTTCTATCAACACCTCTCAAAATCCTAGTACCATTGAGAATGTCTATATTGGGGCGGAATGTTACCATACTGAAATTCTCGAATATACTAAGATACTCAAGGAATTCTGTGATGTTTTTGCTTGGTCTTACGATGAGATGCCAGGTATTGACCCTCGGATTGTCGAACATGAGATTAAGACTTACCCCAATGCTAAGCCTATTCGACAATGTTTACGCACCGTGAATCCTAGGAAAGCACCCGCCATTAAGGCAGAGATAGAGAAGCTGTTGAAAGCCGGTTTCATCTATCCCGTTCCCTTGACGTAGTGGGTTTCAAACCTCATTCCGATGGATAAGAAGCAGGGAGCGATTCGAATATGCACTAATTTTCGTGATTTGAATCATGCATGTCCTAAGGATAACTTCCCCACACCATTTATAGATCAAATTTTGGATGAGTGTGCGGGTAGCGAGGTGTTCTCCTTCATGGACAGCTTTTCTGGGTATAATTAGATCCAGATTAAACCCGAGGACCAACACAAGACTGCATGTATTTGTCCTTGGGGAACGTTTGCATATTGGAAAATGCCTTTTGTACTTAAAAATGCTGGAGCTACATTTCAGCAGGTGATGACCTTGATTTTCCATGATCTCAAGTCTATTATTGAAGTATTTTTGGATGACCTCGCTGCTCATTCTCGTATGAGAATGCGTCATCCCTATCACTTGAGATTGGTATTCAAAAGATGCTGACACTATTTAGTTAGATTAAATCCTCATAAATGCATCTTTTGCGTGAAGTCGGGGCGTTTACTAGGATTCATCGTTTCGAAGGAGGGGATAAGAGTCAATCCCTTAAAGGTTGAGGCAATACTTCAGTTGTCTCCCCCAAAGAACATTTGTCATCTTCAGTGTTTGCAAGGTATGGAAAAATTCTTATGAAGATTTGTGGTCAAATTTTCCAATTTGACTAGAGGCTTCATGTCTCTCTTCAAGAAGGATACTCCCTTTGAATGGGATGAGCGAGCCCAAGAGTCCTTCGATGCACTTAAGCGAGCCCTAGAATCGGCCCCGATGATTAGTCCTTTGGATTATAGCTATGATTTCCTATTATATGTGGCCGCGTCTTTAGAGATGATTGGTATGGTTTTGGTTCAGGAGGATGAGGAGCTCCAAGAGCATGTCATATATTGTCTAAGCTGAAACCTTATTGACGCAGAGATTCGTTATTCTCATGTCGAGAAGCTTGCTTTAGCGACCGTACATGCGGTTTAGCATTTGAGACATTATATTCTCCTTCGCTAGACCTTGGTTGTGGCCCATGTCAATCCATTTCAGTTCATCCTCACACGAAGGATTATTGGGGGAAAGTATAATAAGTGGATGGTCATTCTGCAATAATTCGATCTTGAATTTGTTTCGGCAAAGTTGAAGAAGTCATTAATTTTTGCAGATCTTATATCGGATCTCCTGAGCGAGGCCGAGGAGTTGTTTTTTGAGGATACGTTTGTCAATGAACATATATTCTTAATATCAATGTCTGACCCATGGTATGGAGATATCATAGTATATCTGCAAACACAGAGGACCCCTACTCACCTCTCGCAAGATGAACGATGACGATTACGTTACGTCTCTAAGAACTACCTTATAGTGGAAAATACTTTGTACTGCCATGGGGTAGATTCCATTTTACGACATTCTTTAACTTATGAGGAGGCTGAGGTTGTGCTGAATAATTGCCACGGAGGGGCATGTGGTGGTCATTTATCTAGGCTTTCTATAGCTCAAAAAAGTTTGAGAGCGAGTTATTTCTGGCCATCAATCTTTAAAGATTGTGTTGATGCGGTCAAGAGGTGCCACCCTTGCCAAGTGTTCTCATGAAATATGCACTCGAAGCCTACCCTGTTACATCCCATTATCACCGCTGGTCCCTTCACCAAGTGGGGGCCCGATTTTATGGATTGCAACCCAGCCTCACCTGGGGGGCACCATCACATTATAGTGGCTGTTGATTATTTCACGAAATGGGCTAAGGAAATGCCTACAATAAAATCCAACGGTGGGACAGCCGCTCACTTCATATTCAACCAAATAATTACTCGGTTTGGGATTCCGAAAGAGCTTGTCATTGACCATGGCGCGCACTTTCAGAACCATATGATGGAAGAGTTGTCATCCAAGTTAGGGTATAAGCAAGAGCACTCCTCTTATTACTACCCCCAAGCGAATGGATAGGTTGAAGCAGTGAATAAATCACTTAAGTCCATTCTCCAATGAACCATTGCACAAAGCAAGACGAATTGGAATATTATGTTATACCCTGCTTTGTGGGAATATCGAACCGCGGTTAAGACTGCCACTAGATTTTCTCCATATAAGCTTGTACATGGAGTGGAGTCGATATTGCCAGTTGAATGCAAGATTCCTTCGTTGAAGCTAGCTGTGCAACTCTTACTAGACACTTCACCTTTGGAGGAGCGTTTGGTCCACCTCGAGCAACTTGATGAGTAGCGTCGAGATGCCTTGGTGACTCCAGAGGTTAATAAACGTCGCGTTAAGGTCCAATACGATAATTCTGTCCTTCCAAGAGTGTTTAGTGAAGGAGACTTGGTCCTTTTGTGGGATCAATCGAAAGAACCCTTGGGGGCAGGGAAATTTAATCCTATGTGTTATGGTCCTTACGTGGTTAAGCGTGTCTTAGAGAAGGGTTCCTATGAGTTAGTTGATTACGAAGGAATTTCGCATCAAATTCTATCTCTTGAGGTACGTATTGATTCAGAGTTAGTAGTGTCACAGCTCAATGGTTTGTAGCATGTTAGAGATCTGATGTTATTGAGAAGTTTCTTACGTGTGAGATTGTTAGAACGACAATTTGACAGTATAACATATATACACATTCCAAGAAATGATAATCAAGTTTCTGACTCATATGATAACTATGTGTTCGATTGGCATTTGTTTCATTCATAATAAATTAATCACAAACATTTTTACACATGTAAATAAATAAACCAATCACCATAAAACCTTTTTATATATATCAAAAATGTGGTAATACATAGTGTCATATACAAAAGTGGAGCTTTCAAAGCTTCCATCATATAGTACATGGTCGTACAAAACATATACACTCCCAGGTATCTAGTCCTGTGAAGGAGGAGGGTTGTGATCATGATACGTCACTACGGCTCTAGCCAGCCACCAGAATAAACGCACCCATGCGCATGGCACACCCACCACTTGTTGTTGCATGGCCTCAGGAAAGTCCTTGACTTGCGCCATGGGAACTCTATGAGTCAGTCACAAAAAGTTGGTATGAATGCTCTGGAGCGTTCGCTCCGCATCTGCACCTGTGATTTCATCCCCTCTTCCCCTCTGTCTATGACGTGGGAAGCCCTCTGGTCACCGTGGTCCCACATCTGCACATGAATGGTAGATGTCACTATGTATTGTTGAGCAAAAACATGTCTTTTTGATTCCACATAATCAAGAAAATACAAAAATAATAAATAACTCAAATTTTTTTAAAAAGAGTGAGACTCGAGATTCGGTACCTATCTCTCCGTATGCCGATCCTGGTGGAAATGGCATGTCCGGATCCCCCCGAAATATATCCCTCCATAGGGGTATTCATCTATGGCAACAATCTATCATCGCCACCATGGAAAGAAGTCAGTTGGATATGGGTTGGCCACTCTACCACCCCCCAGTCTACGCATAGCATTTTCCCAACGCCATTGGGCTGGATCTCGAACCCCGTGGGGAGGAACGTCCACTCTAGGGCTCAATCCTGGAACACACTCGAAGAAAAATGTGCTCAATATGCTGCTGAACCCGAAGTTCTGTATCCTTCCTTCCTTACACTCACTGAGCTTGTGTTTCATGTTGCTCAGTAGTGTAGTACTCCAGTCATATATGGTCAGTCTCATACACTCCATAGCGTAGAACATCAGTGGCCGCGAGGCCTGATGGAGTGAGGCTAAGCCTGCTATCCTTCCCAGCGTCAGTAGTATGGCCTTTAGGCCCAGTACCTGTATAGCATTGGTGGGGACTTTACCCCCACCTTCTTAGTGTCTAGGTAGCAATACACAGCTACGTACTCATCGATAGTAAGCCCGCCGCCTGGCCCACCTCGGGAACAAAGGTTCACCACCTCCCCTCGTCTAGATAGACCTATGATAAAGTATATATCTTCCACCTCTATGGTGGGAGACATCCCGTCTATCCGGAAGGACTCTGAGTCTAGATCCCAATAGTCCACCAGCATCTCTAGCAGTCTTGGTTTGGCCCTCAAACCACCCAGACACCAAAACTTGTAGAGTCTGCATGCTCGAAGAGCTTTTTGAGCCCTTATATCAGCCCTTACAGCTTCCTCTACCTCACCATGCTCGCACTCTCTCCATTCTAGCACCATCTTGCAAGAGAAATTGCCCAATTGTCCATTAGATTCTTATAAATTCACTTGCGCGACATCATACGTGACTGTTTTCCAAACAGCTGCATATGTACGTGGTTTCTAGCCTCTTTTCCACGTATAGCCAGCCCTATACGCAAAAAACGCTTCGATACCCGCGTGGGCCGCAGCGCTCATGTAGAGATGGCCTATACAACCTCATTTCACCATAAAAATCAACAAAAATTATATCAAAATGCATGAGGAGAGTGTTACCACCTAAGTTGCACTTAGTGGTTTTCTATCAAGTGAGCCTGGTGAACCAGACAGGGATAACTTGTTCGGACTTCAGAGAACCTTTAGTCTTGCTTCTGGGAAGCTTTATTGTATCATATCACATGGTCATACCCCATGAGGGAATTGTAATAAATGTTCTAACATGATAGTGTCTGTAAAAGACTCGGTCTCTTAGACTTCATTTGTCAATCCGATCAGCCCAGGGTGTTTTTTCCCTTGGTTATTATTGGTTGTTGGATAAACGACTGATAATTTCTAAGTTTTTCACTCCTTACCTCCAAAGTTGGGGTGGTCGGCTTGGCATTTGTTCC
>LPNX011165664.1:103343-149186 GCA_001517045.1 Pseudotsuga menziesii | reverse complement strand
GATCCAGAGCTGATCTACAGTGGTCTTCATGGGAAATTGCGCCCTCCCTCTCTCCTCAACACGTTTTGGCTCTCCTGGATGCTCTGTGGGCCGATGTGTCAATGTATGGGTTGATGTGTCAGCCAGATCAGGCCCTCGGTTGACAAGTAGGCTCAGTTCAGCATCAATTCTTCATTGATGAACTATCCATCAGATGATTTCACTTGATTCCATGAGGAATTGCGCCCCCCCTGGGATAGATGGCCTGCAAATTGTATAAATCAAGGCACAGCCTCCTCTTCCAAGCTAGTTAGAACTAGGATTGAGGTGTTGTTGCTCTTGTGCTATATTGTTTTTTCATTCTGGAATAAAGAAGCTTTGGAGGAAATATCTATGGTGTAATGCTGTTCATGTGTGGATGTTGATTGTCAAATGCTTATGAGGTATAATCTGCTTTTGTTTATCATTGCTTTGCTGGTTAATTGTTGGCCTTGAAGGAGAGAGCTCCCTCCTGTTAGGTAAGAGTTTATTCTAGTTTGATTTATGCTCTTACTGCTGCTTGTTTTAGATCTATTGGATTTGTATGTATTTTAAGTTTAATTGCATGCTTTCCAATCATCTCTTTCGGCAGCACCTATGTTTTAACCATCTGTCCGTGCAAGGATTTTTAAGTTGCAGATGATCTCGCTGGTAGAAGAGGTTGAGCTGGTTTGAATCTTCCTCACATTCAGTATCTTACGAATGACATACTCCCTCGTTGTTCCACCAAAGCGGAATCCAAAGCCCAACATTTCCAGGCTTCAAACACTCTTTCTCTCTCTTCCTCCTTTAAAAATTATTAAACTTTCCTCAAACTGGTTACTTTAAGGTTTCTTTTTAAATATGATCTATCTCATAAATAAAATCATACATATATATAATTAGCAATATCCCTTCAAATTTCTATATCTTAGTTTCATTGTGCACATAAAGTTCAAATTCAAGAGATCTAGCTAAAATTGCCTTAGTTTCGCAAGTAGTTTATTGAAAAATTAATAGCTTGCTATTAAGGTAGTTTATTTTTCTGTTCAATAATTTCAATATTTTGCAATCAGTGCTTTTAATTGGCTGCACAAACAGAAAGCCAAGATCATAAGGAAATCTTGCTTTCCTTGTTTCCTTTTTCGTCGGTTTAGCTAGCTTAATTTCATTAGTTTTTTGAGATAAAGTAGGTTGACCCAAAGGCACTCTTAAAGTGATTTGGGGAATTTTTTATTATAATTCACTCGCTTTCATTTATCAGGTCCGACAGAGAAGAAAGGAAGATGCTTTCCAAAGTGGCTTTTGGAGCGCTCAAATCCCCCCAGGGGTCTCTCTTTTGTCACATAATTTGTATTTTTTTTTGTACAAACTGTAATATCTTGGTTTCAGCCTGTATAAGGACCAATAAAGCTCTATTTTATCATTGCTTTGATATTTTAACCTCTGTAATAAAATCATCCTTTGAATAGGCTCTTTTGAGCCCATTCCCCATCCCCCTTGGGGGGATTCGCGTCGGTGCCATTTTCATCGTTTTCTGCTTATTTCCTTTCACTAGAATTGATCTGATTTGCAGGGTAGTATATTTGATCTTGTTTTTAATTCCATATTCCATATATTACTTGGGGGGATTCGCGTCGGTGCCATTTTCATCGTTTTCTGCTTATTTCCTTTCACTAGAATTGATCTGATTTGCAGGGTAGTATATTTGATCTTGTTTTTAATTCCATATTCCATATATTAATTTCGAAAGTAATCATAATACTTACCCCACGATTTCCCGAGTGACCCGAAAGGGGAAAGAGATTCGTGGTAGGATTAATAAGAAAATCATATTTGTGTAGTTGTTTTTTCTATCATTTTTTTTTTCAGCAGCTTTAAAATTAACCCCTCCTCGATTCCCCAATTGAGATCCACTTGGATCGAAATAGGTTCTTGGAGGCTTTTCTTTTACTCAAGAACACATCTCTTAAAGACTTATTAAAATTTACAAGACTCCAGTGTGTATGCTCTGCACTTGGCTGCGATTCATCCGATCAGTCAAGCTGTATCAAAAGCACTAGGGTGACTAGCATAATTAGGACTCACCTTCCCCAATTAAAAAACTATCAGGTGAAAATCCAACACCTCGATCAAACCTTTACGGTGGCAAAATACCCAAAGGAAGTGGGAACCTACTGAAAAGTGACCTCAAGGCGCCGATCTCTGTCACACCCTAATGGGTGCGTTATGAACATAGCCCCAGAGACTCCATTTCATCCCACATATTCCTTGCGGGTAGCCGTATAGGCTTTGTTTTGGACATACTCCAAGTACTCTCGGGTATATCTGGAGCCCCCCTTTAGCCTAATTTAATCAATTCATACTTCATTTTTAACTTAAAACATACCAAGATTCAATCACAAAACATTTATTCCAAACACATGCAAACACACTGATCTCTTTTGACTCCATTATTAAGGCACTGATCTTTTTTGCTTCATATATATATATTGTGTATTGACTTTGTGCTTTCGTGTGTATCTTCGTATCTTGTCATCTTGATTGTCTATAGTTAGAATTTTCAAACTCCTAAATAACTGATTCAGTACAACATCATTACACTAAAAAATCATCCTTAGTAACTTAATAGGGTCTACCCCCCTTGGCTTCGTTAGGAGTTGAGCCTAAACGGAGGAGTCAAGAACAAGGTGACAGTGTTGACTCGAGATTTGCCCCCAAGGACACACCGAGTGGCTTGAAGATTTCTGCCACGTGATCCAGGTGTGTGAAAAGGCGGCAACAGAGAGAATGATTAACTACCTGGAAGAAACGGTTGTGAATTCCGCCGGCTGGATCTCCTGGAATTTGCAGTTGAAAATCAGAGCTCCAATGGGTAAAAGTTTCAAATGGTTTATATTTTTTACTATTTATAGAAAAATTTTCAAATATTTGAAATTTTTTACCCCCTTTCCTATAGTTTTGACAGTTTCTAACCATTTTGGACCGTTTCTGACATAATTTGTGATGTAGAAGACCATTTTCAGTGTCGTTTCAGCAATTGGATTGACCTGTTCATACTGATCTCAGGTATAATGTCTACACTAGTATATAGGTTAGGTTCAACACCGTTTGCATCCTTGCATGACCTTATGACCATGTCACCATGACCATAGGTACAAACCCACTCTATTATGTCACGGAACCTTCTTGCTGCTTTAGAAGTGGCATGATACGAGTGGTAGAGCTTCACCTTACATGGGTACCCTAGTTAGCGCCTTATTTGCATTTGGTTCCCATGCTAATGTTTTCTCCTTTATGGTGTGGGAGTCTGCTGTATAGTACTGCCATGACATTTCGCAATAGCCTCATACTCCTCTAGATCTTATACTAGACTGTTTCCCTCTGGAATCCCCCTATGTTAAGTTGTGACTGCATTATCATGAGCTTTGCCTGCCTTATTGAGCTTTATGTCAGCTCTCCTGACATTGCGTTTCAGCCATATAGCCCAAGCTTATCTCATGTCTAGCCATGCAGAGCCATTTTTTATATATCCTTCGCAACTTGATTTCCCTTTTTACCGGGAGGGGATTTTCCCCCGAGTGTCGATATCCTACACATATATCCTTGCATTGAGCATAGGTATGTTCCACTGCTTGGAACTAGTTTGTTTTCCCTTTTGACACTTGTCTCCTCCTAGTTTGTAACTATAAAGCTAGTTTATTCTTTTTTCAAGCTTTTCAAATAACTGAAAAAGTCCAAAAAAACCAAAAAACCAAAAAGGCAGACAAGGAAAGATGTTATCTTTGGCAGCTGTCGAGTCGTGTCACCTTTGAATAGAGCACTATATATCACATCCATTGGTTGGGTTATAGTTTGACTTTAGGAGTTGTACTCATTTATCTGAGTTTATCTCCACCGACTGGTTAAGCTTCCAGTCCCTATGGAGCCTCTGTTGATACCTCCTGTGTCACAGAGATGTCCCAGTTTGTGTATCAAGTCTATGATGCCTTCATTTAGTCACCATACGCCATTATGCTCTTGTTTGAAGGAATTTGAAACCTGTGTCGGCCATTCCCGGTACAGTTACTGGTTCGTGCACCTTATGATCGAATCCTTCCACATTAGACATCTTTGTTGAGTACCTCATGTTGGATGATGGGGGATGCCTTAATGCCCTCCTTCCAGTGTATTTCATCCCATCGAATTTAGATCATTTATTCTGGGATTGGAATCTAGAGTCCTTTTGAGTGCCTTGAGACTTGCAGTCATCAGTGGCAGGTTCTCTCACCATCAACAGTTTCTTGGGAATACATCAATGTCCCTTGATCGATGGATCCTCTCAAGTGTTCGACCTCAACACATCTATTCACATTTGTTAGTTTGCACTCTAGTACCTTGATTCCCCTTTTCTTTATCGATGGGTAATCTCGCGTCTGTTAATGGTATACATCAATGACCGATAATCAGACGATGGACTACTATGTTCAACCTCGACACCTCTATTCACATAGTAGGACATGTACTCGTAGCAGTTTGTGTAGAAGACTTTCCAGAGTGGTGGCATCTCTTATATTCTACCTCCTTGATCATGCCAGTGTTCATGATATTTCAGCTCTTGTGACTTGATACCAGTGTATGTCAGATATTTCCAGCCACTATGGAGATCTTGATCTATTGTATATCTTCAACCACTTTGGAGATCATGGTCCTTTGTATATCTTCATCATGGAGATTCTGATCTATGTATATTGTACGTGGCGATGACCACATATGTGATATCATGTATTATGCCTATTCATGGCCATTGTACTCTTATGTATCCGAGACTGCTATATGTACTTGTAGTTATATGTAGAGTTGTATTATTGTACTATGCTGATTGGGTGGTTGGTCTTCCATTTGGGATCCTTCATCACTCCTCTTCTAGGATGGACTTATAATGTATTTCGACCATCGTATGACCCCTCTAACCTCACAAATTATGGGGCATCTGTTATAGCAGATTTCGCCACTCTAGGTGAATCACACTTTCTATGGCCTTCCCCTGTCCCACTGCAGACTCTTTAGACCCCATGGAACATATTTTATTCTTTGATGTTTCCTTGATCATCCCTAAAACTATATGAAAAATGATATACGTGGATTTTTACCTGATAACCGCGTACATATGCGGGTTTGACCCCGATAACTGCGTACATCGGGATGTGTGCATAATCCAAATCATTTTGGAGTTTTCCTTGACATGGATCCGACTCATTTGACTCCTAGCCTTCCATATGCCTTGAGATCGCTCAGATTCGATCCTTCATTATCCCTTGTGAAGCTATATAAGGAACCCCCTGGTACATTGAAGGCATATAGAGAGATTGAGAGCAAATAAGTTATAGTCCATTGTTGACGGAATTCATACTTGAGTCTGCATCCCTTTGTCCCTTGGAGCACTTTTGTGTTCTTCCCAAGCTTGCCTTTGTCTAGTAAGCTTGCTATCGAGGGATGGAGGATTGAAGTGGTGGAGGCCCAAGTGGGGGATTCAGTTTCTCCGGTTTGCAGACGTGCCGTCAGAGGTTGTATCTATCTTGTAATCTCTGATTCATATTAATAGAAATATCTTTTCCTGTCCAATGATGTGTATTTCATTAATGTTGTATCCATTGGAATATGTCAAATGCTTTTACATTATTGATGATATATGCTAAAATAGATCTAACACCATGATATATAGTATGCTTGTATTGTTTACTTGTTGTTGAGGAAGTATTATATCAATTCAAGCTAAAGATTGGAAAGCTCAACGGGGATCTACTTCAACCGTCCAGAATAAGGTACGAGGTCTGATCCTTTAGTGTTAGACATTTTATTTCTATTGCATATTGGGAAATATTGATTTTTGGAGTCAAGTCTGTCTGTTGTGGTACACCAAGCCATAGGAATTTCTCTTCGTAACAGGTACATATAGAACTACATACTAGAATCTAGATCTATACGTTTTTGTAAAGTTCCATAATGTTGCTTGTAAAATTGTTGGTTGGAACTAAGAAGATGGGATGATATTATATTTTATAAGCAACAAATGTTCTTAAGCTTGGAAAAGAGGGGATGGAATACATAATCAACGATACCAAAATCCTTCCTGGAAAAAGAGAGATAGCTTCATTATTACCTAGATAAAAATAGACCCTTAGCAAGCTACTAGCCCTAATTTAACCAAAGCATCCCAATAATCAAGATAAAAAACTAATCTAACTCAACCCTCTAACCCAACCAATTAACAATATCAAAACAAAATGAACAGAAGCTTGAAAACAAAATTCAACAAAATAGGACAGAATTTGAG
Organism: Pseudotsuga menziesii; assembly: GCA_001517045.1. Lineage (NCBI taxonomy): Eukaryota > Viridiplantae > Streptophyta > Pinopsida > Pinales > Pinaceae > Pseudotsuga > Pseudotsuga menziesii. The sequence goes on along the minus strand of LPNX011165664.1, from coordinate 142,873 downwards.
CAAGAGGAAAATGAGATCTATCATCCATAGGGATCCTGCTTTGGGATCTAAATCAATGGAAGTCATCATCCAGAATATGTGGCAGAGTTTCATCTCTATCCTAATACTGTAGAGTGGTTCATAAAAAACACATTATAGATATTAGAATGTGAGTGTAATCCTGTAGCCTTTCTATATTTTGTTGTGCTCATTCAATCCAAGACAATCAATTCCATGGAGGATAGGTAAATCCCATGGCCAACAAGAGACCATTGGGTAGTAGAGAATTGAAGGGGATACTGTGCATCTTGCTGAAGACACCAGTTTGGTCTTTTGATATAGTATCCACATCCATATGTAAGAGGTTTCAAGTTCTAACTAAAAAGACATTGACAAATAAGTTATTGCAAGGAAAAATACAAAATGTGTAGGATTCTCATAAGTCACTATGAATGTTTAAATGATCTACATGCAAGATATTCATTATTCACTATAATCTTTGAAAATTTTCATCATTAATTTTCCAAAAGTAAAAATATCACAATAAGAAAAAATAAAATGAGCTGCTTCTTTACCATACTGGGAAATAACATATATCAAGCTTAACTCACCAGCAAGGCTATATTTTGCATAGTCAATAGCAAGCCTATATTTTGTAATCAATTGAGATTTCTTGTTAGTGTCTATCCAATTCAATCTTTGAATCCATGACTAAATAGTTTGGTAATTAATATTTTGTCATTGAAAAGGAGTTATAGTCAAGTGCAATTGTCTCAAAACCGTCAGTTCATTTCTTCATAAAATTCAAGCATAATGAGGACCCAAACAAAAAAAGAACCAAGCAAATTCATGTAAAGTTGCAAGGAGGATGAAAGGATAAATTAATGAAGGAAAATCTAGACAACACGATGCATGGAGGACTCTATACTATTTATAAATTCTGCTACAAACAGTAAAATATTTATCAGGTGGTATTTTTTATTTTCTTAAAGGATTCCCAGTTTTATAATCTACATTCATGATATTATATGTTGAACCAGTTTTGCAAACATATCAATGGAAATTCAACATAATGTATAGATTATTTATACATAAATTTAAGAAAATGGTAGGGGAAATAGCCCAGAAAGGGACAAATCTCTGTCAAAATAGATTTGTTGACTATAAAATTAAAATGAGGGTAGAAAACAATGACATGAAATTGTAGATTTAAGTTTCATGTTTAAGCAGAGATCGACAAGGCCAATAAGTTTTGTAAATAAAAAAAAAAAAAAATGGCCTTGGAGTTCACGATCCTTGAGAATTTTTTTTAAATTCCTAGACTTAATGGAACTGACTCGTGGTTGTGTCTTCTTCATGATTTATGTTATTTTTTAACACATAGCTTCTATGGTGGCAACATAAAATGAAGCACATTGAACTACAAAATAGATCTGTTGACTATAAAATTAAAATAAGGGTAGGAAACTGTGACATGAAATTGTAGATTCAATTTTCAAATTTTAAGCAGAGATCGACTAGGGCTATAAGTTTTGTAAATAAATTCAAATAAAATGGCCACATTGTCACATAGAACCAAGACGTGACACATCACAATCTAGTAGTGTTCAAAAAAATTACAAAGGGACCTCCAGAACAAGAATTTCTTTATTACTATGAGACCGTTCCAAAAATTGATTGTACTTTCTTGTCAAGAGTTGAAGGTACATATAGAACTAGATACTGAATCGAGATCTATACGTTTTTGTAAAGTTCCATAATGTTGCTTGTAAAATTGTTGGTTGGAACTAAGAAGATGGGATGATATTATATTTTAGAAGCAACAATTGTTCTTAAGCTTGGAAAAGAGGGGATGGAATACATAATCAAGGATACCAAAATCCTTCCTAGAAAAAGAGAGTTAGCTTCATTATTACCTAGATAAAAATAGACCCTTAGCAAGCTACTAACCCCAATTTAACCAAAGCATCCCAATAATCAAGCTCAAAATCTAATCTAACTCAAGCCTCTAACCCAACCAATTAACAAGATCAAAACAAAATGAACAGAAGCTTGAAAACAAAATTCAACAAAATAGGACAGAATTTGAGCAAGAGGAAAATGAGATCTATCATCCAGATGGATCCTGCTTTGGCCTCTAAATCAATGCAAGTCATCATGCAGAATATGTGGTAGAGTTTCATCTCTATCCTAATACTGTAGAGTGCTTCAGAAAAAACACATTATAGATATTAGAATGTGAGTGTAATCCTATAGCCTTTCTATATTTTGTTGTGCTCAGTCAATCCAAGACAATCAATTCCATGGAGGATAGGTAAATCCCATGGCCAACAAGAGACCATTGGGTAGTAGAGAATTGAACAGGATACTGTGCATCTTGCTGAAGACACCAGTTTGGTCTTTTGATATAGTATCCACGTCCATATGTAAGAGGTTTCAAGTTCTAACTAAAAATACATTGACAAATAAGTTATTGCAAGGAAAAATACAAAATGTGTATGATTCTCATAAGTCACTATGAATGTATAAATGATCTACATGGAAGACATTCATTATTCACTGTAATCTTTGAAATTTCTCATCATTAATTTTCCAAAAGTGAAAATATCACAATAAGAAAAAATAAAATGAGTTGCTTCTTTACCATACTTGAAAATAACAGATATCAAGCTTAACTCACCAGCAAGGCTATATTTTGCACAGTCAATAGAAAGCCTATATTTTGTAATCAATTGAGATTTATTCTTAGTGTCTATCCAATTCAATCTTTGAATCCATGAGTAAATAGTTTGGTAATTAATATTTTGTCATTGAAAAGGAGTTATAGTCAAGTGCAATGTCTCAAAACCATCAGTTCATTTCTTCATAAAATTAAAGCATAATGAGGACCCAAACACAAAAAGAACCAAGCAAATTCGTGTAAAATTGGAAGGAGGATGAAAGGATAAATTAATGAAGGAAATCCTAGACAACATAGTGCATGGAGGACTCTATAATATTTATAAATTCTGTTGCAAACAGTAAAATATTTATCAGGTGGTATTTTTTATTTTCTTAAAGGCTTCCTAGTTTTATAATCTACATTCATGAGATTATATGTTTAACCAGTTTCGCAAACATATCAATGGAAATCCAACATAATGTTTAGATTTTTTATACATAATTTTAAGAAAATGCTAGGGGAAATATCCTAGAAAGGGACAAATCTCCGTCAAAATAGATCTGTTGACTATAAAATTAAAATGAGCATAGAAAACAGTGACATGAAATTGTATATTTAAGTTTCAAGTTTATGCAGAGATCGACAAGGCCAATCAGTTTTGTAAATAAAGTAAAAGAAAATGGCCTTGGAGTTGAGGATCCTTGAGACTTTTTTTATATGCCTAGACTTAATGGAACTGACTACTGGTTGTGTCTTCTTCGTGATTTATGTTATTTTTCAACACATATCTTCTATGGTGGCAACATAAAATGAAGCGCATTGAACTCATTCAACACCCGTCCGCTTAAGGATTCCACCAATCGATTTTCATGTAACTTTTATGACCGAGTTCAGAGAAGCAAAGAATTGCACGAGTCAAGCGCCACTGTGAGAGCACCATCATGATTTTTTTCTCTGATAGATTTTGTCAATGTAACTTAGATCCTTGTGTTGTTGCAAGTTGAAAATAACTTTTGACTTGAAAGTTTTACTCTTGTTTAATATCTAAATATTTTTTGAGCTATAGTGGGTTGCATATCACATCCAATCTGAAGTGGTAAGTAAAGGATAGGGGAACCAACATTAATCTACAACATGTGAAGTTTACAGGGAGTGTACAGGGAAAATAAGCCGAACAAAATATTGTTGCAGAAGATTGAGAAAATACCTAAAACGTTCGTTCTGACCAGAATGCAACACAACCTAATCTGTGAAAGTCCCTTTATGAAAAATTAGTGAAATCAACCCTGTGTGATGTTTACAGGGATGGAGTATACAGGGAAAATAATCCGAACAAAATATTGTTGCAGAATATTGAGAAAATACCTAAAACGTTCGTCTTGACCAGAATGCAACACAACCTAATCTGTGAAAGTCCTTTTATGAAAAATCAGTGAAATCGAGCGTGAGGAGATTCATGTCGATACCCACGCACCCCTATGAGGAGAAGTTTTCCAACCCATGACTGAAATTATCGACCTGATCGAGCAATATGAAGTGAATTTTTCCAACCCATGACTGAAATTCCCTACCTGATCGAGCAATTTCTCTTCCCGGAAAATGAGCAAAAACGATGATTTCAATGTCATTGGCCGTATAGCCACTAAAATTTCAATTTTTCAAAAGATATTTGTCAAATTGTGGGCAATTAAGTTTAAGGATTTTTTTTTAATTTATAGGTGTCCTTAGAATGAGTTATGACTGATTTAATTTACCTTTTTATAGAAAATTGTTGTGTTGTTTTGAAAAAAAATTTATAAAACTAATTAGTTATTATTTTTTGAAGCTATGGAAGTTACTTTAAATGGTCAAGTTATTTTTGTGACCATTCATTGAACTTATGCAAATATTTACATAAGGGATAACCAAAAAAATTTAGTCGCTTTGCTAGGGTTTCAGCTCGCACGTTAGGGTTCTCGAGCTCACCTCTTCTGCAGATGTCATGGCCGCCATTGATGGAGGTTCCCAACCGCCCTCCTCCTCTATGCTCCCTCCTAAAATCAAATCTTGAATGTGCCTGGTTCCCAACCGCCCTCCTCCTCTCCTTTCAAAAGAGAGTCTCCATATACATGAAGTTGTCAAACACCATTTTCAGAATTATGTATTTAAACCGAATTCTCCATTTGGTAAATTTGTAGCATTTATCTGCTGCTGCAAACAACTCATTATTTTATGCTGCATGCTTTCTGTCACAGCATTCCTTCCTATTTTTTAAGCAACAGTTAAGCCATATTTCTCTTTTTTGTGAACATAGGTAGCTTGTTCCATTAAAATTGTCCTTTTAGCAGAATATAAGCAAATTATATCACCTATCTTGTGACAGATCATTGTAGCATCCTTGTCCATATTCCTTGCTCAATTTCCTTTATTAAATGGCCCAAATTAACATCTCCCTTTAGATACGCCAGAAAGACTGTCATTGTATTGCGGAGTAAATTTGCAATTTTCTTGTCATAAACTGTTTGAGCATATATCTTTCTCTGCACTAAAAGCTAGTTGTCCCTGTTATGCATCGAAAACTAATGGACACACAAGTTGAGGACACACAATCTGAGGATTCACAAGTTGTGACTTGAGGGACTTGAAGGCCCACATGGGTATTGAAAATTGATCGTACTCTTCTTGAGGCAAATAATTGGATCAAAGTCTAAAGGGCCATCTACATGTATTAATAATAACCCCCAAGTGCATACAATAGCATAACCTAGCCTACATATCCAGTCTCTGACATGAATGCAAATGGGTAAAGCATGGTCCACGTGTCATATTAAAAATATGAAAGTATAAAAGGAATTGAGTGTGATGGCTTAATTTTCTCTTTGAAATAAGTAATTTATAAAAGGAAACATTGGGCCAGTGTTGACTAAAGAGATCAACTATATAGAAATCATGTATGGTTATGGAAGGTTTGAGCCCATCGACCCCAATGAAGTAACCCAAAGTGCATTTGGGAAATTTTTCCTTTGTTTTTTTATTTATAGCAGTGTCCCCTAGCCATTGGAAGGCCATACAAAAGGAACCAATTTTCAAACGAACCACTCACCTAGAACAAAAATAGCTATTCATTCACTCATAAAGGAAGCATGCCCATTCTTAACAAAAAAATTACAACTAAATGTAAGATTAAATTCACATAAAGATCAATCTGAGCCTTGGATTGGATTTTACGATGAGCTTTAACTTGCATAAAAGAGTCATTCAAAAACACGTGGAGAATCGGTCTCAAGACATAGATCTAAAAATGAGCAACATAATTGAGATATGAAACCATTTAGAGTGAGTTTGATTTGTGTTGAGCATTTAGAATTTTCCCACCATATTATTCAACCATCCTCACCATGAATCGAGGGCTCTAAGTTCCAAACTTTCTTTACTCGGTGAGGATTGATCCTCACAACTAAGATACAAAACTTTATCTTAAATAAAAATAAAGAGTGGTTGGGGGATTCATTATTGTCTTGAGAGCGAAAAACATGGTTGTATCCTTGCAATTTGTATCATTATTGTAGTTGAAAATAAGTCCCAAAAAGGGCTACTAGATGCATATTTTGGTGGCATAATTTTTACTTAGTATCCCATCTTGTAAGAAATTCCAGATGTTTTTATTGAAGAGTTGCAGGGGCTTCCTCCCAAATGTGATTTGGTGTTATTTGTTAAACCAAAGACCATATAAGTTCCCTTATTAAATGGCCATGCTTGAATTTCATTAGTTTTATATGCATATGAAGAATGTTTTGGATTTAGAGTTGATCCAACCTAGCATGTCACCTTGGGGAACACCAATTATCTTTGTGAGGAAGAAGGATGGATCCCAGATGTTATGTATAGATTACATAGAGTTGAATATTAAGGCCACCATATATAACCAATATCCCTTTCCTTATATCTATGGATTTTTTATTATATTAAAGGGGCCATCATGTTTTTTAATATTGATCTATGATTGGGGTATGATCATCTATAAATAAAGGATGAAAATATCATGAAAACGGATTTTACATTTTGATTTGAGAATTGTGGGTATGTGGTGGTTCCTTTTGGGTTGACTAATGTGCCTATAGTATTAGTGAATGATTGTGTCCTTTTCTCCTATGTTATGTGCCCCCTTAACATCTATTGAGCATACCTTCTTCATTTATCCAACCCCTACGGTGTCCTCTTTTGATTTTTCCAGTCTTCCTTACCATGAATGTCCCCAGAAAAGGTTTCCTATATTCCTATGTACCCTTGTTTTTCTCTTCCTTCTTAGCCTCAATCTTTTTCTAATCCTTCCTTCTTCCATAATATAATATTAGCAAACACCTTTCCTTCCTTACCTTCTTCCTTTAGGGTAACCCAACAATGCAAATCATTTCCAAATTAGGCTTGACTTGCTATTTCATTTCTACATTTCTCCTTCCTCATTTACTTTTGGTATTCTTCCCTTCCTATTATCATAGAAATCCACAAACATATGGAAATATAACTAAGTTATATGGTCATTAGAAAAAACTTTAAATAATGAAGATAACAAGATAAGGGTATCCCCACAAATCCAAGGTCCATTAGAAACAATGTCGATACAATGCAATTAGGCTTTAGATACTATGTTTGTCACATCCCCATGCCTCCGGCTGGAAAATGGGACGTGACTACAAGCTTAAACCACTCGGGCTAAGAGCCCCATGAACATGTACATGCATAAAAAAAACTGCATAAAATAGAATGCTGAAAGAGGATGCATTACAATGGAATGTACACAGATACCATCATTCATCATACACAACTACAATTGTATATTATGCACAGCTATGATTATTTATCTTTCACAGCGGAATCAACATGCATTCACATAATTATTCGTTTTAACATGTTCATCATATCATTAACATAAATCATGCTTGAAGAAGCAAAAATGGACAAGATCACTTATCTTATGATGAACTTGATCCGCAACCAGCTACCTCGCTACAACGTTCCACCCAACCATAGGCCAGCGTGCTCCTTAATCTCTCAGCAATGCTTCCACCCCCGAGCTGGGCATGATTCTCCAAGGAATAAGGGAACAACAGGCTTACATGTAGCCAAGGATACACAAAACACACAGCCAATCCAACAGAGTTGGGTTTATCAGGCCATTAAGGAGTTGGAGAAGGAAAATTGTTAAGTTGGTGAGCTCATTACAGAGCCAAGGACACCTACACCAGAACTAGCTTGACCTCTAAGACACCCATCCACACCCAACACAAGGAATCAGTCCCTTCTCTGCTACACGGTCCCTTAGGCCCTGCATTCCCTTCCAGTGCTATTCAGGGGTGATGGAGAAGAAGTCCAGCCCTCTAGTTCTGTCTATGTGGTTTCCGACCACCAGGTTTATCAAGAAAATCTAAGCCAACATCCCTTCTCCTCTCACAGTCCAAAGACCAACCATTGCACTACGGCAATTAATTTAGCTATTACGGCTTAATCCAGGGAAAACAAATTCTGAGTCATTATTGGCCCTAGCGTGGCCAAAATGACTCTTCAAATGAAATTACAACAGCCCCAAAGATGTAAGGATACCACGGCAGCACAGCCAACACCATGGGAAAATAACAGCCCCAAAATGGATTAGCGAGCACATCTCACAACAAACGTGGGGAATACAGCCCGTCCTGGGTAACAGAATCAATGGGAAAACACACAAAGACCACGCAGAGGGAGAGAGGAATACCGCATTTTGATGGCCACAGCATCCGTGATTTTGCAAGCAAAAGAACAACGTGGGAAAACCCATAATTTTTTGTGCGTGAGAGGAACAATCTGACCCCATGAGGAATGAACAGACAATGGAGGCCCTGCGTGAGGAAGAACAGCTCTGTTTTTGTCCGTGGGTGCACAACAACAGGAAGGACGCAAATTTGCAGTTCGTGGGTGTTTATCCACTCGTGGAGAGAAGAAGAAAAATACGCGTGAGGGTGATAGTCATTTTTCCTTTCCATTCAGAAGTCAACTATGGGTGGAGTGTGCGTGGAGGCATGGAATGACAGTCTTGCCACCCCACTCCCAAAACAATTAACTACCATAATTTCCCTTAGCTACCAGCAGAAATTATTAACTGAAGGTGGTTGGAATAAAACAAAGGAAGATGGCACATGGGTTTTTCCCTTTTTGGCCCCCAAGATTGACAATTTCCCCCACATCCTTATCCTTGTGAAAATCATGCCCCTTTCTCATTTTAGTTTCCACGATCGTAGCTGGTCGGGTTTATTTAATTAATTATAGATGCATGTTTACATGATGACCAACATAATATATGCCGCATGCCCCGATATACCATCGGTGACAATTTAAATCCAAAACATAGCATTACCGATCAATGGTGGGGCCTTTCCCTTTAGCTCCACACCATGATCATTACAATATATATACATCATATACATCTAGTGGAGCGGGGTCAAAACCAGGGTGTTACATTCCCCTCCCCCTTCAATAGCACTATCCTCAGTGCTTTACAAAATTTGAACAAAATGGTACACTGGCATCTCCTTAGTGTTCCGCAGAATTGAACAAAAATGGATGTGCCAATCGCATGGCATCCTCCAGCTCCCATGTAGCCTCTTCAAGTCCGAAGTGCTCCCATTGCACCTTTACCTGTCCTATGGCTCGGTTCCAGAGCATGGTGACCTTCCTGTCGAGGATGCACATTGGCTCGATTCGGAACTCTCCCTCGGGTTCCACCTGAATCACATCCCAATTTATCACATGGTTAGGATCATGTACATATCTCTTAAGCAAAGAAACATGAAAAACATTATGAGCTCTAGTGCTAGCAGGAAATGCAAGTCTATATGCAACTGGCCCTATCCTTTCGAGCACTTCAAACGGCCCACAATATCTAGGTGACAACTTGGCACAACTTCAAAGCTTCAAGGAACTCTTCCTTGCCCTCACTCTGAGGTAAACATGATCCCCAACACTGAATTCCCTGTTCACCCTATGCTTATCTGCATAGCTTTTCTGCATGTCCTGGGCTGCTTTCAGCTTCTGCCTGATCCTTATGACCTCTTGCTCCATTTCCTTGAGCAATTCCGGTCCAAGCACAATCCTGTTCACTGGATTATCCCAAGTCACTGGTGTCCTACACCTTCTTCCATACAAAGCTTCATACGGACTCATCCCCAAGGATGCTTGATGTCCATTGTTGTAAGCAAACTCTACCAAGTGCAAGTAATCTTCCCACTTGGCTGGTTTGTCCATCACATACATGCGAATCATATCTTCAAGCACCTGATTAACTCTCTCGGTCGGCCCATCCATCTGAGGATGGTATGCAATGCTGAAGTTTAGCTTTGTACCCAAATATGCAAACAACCCCTTCCAAAAGTTGGAAGTGAACTTGACATCTCAGTCAGAGACTATTTCCTTCGGCAATCGATGCAATTTGAATATCTCCTTCATGAAGATCTTTGCAATGTCGCCAGTCTCATATGTATACTTAACCGGTATAAAATGTGCTGCCTTTGTCAACTTGTCTACCACAACCATGATAGATTCATCTTGTCTCCAAGTCATTGGCAATCCTGTAATAAAATCCATGGAAATAACTTCCCATTTCCATTCTGGAACTGGAAAAGGCTGCAACAAACCTGCGGCATGTTGATGCTCAACCTTTACCTATTGGCATTTCATACACCTTGAAATGTACTCAACCATATCCTATTTCATACCTGGCCAAAAGTACTGCTTTCTAGCCGTAGCAATTGTCTTCTGATATCCTGGGTGACCAGAATATGGAGCTTGATGGATTTCATCCATAACAACTCTCCTCAAATTGGCTACATCTGGGATATAAATTCTACCTTTATAAGTGAGAATCCCATCTCCTTCAAATTTATATGCCTCATACCTCTTCTCAAGACTTTGCTGTTGCAATTTGTCTTTTACTTGCTCATACAATTCATCTCCAGCAACATGATTAACAATCTGCTTCTTCAAATCTGATTGGAAAATACTAAGAGATGCCACATGCATTTCTTGCATCTTCCTACTGAGTGCATCATCTACCTTATTCTCCCTTCCTTTTATGTGCTTGATTTCAAAATCAAACTCACATAGAAATTCTAGCCATCTTGCTTGCCTAGCATTCAGAGTAAGCTAATCAAATAAATACTTCAATCCACAGTGATATGTTCTGAGTTCAAATCTCATGCCCATCAAGTAATGTGTCCACATCTTGAGAGCATGTACTATGGCTGCAAGCTCTAGATCATGAGTGGCATAGTTCTTCTCATGTTCCTTCAGCTTTCTCGACTCATAACATATCACGTGGTTGTCCTGCATAAGGACTCTCCCAAGCCCTTGTCCGCATGCATCGGTACATACCACAAAATCTTTCTCTGGATCTGCAACCTTCAATACTAGTGCACTCGTGAGAAGACTCTTCAATCTCTGGAATCTTTCTTCACAACTCGATGTCCATTCGAACTTCATCCCCTTCTTTTGCAAAGAAGTGATGGCATGTGCAACTTTGGAGAATCCCTCAATGAATCTCCTATAGTATCCTGCAAGTCCCATGAAAGATCTTACATCTGTCACATTTCTTGGAGTAGTCCAATTCATAATGGCTTCTATCTTTTCAGGGTCCACAGATATACCCTCCTCTGAGATAATGTGACCCAAATATTGAATTCTATCTCTATAAAAGTCTCACTTGCTTAGCTTTGCATACAGTTGATGCTCCCTGAGCAACCCCAATGTCAATCTCAAATGCTCTTCATGCTCTTTCTTATTCTTAGAATAAACAAGAATGTCATCAAGGAAAACAAGAACAAACTTGTCCAAATACCTGCTGAAGACACTATTCATAAGGCACATAAATGTAGCTGGTGCGTTTGTGAGACCAAATGGTACCACTACAAACTCATAATGCCCATACCTTGTCCTAAAGGTTGTCTTATGAATGTCTTCCTCCTTGATTCTCACCTGATGGTAACCAGACCTCAAGTCAATCTTGGAGAATACCCTTGCTCCTCTCATTTGATCAAAGAGGTCATCAATCCTAGGAAAAGGATATTTATTCTTCACAGTAACCTTGTTCAACTGTCTGTAATCAATACATAACCTGAGTGTACCATCTTTCTTCTTTACAAACAAAACTAGTGCTCCTCAAGGAGACACACTCGGTCGGATATACTTCTTTTCCAACAACTCTTGCAGTTGCATCTTCAATTCTAGCATCTCCGGTGTACTCATCCTGTAGGGTGCCTTGGACACTAGTGCCGCTCTTGGCACAAGTTCAATTGTGAAATCAATGTCCCACTTTGGAGGAAGCCCTAGAATCTCATCAGGAAACACATCCCCGAATTCCTGTAACACCTGATAGTCCTCCAACCTTGGAGTTTCATCTCTCGTTTTCTCCAAAATATGAGCTGCATACAACTAGCAACCCTTCCTACAGAACTTCTTTAACTGCATAGCTGAAACCTGCCTCACTGAAATCACCTTTGGAATGCCTTTCACAACTACGGGGTTCCCTTCTTCATTCATACATTCAAAAGTCTTATTGTAGAAATCAAACTTCACCCTGTGAGCTTCTAACCAATCCATTCCAATGAGAACATCATAGGAACCAAGAGGTAGAACATTTAGATCTACACACGTGACCAATCCATTCATGACCAATGGACATTTATCTACCAATTCACTGACCTTCCTCTTAGTTCCAGTGGCTAGCTGAACTAACCAAGACTTCCTATGCCTTACTCTCTTAAAAGCACACATCTCCACTACTCTAGGAGTGATGTAACTGTGCGTAGAACCAGGGTCAATCAAAATAGAAATAGATTGCTCAGCAATCTTACCTGCTACTTCAACTACAGCTGATTGGTGATCTTCCTGGAAATCCTCCAGTGCTGCATAGATCCTAGGAACTGCCCTTGCTACTTGACCCACTGTCTCTACTTCTTGAACGTTATAAGCTGGCCTTACACTCTCATTTTCGAGTGGACAATTTCTGCGCATGTGGTGTCCTCCACATTTCCAACATTAAAGTGTCCCTCTATTCTGTTGTGGATCTTTAGGCTTTTCTCCAGTCACTCCAACTGGCTTACTCGCAGCTTGGGATGGCTGCTTCTACTGATTCCTGAAGTTAGAAGATTTGAAACCTTTCTTCCTTTGGTCAAACATTTCGTTCTTCTTGTCTTTTCATGCCTTGTGGTAATCAGGTTTAACTTTGCTTTTCTCATAGCAATACTTAGCCTTCCTTATTGCTTCTTCAAGAGTTCTGGGTTCATAAAACTCAATTCTATCTTTGTAAGACTGAGGTAATCCACTTAGAAAGCACTGAACCTTCACTTTTTCATCTCTGATGTACCGGACATACATCAACAGCTCCAAAAACTTATTTGCATACTCTTCCATGGTTTGCTGTCCCAATCTCAGCTCATGGAACTCCTTGATCTTGTCATCATAATACCTGTCAGATAGTTATTTCTGCTTAAAATACTTCTTGAAATATTTCCACTTTAGTCTCCTTTCACTGATCCTCTTTACTTGCTTGAAGTGTTCCCACCAAATGGATGCTCTTCCATTCATATTGAATATGGCAACTCTTGCCTTCATATTTCCTGAATAATCATGCACTTGAAAGTACTTTTTAATCCCAAGAAGCCAAGCTTCAGCCTCTTGTCTAGTCTTTACCTTACCATCAAACGTAGGAGGTTTAGCTTTCTTAAATTCATCTCGAGTGCGATCCTTATGGTGTCTCTTTCTTTTCTTCTATGAGAAGAAGAACTTGAATCCCCACTGGATTCTTCAGAATCAGATGATCCACTAGGAGTCCTTCTCCTTCTCCTAGTACTGCTCGTACTGCCTTCTGGTCTTGCTGTACCTCGTCCAGAGTCTATCTTTCTTTGGAAGTCTGTCAAACTCTGTAACATGGCAGCATTCAACTGATGCTGCTCTTCCTGGGCTTTAATCAAGATTCTCATAGTGGCTGCAACATCTGACAGTGTCTCTTGGAATATCCTTCCATTAGACTCTATGTCGTCATTTCTATTACGGACATTTTCTCCCATGGCACCTTCTACTTGCTCATAGGAATCCCGAGCATCATACCCATCATGGGTCCTCATACTGAACCACCACTTACTTACCAAACTGCACTACCTGGAATACTTCCCTGGGAGGTGATTATGTCTCTGCAAATGTGTTAGCAACACACTGTTAGATGCATAATCATCAATATAAACCAACATTACTTACCTTCTCCTGGAATAATCACAAAATAACAATTTTTCCCAACATAGAATTTTCTTCCTCAAGGAATGACTGTCTGAAGGGGATGATGGGGGTCAAGGGGGCTTGCCCCCTGGTGGCTTCCCCCTGCACAGAATAGTCAAAAACCCCACTAGAAAACAGTTAAAATCTGCTGGAACAATGTCACAGAAAAATCAAAATTTCCCCTTGCACAGAATCGGATCTCATTCCCCATTTCCTTCCACTGAATCGGCTCCTCTTTCCATTCTTTCTTCCACAGAATCGGCTTCTCAGAAGCTCCAATCCTTCCGCAACGACAGCTTCTCGGAAGCTCCAATCCTTCCTCAACGGCGGCTCACGGAACGTTTTCCCTTTCGATTGGTGAACTTATTTTTGACTGTCATCGACATCGGCTGTCAGATGTCTTTCCACATCGGAAGCCAAATGACTTTGGCTTCCACAACGGCGGACGGGAAATGGCTTCCTTGTCCGTAACAACGGCTGCTTACTTAGAGAATTTCCACTTCAGATGTCGGTGGTCTTTACACATCGGAAGCCAAATGGATTTGGCTTTCGTAATGGTGGACGTGCAAACCATAACTTCTTCCGATCGGTGAACTGTCCCAACCGGAATCAGAAGTCTTTTTACATTGGAAGCCAAATGACTTTGGCTTCCGCAACGGCGGCTCGCCAAACCTTAACTCATCCCGATCGGCACTTATGGAGAACAATTTTAACGTCGAACATCGGTGGACTTTCCACATCGAAAGCCAAATGACTTTGGCTTCCGCAACGGAGGCACACCAAAGGCCAAATCCTTCCTACGTCTGCTCTTACTTGGAGAAATTTCAACTTTTTGGGTGTCGGCTGAATTTCTGGTAGAAAGATTTTAGTGATTTCACTTCCGCAATGGCAGACTGATGGACCACTTTCCCTTCCTACTGGCGGAAGTTCACTTTGCGAATCCTTCCGCAAAGGCGGACGGAAGATCACTCCCGCCTCCGATTTCCCAACACTTAGACAAATTTTCAAAATTTGTCTTTCTTCGACCGCGTCCGCTGCCGGCGGTCTTTCACGTCATATGCCGAATCACTTTGCCATCCACAATAGCGGAGGAGATACCGCTAGAACTTCTGCCACATCGAAATTCAGAACCTCTAACCTTCCGATGACCTGACTGTCAACACTTAGAAAAATTCTTGAAATTTTTGCTGTCTCAATTTCCTGATTGCTGCTAGGTAGAAGGAAATCCTGCCTCTGTCACTACATCTTCTTGGCCCATAGAGGCTAATTGCTGCAACCCAGAGCTCTGATACCATAATGTCACGTCCCCATGCCTCAGGCCGGCAAAGGGGACACGACTACAAGCTTAAACCACCTGGGCTAAGAGCCCCATGAACATGTACATGCATAAAAAAAACTGCATAAAACAGAATGCTGAAAGATGATGCATTACAATGGAATGTACATAGATACCATCATTCATCATACACAACTACAATTGTATATTATGCAAAGCTATGATTATTTATCTTGCACAACGGAATCAACATGCATTCACACAATTATTCATTTTAACATGTTCATCATATCATTAACATAAATCAAGCTTGCAGAAGTAAAAATGGACAAGATCACTTATCTTATGATGAACTCGATCCGCAACCAGCTACGTCACTGCAACGTTCCACCCAACCATAGGCCAGCGTGCTCCTTAATCTCTCAGCAATGCTGCCACCCCCGAGCTGGGCATGATTCTCTAAGGAATAAGGGAACAACAAGCTTACACGTAGCCAAGGATACACAAAACACACAGCCAAGCCAACAGAGTTGGGTTTATCAGGCCATTAAGGAGTTGGAGAAGGAAAATTGCTAAGATGGTGAGCTCATTACAGAGCCAAGGACACCTACACCAGAACTATCCTGACCTCTAAGACACCCATCCACACCCAACACAAGGAATCAGTCCCTACTCTGCTACACAGTCCCTCAGGCCCTCCATTCCCTTCCAGTGCTATTCAGGGGTGATGGAGAAGAAGGCCATCCCTCTAGCTCTGTCTATGTGGTTTCCGGCCACCAGGTTTATCAATCAAATCTAAGCCAACATCCCTTCTCCTCTCATAGTCCAAAGACCAACCATTGCACTCTGGCAATTAATTTAGCTATTACGGCTTAATCCAGGGAAAACAAATTTTGATTCACTATTGGCCCTAGCATGGCCAAAATGACTCTTCAAACTAAATTACAACAGCCCCAAAGATGTAAGCAGACCACGGCAACACAGCCAACAACGTGGGAAAATAACAACCTCGAAATAAATTAGTGAGCACAGCTCACAGCAAACGTGGGGAATACAACCCGTCCTGGGCAACAAAATCACTGGGAAAACACACAAAGACCACACAGAGGGAGAGAGGAATACCACATTTTGATGGCCACAACATTTGCAATTTTGCAAGCAAAATAACAACATGGGAAAACCCAGAAATTCCTGTGCGTGAGAGGAACAATCCGACCCCTTGAGGAATGAACAGACAATGGAGTCCCTGCGTGAGGAAGAACAGCTCCGTTTTTTTCCGTGGGTGCACAACAACAGGAAGGATGCGAATTTGCAGTTCTCGGGTGTTCAGCCACTCGTGGAGAGAAGAAGAAAATTCATGTGAGGGTGATAGTCATTTTTCCTTTCCATTCAGAAGTCAACTATGGGTGGAGTGTGCGTGGAGGCATGGACTGACAGTCCTTCCACCCCACTCCCAAAACAATTAACTGCCATAACTTCCCTCAGCTACCAGCAGAAATTATTAATTGAAGGTGGTTGGAATAAAACAAAGGAAGATGACACATGGGTTTTTCCCTTTTTGGCCCAAGATTGACAATTTCCCCCACATCCTTATCCTTGTGAAAATCATGCCCCTTTCTCATTTTAGTTGCCGTGATCATAGCTGGTCGAGTTTATTTAATTAATTATAGATTCATGTTTACATGATGACCAACATAATATATGCCGCATGCCACGATATACGATCGGTGACAATTCAAATCCAAAACATAGCATTACCGATCAATGGTGGGGCCTTGGCCTTTAGCTCCACACCATGATCATTACAATATATATACATCATATACATCTAATGCAACGGGGTCAAAACCGGGGTGCTAGAATGGTTGTGCCACTCATATGGCTTCAATATATCTTTAATTCAAGTTCTTTTCATGGCCTTTGGAAACATCCCACCAACAATGTGCTCATGTAATGTATATGTTATGTATGATACCCATACATCTTCATACTCAATTATATATGGCCAGGGTTTCACTTGATTACAAGCTGTCTACAAGCAGAATAAGGAATGAGGTAATGCAACAGTATGTGTGGTTTACAAAGGATCCATGGTTGATGTGGCTCAATTTTGTTTTGGCTTTAGTTAGGCTTGGCTACCAACAACAAAATAAGCATATTTAGTGAAAACACTATTAGTTTATAAACAAAGTAGCAGTGCATGGAAGTCAAATCAAAAGGAGCCATTTAACAGTCCAGAAGACCACATAGAATCCTCTTTGTCCTTAAAAGACCAAAAGGAGCCATTTAATAGTCCAAGGAGACAATCATGCCCAAGTTTGGACCAACAGAGAACATTGGTTATAAAGACCACAACCAAAAGTTAACATTGCTTACCCTTCCACTACAACCACTCCAGTGAGTACTTAAATTTAAGCCATGTCAAACTTCACCTATGCAGCTTGTGAATCCTCAACTTGTGTGTCCATTACTTCTCGATGCATAAAAAGGAAAACTAGCTTTTAGTACAGAGAAAGATATCTGCTCAAACAGTTTATGACAAGAAAATTGCAAATTTACTCTACAATACAATGCCAGTCTTTCTAGCATATCTAAAGGGAGATGTTAAAATTTGGGCCATTTAATAAAGGAAATTGAGCAAGGAATATGGACAAGGATGCTACAATGATCTGTCACAAGATAGGTGATATAATTTGCTTATATTCTGCTAAAAGGACTATTTTAATGGAACAAGATACCTATGTTCACAAAAAGAGAAATATGGCTTAACTGTTGCTTAAAAAATAGGAAGGAATGCTGTGACTAAAAGCATGCAGCATAAAATAATGAGTTGTTTGCAGTAGAAGATAAATGCTACAAATTTATCAAATGGAGAATTCGGTTTAATTACATAATTCTAAAAATGTTGTTTGACAACTTCATGTATATGGAGACTCTCTTTTGAAAGGCGAGGAGGAGGGCAGTTGGGAACCAAGCGCATTCAAGATTTGATTTTAGGAGGGAGCACATAGGAGGAGGGCAGTTGGGAACCTCCATCAATGGCAGCCATGATGTCTGCAGAAGAGGTGAACCCGAGAACCCTAACGTGCGAGCTGAAACCCTAGCAAAGCGACTAAATTTTTTTGGTTATCCCCTATGTAAATATTTTCATAAGTTCAATGAATGGTCACAAAAATAACATGAACATTTAAAATAACTTCCATAGTTTCAAAAAATAATAATTAATTAGTTTTATATTTTTTTTTTTCAAAACAACACAACAATTTTCTATAAAAAAGGTAAATTAAATCAGTCATAACTCATTCTAAGGACACCCATAAATAAATAAAAAAATCCTTAAACTTAATTTCCCCCAATTTGACAAATATCTTTTGAAAACTTGGAATTTTAGTGGCTATACGACCAATGACATTGAAATCATCATTTTTGCTCATTTGCCAGGAAGAGAAATTGCTTGATCAGGTAGGGAATTTCAGTCATGGGTTGGAAAACTTCACTTCATATTGCTCGATCAGGTCGATAATTTCAGTCATGGGTTGGAAAACTTCAACTCATAGCGGCGCATGGGTATCGACCTGCATCTCCTTAGGCTCGATTTTACTGATTTTTCATAAAAGGACTTTCACAGATTAGGTTGTGTTGCATTCTGGTCAGGATGAACGTTTTAGGTATTTTCTCAATCTTCTGCAACAATATTTTGTTCGTCTTATTTTCCTTGTATACTCCATCCCTGTAAACTTCACACAGGGTCGATTTCACCGATTTTTCATAAAGGGACTTTCACAGATTAGGTTGTGTTGCATTCTGGTCAGGACAAACATTTTAGGTACTTTCTCAATCTTCTGCAACAATATTTTGTTCGACTTATTTTCCTTCTACACTCCCTGTAAACTTCACACCTTGTAGATTAATGTTGGTTCCCCTATCCTTTACTGCCCACTTCAGATTGGATGTGATATGCAACCCACTATAGCTCAAAAAATATTTAGATATTAAACAAGAGTAAAACTTTCAAGTCAAAAGTTATTTTCAACTTGCAATAGCACAAGGATCTAAGTTACATTGACAAAATCTATCAGAGAAAAAAATGATGATGGTGCTCTCACAGTGGCGCTTGACTCGTGCAATTATTTGCTTATCTGAACTCGATCATAAAGTTACATGAAAATCGATTGGTGGAATCCTTAAGCTAACGGGTGTTGAATGAGTTCAATGTGCTTCATTTTATGTTGCCACTATAGAAGCTATGTGTTGAAAAATAACATAAATCATGAAGAAGACACAACCAATACTTAGTTCCATTAAGTCTAGGAATATAAAAAAAGTCTCAAGGATCCTCAATTCCAAGGCCATTTTCTTTTACTTTATTTACAAAACTTATTGGCCTTGTCGATCTCTGCTTAAACTTGAAACTTAAATCTACAATTTCATGTCACTGTTTTCTACCCTCATTTTAATTTTATAGTCAACATATCTATTTTGACAGAGATTTGTCCCTTTCTAGGCTATTTCCCCTACCATTTTCTTAAAATTTTGTATAAAAAATCTATACATTATGTTGAATTTCCATTGATATGTTTGTAAAACTGGTTCAACATATAACCTCATGAATGTAGATTATAAAACTGGGAAGCCTTTAAGAAAACAAAAAATACCACCTGATAAATATTTTACTGTTTGCAACAGAATTTATAAATATTATAGAGTCCTCCATGCACTGTGTTGTCTAGATTTTACTCCATTAATTTATCCTTTCATCCTCCTTGCAACTTTACATGAATTTGCTTGGTTCTTTTTGTGTTTGTGTCCTCATTATGCTTGAATTTTATGAAGAAATGAACTGACGGTTTTGAGACAATTGCACTTGACTATAACTCCTTTTCAATGACAAAATATTAATTACCAAACTATGTAGTCATGGATTCGAAGATTGAATTGGATAGACACTGACAATAAATCTCAATTGATTACAAAATATAGGCTTGCTATTGACTGTGCAAAATATAGCCTTGCCGGTGAGTTAAGTTTGATATCTGTTATTTTCCAGTATGGTAAAGAAGCAGCTCATTTTATTTTTGCTTATTGTGATATTTTTACTTTTGGAAATTAATGATGAAAATTTTCAAAGATTACAGTGAATAATGAATATCTTTCATGTAGATCATTTATACATTCATAGTGACTTATGAGAATCATACACATTTTGTATTTTTCCTTGCAATAACGTATTTGTCAATGACTTTTTAGTTAGAACTTGAAACCTCTTACATATGAATGTGGATACTATATCAAAAGACCAAACTGGTGTCTTCAGCAAGATGCACAGTATCCCCTTCAATTCTCTACTACCCAATGGTCTCTTGTTGGACATGGGATTTACCTATCCTCCATGGAATTGATTGTCTTGGATTGACTGAGCACAACAAAATATAGAAAGGCTACAGGATTGCACTCACATTCTAATATCTATAATGTGTTTTTTCTCAACCACTCTATAGTATTAGGATAGAGAGGAAAATATGCCACCTATTCTGCATGAT
This sequence comes from Pseudotsuga menziesii, assembly GCA_001517045.1. Lineage (NCBI taxonomy): Eukaryota > Viridiplantae > Streptophyta > Pinopsida > Pinales > Pinaceae > Pseudotsuga > Pseudotsuga menziesii. The sequence goes on along the minus strand of LPNX011165664.1, from coordinate 122,136 downwards.
GACATGCATTGATTTAGAGGCCAAAGCAGGATCCCCCTAGATGATAGATCTCATTTTCCTCTTGCTCAAATTCTGTCCTATTTTGTTGAATTTTGTTTTCAAGCTTCTGTTCATTTTGTTTTGGTCTTGTTAATTGGTTGGGTTAGAGGATTGAGTTAGATTAGGTTTTTAGCTTGATTATTGGGATGCTTTGGTTAAATTGGGGCTAGTATCTTGCTAAGGGTCTATTTTTATCTAGGTAATAATGAAGCTAACTCTCTTTTTCTAGGAAGGATTTTGGTATCCTTGATTATGTATTCCATCCCCTCCTTTCCAAGCTTAAGAACATTTGTTGCTTCTAAAATATAATATCATCCCATCTTCTTAGTTCCAACCAACAATTTTACAAGCAACATTATGGAACTTTACAAAAACGTATAGATCTAGATTCTAGTATCTAGTTCTATATGTACCTTCAACTCTTAACAAGAAAGTACAATCACTTTTTGGAACTGTCTCACAGTAATAAACAAATTCTTGTTCTGGAGGTCCCTTTGTAATTTTTTTGAACACTACGAGACTGTGATGTGTCACGTCTTGGTTATATGTGACAATGTGGCCATTTTCTTTGAATTTATTTACAAAACTTATAGCCCTAGTCGATCTCTTCTTAAAACTTGAAAATTGAATCTACAATTTCATGTCACAATTTGCTACCCTCATTTTAATTTTATAGTCAACAAATCTATTTTGTAGTTCAATGTGCTTCATTTTATGTTGCCACCATAGAATCTATGTGTTGAAAAATAACATAAATCACGAAGAAGACACCACCAGTAGTCAGTTCCATTAAGTCTAGGCATATAAAAAAAGTCTCAAGGATCCTGAACTCCAAGGCCATTTTCTTTTACTTTATTTACAAAAATTATTGGCCTTGTCAATCTCTGCTTAAACTTGAAACTTAAATCTACAATTTCATGTCACTGTTTTCTACCCTCATTTTAATTTTATAGTCAATAGATCTATTTTGACAGAGATTTGTTTCTTTCTAGGCTATTTCCCCTACCAATTTTTTAAAATTATGTATAAAAAATCTATACATTATGTTGAATTTCCATTGATATGTTTGCAAAACTGGTTCAACATATAATCTCATGAATGTAGACTATAAAACTGGGAAGCCTTTAAGAAAATAAAAAATACCACCTGATAAATATTTTACTGTTTGCAGTAGAATTTATAAATATTATAGAGTCTTCCATGCACTGTGTTGTCTATATTTTCCTTCATTAATTTATCGTGTCATCATCCTTGCAACTTTACAAGAATTTGCTTGGTTCTTTTTGTGTTTGGGTCCTCATTATGCCTGAATTTTATGACGAAATGAACTGATGGTTTTGACACAATTGCACTTGACTATAACTCCTTTTCAATGACGAAATATTAATTACCAAACTATTTAGTCATGGATTCAAAGATTGAATTGTATAGACACTAACAAGAAATCTCATTTGATTACAAAATATAGGCTTGCTATTGACTATGCAAAATATAGCCTTGCTGGTGAGTTAAGCTTGATATCTGTTATTTTCCAGTATGGTAAAGAAGCAACTCATTTTATTTTTTCTTATTGTGATATTTTTACTTTTGGAAAATTAATGATGAAAATTTTCAAAGATTACAGTGAATAATGAATATCTTGCATGTAGATCATTTATACATTCATAGTGACTTATGAGAATCATACACATTTTGTTTTTCTCCTTGCAATAACTTATTTGTCAATGTCTTTTTAGTTAGAACTTGAAACCTCTTACATATGGATGTGGATACTATATCAAAAGACCAAACTGGTGTCTTCAGCAAGATGCACAGTATCCCCTTCAATTCTCTACTACCCAATGGTCTCTTGTTGGCCATGGGATTTACCTATCCTCCATGGAATTGATTGTCTTGGATTGACTAAGCACAACAAAATATAGAAAGGCTAGGGGATTAAATTCACATTCTAATATCTATAATGTGTTTTTTCTGAACCACTCTATAGTATTAGGATAGAGATGAAAGTCTTCCACCTATTCTGCATGATGACTTGCATTGATTTAGAGGCCAAAGCAGGATTCCTCTGGATGATAGATCTCATTTTCCTCTTGCTCAAATTCTGTCCTATTTTGCTGAATTTTGTTTTCAAGCTTCCGTTCATTTTGTTTTGATCGTGTTAATTGGTTGGGCTAGAGGCTTGAGTTAGATTAGGTTTTTATCTTGATTATTGGGATGCTTTGGTTAAATTGGGGCTAGTAGCTTGCTAAGGGTCTATTTTTATCTAGGTAATAATGAAGCTAACTCTCTTTTTCCAAGAAGGATTTTGGTATCCTTGATTATGTATTCCATCCCCTCCTTTCCAAGATTAAGAACATTTGTTTCTTCTAAAATATAATATCATCCCATATTCTTAGTTCCAACCAACAATTTTACAAGCAACATTATGGAACTTTACAAAAAATGTATAGAAATAGATTCTAGTATCTAGTTCTATATGTACCTTCAACTCTTAACAGGAAAGTACAATCACTTTTTGGAACTGTCTCACAGTGATAAACAAATTCTTGTTCTGGAAGTCCCTTTGTAATTTTTTTTAGCACGACTAGACTGTGATGTGTCACGTCTTGGTTCTATGTGACAATGTGGCCATTTTCTTCGAATTTATTTACAAAACTTATAGCCCTAGTCGATCTCTGCTTAAAAATTGAAAATTGAATCTACAATTTCATGTCACAGTTTGCTACCCTCATTTTAATTTTATAGTCAACATATCTATTTTGACAGAGATTTGTCTCTTTCTAGGCTATTTCCCCCACCATTTTCTTAAAATTATGTATCAAAAATCTATACATTATGTTGGATTTCCATTGATATGTTTCCAAAACTTGTTCAACATATAATCTCATGAATGTAGAATATAAAACTGGGAAGCCTTTAAGAAAATTAAAAATACCACCTGGTAAATATTTTACCGTTTGCAACAGAATTTATAAATATTATGGAGTCCTCCATGCACCATGTTGTCTATATTTTCCTTCACTAGTTTATCCTTTCATCTTCCTTGCAACTCTACATGAATTTGTTTGGTTATTTTTGTGTTTGGGTCCTCATTATGCTTGAATTTTATGAAGAAATGAACAGATGCTTTTGAGACAATTGCACTTGACTATAACTCTTTTTCAAATAAAAAGCCACCTACTAAATTTATGATTGAAAGTATCATGAGATTTCCAAATTTTCTGATACCTCAGCCATTGAATGACCAGATCTCCAAGCCTCCATGTTTTACTTAAGCAGGTGGCAATGTCAATCAGATCATAAATATCCACTGTCTCATAGATATAAACAAGTTTTTCACAACTCCATATCCAATTCCTACATACTGGGCTGTCATGATGGATCTCTATTCCATATGGACAATTTTCTGGAAATATGTGCCTGAGACCCTCTAAAACAGCCTTGTCTTTTAGTAGAAATGTTAATGAACAACACTCTTTATTACATGTTGGTTATATTGTTAGCAACACTAGATGAAAAAATTATATTTACCTTATATGGAAGAATGACTTGTACAATATAGAAGAATGTGCCTTTTGTTATCAGAGGCATTGTTTTTTTTCATGCTATCATTCCTTAGTCCACCACTCAAAAACACTTCTCTTGAAGAAAATTTTTCACATGTTTCTAAGGTTTCCTACATGTGTTTTAAGAGAAATAGTTATGTTTTCTAGGACCAAGCCACTGGGTTTCTTGAGATCGAAAAATAAGCACATGAATACCAATGGAAAAAATTATGCATTAACATATAATATGTTTTCATTGTTTGGAAGCTATCATTATATATATTTCATATGTGGCATACTTTCATTTCATTGCCTAGAACTTATACTCTTGTTGTTTGTGTAGGTTCTAGAGACTGCTGATACACTAGGAGAAGTGACAGAAAGTGTTGATTACTATGTTGATGGGTGTACAATCTTACCAGGAAACTTAATTTGCAGGTAAGAACAGTCTGTGATGAATTTTTATGGTTTTTCTATCTCTCAAGGTTGATCCAAATAATGGTTGTTATAACTCGTGAGTCACAACTAAGGATTTAAGGTTTCTCTTTCTCCTTTCTTAGTGGATGTTGGTCAGATATTTTAATTTTCTTATTTAATGTTGTTATTGTGCACCTTAAGCAAGGAAAGTTAGGGCTTTACTTGCATCTTGTCACTTGACTTGCTTTGATCCACCTCGAGACAATATTCCCATGCTTGATCAAGAGTCCTATTGGGTTTGGACTTATGCACCATGGATAAGAATCAAGATTGGCAGAATATGGAAGAATTAAATGATTGGCATACTTTGATAAATGTATGACAGAATTATATGATTAGCATGCCCTTATAAATGTATGGCATAATCTAGCAGATTGATTGAAAATCTTAAAACTGAACCTTTCATAGTCTAGCAGATTCATAAAAATATAATAAAATATGTAAGTATGATATAGAAAAGAATATTAGAAGCATATACTGGGACTATGAACATACCTCCTTCACACAACAACAATGCATCCTCCTTGAGTCCTTCACATGGCAAAAACACAGCCAATAAAACACTACAATGTGAGCTCGGCCTCTTTAATAGACTGACAAACACACTTGTGAATAAAAATGCTCCCCACAGTCTCGTTTACAATGAATAAGACAGTGAAATGGGAGAGTGCTTATATTAAACATTAAATTTAAGGTTTTTGCTTCCATTTTTGCCTTTTAAAATCTGTTTTAAACGCCACATTTCCACGTTGGGTTCCACTTTTGTGTTATGGATTGCGATTTTTATTATCAGGGAGAGATTTGCATGTTTGGCCAAGCTTCCAAGTCCCAACTCTCTTGGAAATTCTGAGCCAAGTACTCTTCTCAGTGGAGACTCATGTAGAACAGGAGGGATTCGAGAGTCTACCACGAGTCAAACATCACTGGTTGATGTTTATAGAGACCAATAATACATTAATGTAACTTCAACTTGCAGTCATCTAGGACATGTGTTACATATGCATGATCAACACTTAGTCAAAAAGTACATTTAAGACACTTGAACAATATTTGTACAAGATAGGGGGAGGACAGAGCATGTCAACCTTGGGACTTGTAGCAATCTGCTTTGAGATTGACAAAGTTGTTTGCCCTGGAGGAACACAACCAAAAGGGTAAAGTCCTTTTGTTGTCTATGTCAGATGCTAACCTTGTAGTTTTCAATGTTGATTTACAAATTCTCACTAGTACAATAGGTATTTTTGTCACGTCCCCATACCTCAGACCGACGAAGAGGATGTGATGGACACCACATACAAGCGGGAAAACCGCCCCATGAACATAATCAAAACAAATCAATGCTGGAATTAAAACTTACAAGCATACACAGATGTAGAATGACTCAACATTCAGCGGAAGCAACACACATACATTTCCAGCACAAACATGTTCATCATAATTCCATATACAATAGATATAAATTGCAGAGATGAATTAGCAGTAGTACTTAACTTTTGAGGAAGAATCCCACAACCATCTACGTCGCTGCAACATTCCACCCAACCATAGGCCAGCTTGCTCATTGATATCTCAGCAATGCTGCCACCCCCGAGCTGGGCATGATTCCTCAAAGACGAAGGGGATAAAGCAGGCTTACACATAGCCGAGGGGACACAAAACAACCAAACCAAACACTGCTGGGTTTAACAGGCCTTCAACAGCGGCCAAGCCAGCACACTCCGAAGACCAACCACTGCATACCCGCAGCAATCAAACCCTTCATAGCCCCGTGAAGAAAGAAAAACAATCGATGACAATCTCAAATGGAAGGTGAGACACAGCTCAAGCCTACAAGGAAACTCAGAGTTTTTCTTGGCCCTAACGTGGTCAAAACAACTCAGCAACAGCACTCATACCAGGGTTTATCAGCAGCCACAACACACAATGAAGGATAACAACAATCCACAGTCCCAAAATAGGGAAATTCAGCCAACAACACACACAATTCCTCAATGGAACGACTGGGAAACATCACACAGTCCATAAACAGAGGAGAGGCCGACTCCCAGTGTGGACAGACAAGGGAAATTCAACCAATGGATTAGCAATCCATAGTGGCCCAAAACAAATTTTGGACGCCACAGCCAACAAAGTGTGCGGGGAATACAACAGCCCCAAAACATAATTGGTGAGTCCAAAACACAGGAAAAACATACCCGATTTCCACTCTGTGGGAAAACGTAATTGACCACCAATACATAGCTCCTCTCCTGGCTGCGTGAGAAGGTAGGGCCATGAGCGAACAACTCGCTGGTCTCTACGCGAATGGAAAAATGCCACAACAGACGGATGCACAGCGTGAGAAAGAACAACCCTCCATGCAAGAGGGAGATCCGACCACCATGAGGGACGAACAGACCTCCTAGGCATGCACGGATGAGCAAAATTTCCCTCTGCGTGAGGAAGAATAGACCACGAATCTGCATGAGGAGAAACAGACCAGACGTGAGAGCAACCAACCATGGGGAGAATGAAGACCAGCGTGAGAGAAATGAAGGTTCTCCACTAGGCATGCATACTCTCCAAACTGACAACAGCCTGCCAAACCCATGTTTTCCCATTCCCACGTTCGCTCATGTAATAAATACCCCCAACTAACAAACTCAATACATTGAAGAGGTTGGAGAGGTTGGGTAAGACAAGAAAGGTGGCAAACAAAACAAAGGTGGAAAAACATGGGTTTTTCCCCCATAGACTAAGGTTTGACATCCCCACCCCTTATCCTTTGGAACCATGCCCTTTTCATTCAACGTTGCACTTCCATAGCTAGTTGTAGTTTTAGTTTTATTTGATGTGCGTATTTACATGATGTCAAATTATAATGTGCCATATAGCACGATAAACCATCGGCAACTATCCCCATTGCCGAAACATACAAAACCAAATAGATGGTGGGGCTTTTGCCTTTAGCTCCTCACCAAGATTAATTACAATATATACATCATGCAAAAGAGGTCGAAACCGAGGATGTGACAATTTTATACTTTGATAGGAGACTAAGAACACATTGTGTGGAATCTTATGAAACATAAAATTACAGTTAGACAATGCATGCATTACTCAAAAGGAATACACACCATCCCATGAAAGAAAATACTATATCCTTATGCCATAAAACATTTTCAAGAAAATCATAGGAGAGGCTTGGACTACTGTCACCTTTGTCCAAGCTCTCAACTTCTTCGGGATCCTATTCTATTTCAAGGGGAAAGCCCTTTAATGCACCTGCCAACGCAATTTCTAACACCACTACCTCCAATAACCTTAAGACGAGATCAGTGCCTTCAATGGAGTCAAACAGAAAATGAGGAAGATACACTAGAGAGGTTTTATCAGTCAAGTATTTGTTCAATATGGATATTATAGCATAATCATCCCATTACTACAATTGTTTAGAATATGATCTATATGAAATGCAAGCCTGCAGTAAGTACAATCATCAATTCTCTATCAAACATCAATATTAGATAAGAGTGCTTGTAATTGCAAGATTCCAACGATTTATCAAGATATAACAGCCATAGGATTCAATCCAAGGAAAGACATTAATCATGACAGTTGATTAGTAGCCTGTAACTTTCACTCAGATTAACAGTGGTAGTCAATATGTTACCTCTATCTACACTTTAGCAATATGTGATATGGTTTATCACTCAACAATAGTATCCATTCAATTTTAAGGCAAGTAAATTATTATTACTAGTAAAAAATATGTCATTTGTATCAACAATTACTAGCCAAGAAAAGGAGATATCAACATTCACATGTTGGGCTTGAACACTTTAAGACAAATGTACATATATTCTGGTGGTATAATTACACCCTTTTATTAATAAAATTCACTGTTCATGAGTATAGATATCAGCCACAATGTTATTCAAACTTCAGCTGCAAATTGGTAATAGTTGACAGTGCAAACTTGATCTAGTATCTCATGATAAAGGTCTAGAAGAAAAGCCTCAGAACTGTTCCACTCGTACTGCTTTAAGGAGAATAAAGGGTCTAAAAAATCAGCTGCCCTAGCCATTTTGATTGACATTTTCCCACTTATTTCTTACACAATAAAACAAAAAAAGAAGAAGGTTGTGACTGTCTAAAACATATGACATGTCATTGCAAAAATCATGAGAAGGAGCTTGGCTTCACTCTATTCATTGGATTTACATTGGAGTATACTTTGTTCGGGTTGAAAGAGATAATTAATTATCATGTCCGTGCACTCTCTCGCTGTCCAACAATATCCGTGTGAACTTCGATGACTGACCATTGAAGTGGTAATAGGGTTCCCAAATTGATTCAACGTGAATTTACCAATATCCTGTTTAGTTTGATGTGGAATCTAGAACTCATTTAGATGTTTCTTCACATGAAAACTCTTCTACCCCTGCAAACGGGCCAAAGGTGGTGATTCCAGTCAGTACTAAATTTGACATGGATCCCATAGCTATGACAATAGCTTCTCTTACATGTCACGTAGCTAACATGCATCAGTCTTATTACCCCAAACACATAGATTGTAACCCACATATTGTAAATCACACAATATGCAGTTGATGTTCATTGCAGTATTTGAATGTACCACTCTCAGTTTTCCATAAAGCTTAAAAAGCAGTAGTCAATAATCACTGCAGCCAGATTATGGACCCTTGCCCCTAACATAAAGTAGAGTTATCCTACGAGGAGATATTAAAAAAATGAAACTGTCATTATCATGATACCTATTGCCATGCGCCCAGAAGTACCATTACAATTTAAATCTTTGAGAAACTACCCTGCAATAAATTTAAAAATCATTGTATTTACTCTTTAATTCCCTTATCAACAAATCAATGCCATACCATGATTCTTTAATTCCATTATCAACAAATCACTGCCATACCATGATTCCTAAGATGTGACAAATCACTACCACTACCATGAAAACTACCATATTTGATTATTTCCCATCCTTATATATCAGCTAGGGCACTCATAGCTCTACTTTTCATGGCATAAAAGTAGCATAAATCCATCTTAAGTAGTGACCTATTCATCTAAGACGGATCCAATCCAAATACTGATGGTGTGAAGCTGGTAGTGCAGTCTTTTTAGACCTCTCAGCTTAAAAGATCGAAGGTGAGGATTGCTTATGATTTTGTGAGGGGATCTACTTTTATGTGTGTGAGGGGGAGTTATTTTGTTCCAGGCCAGGGGCAGAAACAGAAGTTAAAATAATATTTTCATTAGGAACAACTATTTCTGGGCTGGGCATCTTCATTGGAAAATTCTTAACTGTAGCATCAGACTTCTTTGTAGCTGATAGTTCAATCATAGTAGTGAATTGTGAACCAAATATGTCTCTTCTGGAAGCCACTAAAATAGCTAAAGGAGTTGAACCATAAATTATCTCAGTAGCAGATGATGTTGAACAAGAAGATTTCATTTGCAGAGCCTCCAATGAAATGAGGCTAGTTTCTTCAGCCCAAGTGAAAGGTTTGATAGATCCATTGTTCCACCAGACTGTGCCATAGTTGGAAAATTTTGACCTGAAGATGTATGCACAAGATGAGACCTCACAGAAGTAGCATTTGATGATGATACACCTGCCACTAAAACTGACGTGTTTGGCTGCTGATGTAAATTAATTGAGTGGCCATATGATCCTGCTGGTATTGCTAAGTTGGAATTTAGTTTGTGAGGACTGTTGAAAGCCAAAACAAAGATTCTACAGGAGCCAAAACAAATGTCCAAATGAATACAACACCCTATTATGGATATTCTGGAAACCACAACATACATAAATCCTAGTTGTAGGTCACGTATTTTATTTTTCATGTCTCTTTCTTTCCAACTCAGGCTACAAGGTACTGAAAAAGATTATTTGAATTTAGGACATTATTGCTAAGTAATTTATATGAGTTAGTTAGGTTTTTTTCAAGGGGTTCAATTGTGTTTCATTTAATTCTAGAGGTAGAAAGCTAAGATGATTGGTCCACTCCAGCAAGATACAATTTTATTCGAAATGCATAAAAAGCTATGAAACATGAAACAACCATATACGCCTTCCTGTCCGTGTCCAACGGGTCGGGAATGTGAGATGACCTGAAAAATGTCGGACATGATTTTTAATGTGTCCTAAAATGCATGACATGTTTTGGGCACGTGTCAGGATAGAAAACGAAAGATAAGGAGAATACCACTTCTAAAGCACAGGCAGACACACCTCCAACAAGCAAGATAATGACCATACAATCAAAATCGGTCCTAAAAATAATGACCTGCTACCATTACTATTTCATTTGCAAAGCCTCCAATGAAATGAGGCTAGTTTCTTCAGCCTGAGTGAAAGGTTTGATAGATCCAATGTTCCACCAAACTGTGCCATAGTTGGAAAATTTTGACCTGAAGATGTATGCACAAGATGAGACCTCACAGAAGTAGCATTTGACGATGATACAACTGCCACTAAAACTGATGTGTTTGGCTGCTGATGTAAATTAATTGAGTGGCCATATGATCCTGCTGGTATTGCTGAGTTGGAATTTAGTTTGTGAGGACTATTGAAAGCCAAAACAAAGATTCTACAAGAGCCAAAACAAATGTCCAAATGAATACAACACCCTATTATGGATATTCTGGAAACCACAACATACATAAATCCTAGTTGCAGGTCACGTCTTTTATTTTTCATGTCTCTTTCTTTCCAACTCAGGCTACAAGGTACTGAAAAAAGATTATTTGAATTTAGGACATTATTGTTAAGTCATTTATATGAGTCAGTTAGGTTCCTTTCAAGGGGTTCAATTGTGTTTCATTTAATTCTAGAGGTAGAAAGCTAAGATGATTGGTCGGCTCTAGCAAGATACAATTTTATTTGAAATGCATAAAAAGCTATGAAACATGACACAGCCATATAGGCCTCTATGTTCGTGTCCAATGGGTCGAGCATGTGACATGACCTGACAAATGTCGGACATGATTTTTAATGTGTCCTAAAACACATGACATGTTTTGGGCACGTGTCAGGATAGAAAATGAAAGATAAGGAGAATACCACTTCTAAGGCACTGGAAGGCACACATCCAACAAGCAAGATAGTGACCATACAATCAAAATCGGTCTTAAAAATAATGACCTGCTACCATTACTATTTCATTTACAGAGCCTCCAATGAAATGAGGCTAGTTTCTTCAGCCCGAGTGAAACGTTTGATAGATCCAATGTTCCACTAGACTATGCCATAGTTGGAAAATTTTGACCTGAAGATGTATGCACAAGATCAGACCTCACAGAAGTAGCATTTGATGATGATACAATTTCCACTAAAACTGACATGTTTGGCTGGTAATGTAAATTAATTGAGTGGCCATATGATCCTGCTGGTATTGCTGAGTTGGAATTTAGTTTGTGAGGACTGTTGAAAGCCACAGGCACACCAGATTGTGGAGGTTTATAAGTTGAATATATTCCTGACAAAATATTAGTGTCAGAAGTTAGTTTAACAGTCCCAGTATCTATGTGGGAATCCAGCTTTGTTCCCTTTGGACCAAATTTCAACTCTTCATGAGTCTCAGGAAGCTAGCAGTTGCTGCAACACTAGAAAGGTAGTCCAACAGATGGGTAATGTACAGGTAAGGACACTTGAGCTCATGTATGTTGAATTCATGATATTATCGCAGGTTCAAACACTGTTCCATCACCAAGGATTAAAAATTGTTTAACAAGTCCCCCTCACTAATAAGGTACCTAAAAAACAATTGATATTGGATATTAAATGCTACAAATAGGAGGACTATGAGAAAAAAGCTCCCAAAAGAGATTTGCTAATTAAATTTTAAAAATTGCTATTCCTTTAAGGCATTAGATGACTCCCTAAACAATGTGTTATGGGAAAACAGAGGTTTCCAGATAAGAGGCAGCAATTAGAATTCTAGGTCATTGTGCCCTGTTGTTAAAATGAAAGCTAACTCCAGTTAGATTTCTATCATGGTGTAATGAGCTAATACACACAAGCTTTCCCATATAGTGCAATGTTGTTAGAAGGAAAGCTAACTCTAGCTAGATTTCCATCATGGTGTACCATATTTGATGACAATGTGGTTGTGTTAGATGGAAACTACCTTATAAAAGCTAATAGACATTAGGTTTACTCAACGTGCAATGTTTTAAGAACAAAAGTTAACTCCAGCTAGATTTCCATCATGGTGCATTGTGATTGATGACAATGTGCTTGTGCTAGATGAAAAACTACACTATGAAAGCTTACACATTAGATTTCCATCACCATGCAACTATTTAATGATGAAATCTAACTCCAACTAGATTTACAAAACGATGCAATGTCCTTGATGACAATGTGGTTTTATTACATAGAAAACTTCCTTATGAAAGCGAACACACATTAGGTTTCACTAATCGTTCCATGTTGTTAAAATAAAAGATAACTATAGCTAGATTTTCATCATGGTGTAATCAGCTAATACACATAAGCTTTCACTTATAGTGCCATGTTGTTAGAAGGAAAGCTAACTCAAGCTATATTTCCATCACGGTGTAATGTATTTTCTAACAATGTGGCCGTGTTAGATGGAAAACTACCTTATGAAAGCTAGCATACATTAGTTTTACTCATTGTGCAATGTTTTAAGAACGAAAGTTAACTCAAGCTAGATTTTAATCATAGTGCATTGTGATTGATGACAATATGGTTGTGCCAGATGTAAAACAACATTATGAATACTAACATACATTAGATGTCACTTACCATGCAATGATTTAAGGACGAAATATAACTCTATATAGATTTCAATCACGGTGCAATGTGATCGATGACGATGTGGTTGTGTTAAATGGAAAACTACCTTATGAAAGCTAACACACATTAGATTTCACTTATTGTCCGATGTAGTTAGAAGAAAAGTTAACTCCAGCTAGATTTCCATCATGGTACATTGTGATTGATGACAATGTGGTCGTGCTAGATGGAAAAATACCTGATGAAGGCTTGCACAGTTTAGATTTCACTCACCGTACAATGATTTAAATATTAAAGCTAACTCTAGCTAGATTTCCATCACGGTGCATTGTGATTGATGATGATGTGGTTTTTTTGGAAATCTAACTCCAGCTAGATTTTCAAAACGACGCAATGTCCTTGATGACAATGTGGTTTTATTACATAGAAAACTCCCTTATGAAAGTGGACACACATTAGTTTTCACTAATAATGACATGTTGTTAAAATAAAAGATAACTCCAGCTAGATTTTCATCATGGTTTAATGAGCTAACACACATAAGCTTTCCCTTATAGTGCCATGTTGTTAGAAGGAAAGCTAACTCAAGCTAGATTTCCATCACGATGTAATGTATTTGATAACAATGTGGCTGTTGATGTATATGTAAGTTCGGAATGTATTCTTCTATGTATCTTATGTATTGTAACCTGATGTTTATTCCGGGATGTTTCTATTATGTATTTGAGTCATGTTATCTTCCCCCGATGTTTCGATCGGGAGGATTAATAATGTAAACAAGTCATATCAAGTCATTAGGTAAGTCCCCACAGTTTCGGGGCACTTGGGTTATTATACACTAATTAAGGTGTAGGATTGAGTAAGTAATTGTAAGTTAATCCTACATGGTTGAGTGCACTTCAAGTCAACAGAAGAATATAAATAGAGTGAGAGTCTCTCTATTTATCACTTGTGAATTACATCACTTGCTCTCTCAAGTGTGGCGCACCTTTGGAGAAGGAAATACTTTGGCTTGACAGAAGACAGAAGGATGTTGTTGTGTTGGGAGGTCATCTTACTGTTTTGGGATTCACATCTTGTGGTGATACTATCTTAGAGGAAGTGGAGGAGTTTTCTCCATTTATGGTTTCCCCTATCAAAACTCTTTGTGTCTTTTGTCTCATGTGATGTGCTTATGTTATTGATGTGCTTGTTATTCTCTCAGTGAAAAGATCCTAACATAATGCTAGCTTAAATGTGATGAAAAACTAACATGGGATCAGAGATAACGTGAGAAGAAGACATTGTGCAGCTACAGGAACTAGGGATTCCAATTTTGTGGATCTTCCTCCACATATTTTCAGCAAAATTATGCTAAGATGAATCTCCATTGAAGGGTGCATCTTTTTGTCGATGCGGAATTCAATTTCAAGCATTTTCAGTTTCGATGTGGAAATTAGGGCTTTCTACAGAAGATGAATTTTTGAGTGAGACCAGCATAGGATTTTTCTCCTCGTCAAAACCTAATTTTAGAGACCTGGATCAATAAATTTGGTTGGGTGAAACTCTGGGAAAGTCAAACCCTAGTTTGACCCTGAGTTAGGAGAAACCCTAAATACTAAAACTGCTAAGTTTTGGTACAGTCGCTATATTCTGAGATTGGAGAAGTCTCAGAAGCTGAAAATTGTAGGGGCAGAAGATATAATACTGATGAACACTGTGTCTAAAAATAATCCTCATATTCGCTATATTATGGGAGATATGATCTCTCCAAGTTAGGGCTCCTTCCTCTTTCAGAAATCATCCATAAACAAGACACCTGGGGAGATATGCAATATCTTGGGCTAAAGAGGTCCAAATGGAATTCCTGAAGATGTTCCCATAATTTCACGGACTTTAATTTCTATGGTCTAAATATCAGACTCAGAATATGAACCAGTGACATGTGGCATGCCGTACAACTTTTCTGTTCTGAACAGTCCTGTAACAGGTCACCTTGGGAAGAGGATCATAAATCCAAAATGGTGAAACCAATTCTAATAAAACCTGTGGTGTTCGATCAGGGACATGTGAGGTTACCTCAATGTGCAATGTTAGACATATAGGAGCAGTAATTTCGGAGATATCACAGAATTAGTAACAGGCATTTCTGCAGAAGAAATCAGAAAATTAGGGCTTCCTGTTCCGGGAGCTTCCCTCGACTGTTTTCAGCAAAAAAAGTACATTGGACAGATCCATTTGAAGAGATCTATTTGTTCATCCAATCAGATCTAAAATATTCCAAGTTTTTAAAATTAGGGTTTCTATGACAAACCCTAGATCAGCGAACTCTGGGACAAGGACGGACACCTCAAATCAGGTAAGATCTAATCCTTTGTTATTTCCATTTGAGGTTCTCATTTCAATATGATATATCACATCAGCTTGGTGACAAGCTTGGGGAATTTGACAACTTCCAAGCCTGGAAGTATATGATCGCTCTGAAGAAAATGGATTGGACACCTACATGAGTATGGAGGTTCCAGTTTCAGAGGGAGACGAGGTTAGAAGTCTTTCACAAGGCCAAAAGAAGACATCATGCTCATGCTGCAGAGGATGATGAACCATCCAGAAAGAGATCCAGATATGAAAGTGAATATTCTTCAAGCGAGGATGAATATGTTTTGATATCAGCTCTCACAGGATTGAAGAAGAACCTTCTCTCTATTTCAGCATTGATGCAAAAGGAATGCGGACTGCATTCATAGATGGTCAAGTCATCATATGGCCAAAAGGAAAGACTATCGATGATGTGGTAGTGATTGAAGAACAAGAAGGAGGTTTGTACAAATTGAAGGGCCATCCAGAACAAGCCTTGATCCATAACACAGTAGAGCCAAATGAGATTTCGCATAGAAGGCTTGCACATGTGCATTACAGAGCACTACCTATTGCAAGCAAAGTTGTTTGAAGGGAAGAACAAAAATCAAAATATGACCTAAATAAACCAGTTGAAGAATGTGAAGATCCAGAATGCAGAGACCATGCAGTCATAAGAGTCCCTCAAATCAAGAACAACTTGAAGCGGTAAAAGAAGAAGTGAAGAATGTAGAAGTAGTGATGGCCACCTTGAATGGCCTCTCAGGATCGTAGGATTCATTCATTCAAGGAATGTGTGCCAGAAGAAAGTGATTGCTTTCAATAGACTCTGGGAAGAGAACTTGTTGATGTATATGTAACTTCGGAATGTATTCTTCTATGTATCTTATGTATTGTAACCCGATGTTTATTTCAGGATTATGTATTTGAGTCATGTGGTCATGCCCCGATGTTCCGATCAGGAGGATCAATAATGTAAACAAGTCATATCAAGTCATTAGGTAAGTCCCCGCAGTTTAGGGGCACTTGGGTTATTATACACTAATTAAGGTGTAGGCTCAAGTAATTAATTATAAGTTAAGCCTACATGGTTGAGTGCACTTCAAGTCAATGGAAGAATATAAATAGAGAGTGAGAGTCTCTCTATTTATCACTTGTGACTTACATCACTCTCTCTCTCAAGTGTGGCGCACCTTTGGAGAAGGAAATACTTTGGCTTGACAGAAGACAGAAGGCTGCTGTTGTGTTGGGAGGTCATCTTACTGTTTTGGGATCACATCTTGTGGTGATACTATCTTAGAGGAAGTTGAGGGGTTTTCTCCATTTATGGTTTCCCCTCCTAAAATATTTGTGTCTCTTGTCTCTTGTGATGTGCTTATGTGATTTCTGTTCTTGTTATTCTCTCAGTGAAAATATCTTGTCATAATGCTAGCTTAAATGTTGAAAAACTAACATGGGATCAGAGCTAACCTAAGAAGAATACATTGTGTAGCTACAGGAACTAGGGCTTCCTATTTTGTGGATCTTCCTCCATATATTTTCAGAAAAAGTACGCTAAGATGACTCTCCATTAAATGGTGCATCGTTCTGTCGATACGGAATTCAATTTCAAGCATTTTCGGTTTCGATGTGGAAATTAGGGCTTTCTACAGAAGAGGAATTTTTGGGTGAGACCAGCATAGGATTTTTCTCCTCATCAAAAACAAAATTTAGAGACCTAGATCAATAAATTTGGTTGGGTGAAACTCCGGGAAATTCAAACCCTAGTTTGACCCTGAGTTAGGAGAAACCCTAAATACTAAAACTGCTAAGTTTTGGTAAAGTCGCTATATTATGAGATTGGCGAAGTCTCAAAAGCTGAAAATTGCAAGGGCGGAATATAGAATCCTGATGAACACTGTGTCCAAAGGGTAGCCTCTGATTCGCTATATCCTGGGAGATATGATCTCTCACAGTTAGGGTTCCATCCTCTTCCAGAAATCATCCATAAATAGGACACCTGGGGATATCTGCAATATCTTGGGCTACATAGGTCCAAAGGGAATTCCTAAAGATGTTCCAGAAAGGGAACGAAATTTAATTTCTATGGTCTGAAGGTTAGACTCAGAAGATGAACCAGTGACACGTGGCATGCCGTACAACTTCGCTGTTCTGAACAGTCCAGTAACATGTTACCTTGGGAAAAGGATCATAAATCCCAAATGGTGAAACAAATTCTGATGAAAACTATGGTGTTGGATCAGGGACATGCGAGGTTACCTCAATGAGAAATTTAAAACATAGAATATCTGTAATTTCAGAGATATCATAGAAACAGTAACAGGGATTTCTGCAGAAGAAATCAGAAAATTAGGGCTTCCTGTTCCGGGAGTTTCCCTTCACTGTTTTCAGAAAAGGAGTACATTGGACAGCTCCATTTGCAGAGATATATCTATTCATCCAATCATATCTAAAAGATTCCAAGTTTTTAAAATTAGGGTTTCTGCGACAAACCCTAGATCAGCAAACTCCGGGAGAAGGGCGGACACCTCAAATCGGTAAGATCTAATCCTTTGCTATTTCCATTTGAGGTTCTCATTTCAAAGTGATCAGCTTGATGATAAGCTTGGTGAAGTTGAAAACTTCCAAGCATAGAAGTATTTTATATCTCTGGATTGGACACCTACATGAGCATAGAGGTTCCAGTTTCAGAGGGAGATGAGGCCAAAGAAGACATCATGCTCATGTTGCAGAGGATGATGAACCATCCAGAAAGAGATCCAGATATGAAAGTGAAGATTCTTCAAGCGAGGATGAATATGTTCTGATATCAGCTCTCACAGGTAACATTACTCATGGAAGTGATGATTGGCTCATAGACAGTGGTGCTTCCAAACATATGACAAGATTCAAGGAATCCTTTGTAAGACAATCAGAACATGAATCACCTCACAAGGTGAAACTAGGAGATGACTACCAATGTCCAATAAAAGGTAGTGGGGAATCTTCATACAAGCTAGACTCTAGTAAGTCTCTAACAATGAAAGAAGTATTGTTTGTTCCAAGATTGAAGAAGAACCTTCTCTCCATTTCAGCATTGATGCAAAAGGAATGCGGGCTGCATTCATAGATCGTCAAGTCATCATATGGCCAAAAGGAAAGACTATCGATGATGTGGTAGTGATTGAAGAACAAGAAGGAGGCTTGTATAAATTGAAGGGATATCTAGAACAAGCCTTGATCGATGACATAGTAGAGCCAAATGAGCTTTGGCATAGAAGGCTTGCACATGTGCATTACAGAGCACTACCTATTGCAAGCAAAGCTGTTGAAGGTCTTCCAGAATTTCAAGCTACTTGAAGTGGTAAAAGAAAAAGTGAAGAATGCAAAAGTGGTGATGGCCACCTTGAATGGCCTCCCAGGATCGTGGAATTCATTCATTCAAGGAATGTGTTCCAGAAGGAAGTGATTACTTTCAGCAGACTACGTGAAGAAGAAGAAGCTCGAATCATAAGAAGAGAAGAGAAGATGGGAGCAATTGAAGATCAAGATTTCACCTTTCAAAGAAGATCCCTCAAGCAATGAGGAATATGAAGAACTCAACTCTTGAAGAACTCTTTATCCACCTTAGCTTTTGTATAAG
>LPNX011165664.1:64188-103147 GCA_001517045.1 Pseudotsuga menziesii | reverse complement strand
ATATTCAGTTATTGTATTATGCATGATAGGATGTTTGCATTAATGACAGTATACTACTAATATGCATGCGATGGGTAAGTAGCTCATGGTGCTATACAATTCTCCATTGCTACTTATCTAGAATGAAACCTCTTTGCTGACATATTGGATTAGTGCACAATCTCAATGATGTCCTGGTAGAGATGGAAGGCATCTAGAAAGTTTCAGTGAGATATGGATGAATGTTATATTGGCTAAAGTAGTTGCATGATCATATATTAATGCATAAGCATTTGCCAGTATGAATATTCCTTATGAAATGTTTCTAACCATATAAATGCATTTGACTTGTAGGAAATATTGCATACATAATCTCCTACAAGCAAAGAAGAATGAAGACTTGTTTCGAAGAACAAGTGACGACATTTCAAAATGAAGAATAATATGACGAGTGCAGTGACATCATTGATGCAGAACCTTCTAGACTCCAAGAAGAAAGGGAAGACCAGTTCAAGAAGAATGATGTCAGGGCACTGTATCGATACATGCAGAGAAGTTTGTAGTTCCATCATGGATTAGATGGAAACATCGTGGGATACAAAGAAAGATTTGTAGCATGAGGCTTCTCACGAAAGGAAGGCCTAGAATACGAAGAGAAATTTGCAGCCAGTGAGAGTTGAAACACATACATGATGAGCCTGATGAAGATCTTAACCTTTGCTACAAGGTTGAAGATGTAAGTCTATACACTAGATGATCACATAGAGGATTAGTAGCATAGGAAGCTACTTGTCACTCTGGTACAGAATTTTTTCAGTGCATAGAGCATAGAAGACAGAGGGAGTATGATGCTTCGCTTCAGAGGGAGTGACTATAGAATATCTTGAGGTTCGACATGGTACAACAGGATGGGCATATTACTGATGACTCTAGGATTTACTGAGAGTAAAGTGGATTCCAACCTTTGCTTCAAGATTGAAGGCAGAAGACCAGTGATGTTCCTGTTATGTGTCGATGCACTATTGTTATAGGTATGGAGGTGTGGCAGAGTACTGATGGAATATTCCTTGGACAAGGGAAGTATGTAGTAGAGATCCTGAATAAATTTGGGATGATGGACTGCAAGGCTATGGATACACCTATGGCATCGAACCTGAAGTTATTGAGTGATTATTCTTCAGAAACGGTTGATGCTACGATGTATCGTCAGATGATTGGGTCATTGATGTACCTGACGAACACGAGACCAGATATTTGCTTTGCTGTGAACACCTTGAGCCAGTACTTGACAGATCCGAGAAGTGTTCACTTGATTGTTGCAAAGCATATTTTGAGGTACCTGAAGGGTACAATTTATTATGGGCTCAAGTATGATGCGAATCAGAATATTAAACTAGAGGGTTATGTTGATTCAGATTGGGCAGGCAGTGCCATCGATAGGAAGAGTACTTCGAGATGTTGCTTCAGTTTGGGATCAGGTGTGATATCTTGGTTTAGCATGAAGCAATCCTGTGTGGCACCGAGTACAATTGAAGCAGAGTATGTCGCAGCTTGTTCAGCTAGTTGTGAGGTAGTATGGCTGCGGAAGCTACTGTCTGATATATTTGATCTCCAGCTGGATGCTACCTGTATACATTGTGACAACCAGAGTTGCGTGAAGTTGTCAGAGAATCTAGTGTTCCATGACAGGTCGAAGCATATTGAGATCAAATATCACTATATCAGGGATATGGTGTAGAGAGGAGCAGTGAAGCTCCTGTATGTTGCGACGGAGGAACAGATAGCTGATGTATTGATGAAGCCATTGGCTAGGCTGAAGTTTGAGCACTTCAGAGAGAGACTTGGTTTTCTCCAGATCGAGGCTTCCTCCCAGAGACAGTGATGAGATTCATAGCCATTCTGAAATGGTGAGAGGATTGGTTCCTTCCATGGTCAGATGTAAGGGTTGAGCCATTCCGTCATGGTGAGAGGATTGGTTCCTTCCATGACTGATATGAGTGCTGAGATGCATAGCCATTCTGACAAGCAGGTCAGATGTAAGGGCAGTGCCATTCTGTTCATGGCTAAAGGATTTAGTTCCTTCCATGTCAGATGTAAGTGTAGAAATCTCTTATCACGGTGATAGGATGTGTTCCTGTCTGGATAGGAGTCTTCCATCAGTGTGGGGATGTGTTCCCCTGGATGGGATTGTGCCTTTCTGATGAGGAGGTCAGATGTAAGTGCAGAAATCTCTTATCACGGTGATAGGATGTGTTCCTGTCTAGATAGGAGTCTTCCATCAGTGTGGGGATGTGTTCCCCTGGATGGGATTGTGCCTTTCTGAGGAGGAGGTCAGATGTAAGTGCAGAAATATCTTATCATGGTGATAGGATGTGTTCCTGTCTGGATAGGAGTCTCCCATCAGTGTGGGGATGTGTTCCCTTGGATGGGATTGTGCATTTCTAACGAGTAGTTCAGATATAAGTGCAGAGCCATTTCACAGATGATAGTAGATGTGTCCTATCATACTAGTGAATGTGAGTGCTGGGCCTTTCTGATGTGATTGTAGTTTACTACATGATTAGATGTGAGTGCTGGGCGTGCCTTTCTGACGAGCAGGTCAGATGTAAGTGCTGGGCGAAGACCTACATGAGAGTAGGCCTACAACCAGCATGAAATAGGGCTGGCTCTGTAGAACTTCCTATGACGAGATAGTACACACTTAATGATGACCAGTGGAGATCCAGATCGAGCTATGATCTAGATCCAGTTATGATGACTCCGAGAGATCCAGATCGAGTGATGATCATGATCCAGCACTGGTGATTCAGATCGAGTGATGATCCAGATCCATTCCAGTGATGTTGATCCAGATCAAGTGATGATCTAGATCCAGTGATGCCAGTTTATGATGATCCAGATCGAGAGATGATCCAGACCCAGACGACTTGAAGACGAAGATGACTTGAAGATGAAGATGACTCAAAGACGAAGATGTTCCAGTTGATGCAGAGAAGAAGACCAGTGCTGAAAAAAAAAAAATTGTGTCGAAAGAATACCTTCCTAGTTAAGAGGGAGTGTTGATGTATATGTAACTTCAGAATGTATTCTTCTATGTATCTTATGTATTGTAACCTGATGTTTATTTCGAGATTATATATTTGAGTCATGTGGTCATGCCCTGATGTTCCGATCGGGAGGATTAATAATGTAAACAAGTCATATCAAGTCATTAGGTAAGTCCCCACAGTTTAGGGGCACTTGGGTTATTATACACTAATTAAGGTGTATGCTCAAGTAATTAATTATAAGTTAAGCCTACATGGTTGAGTGCACTTCAAGTCAATGGAAGAATATAAATAGAGAGTGAGAGTCTCTCTATTTATCACTTGTGACTTACATCACTCTCTCTCTCAAGTGTGGCGCACCTTTGGAGAAGGAAATACTTTGGCTTGACAGAAGACAAAAGGCTGCTGTTGTGTTGGGAGGTCATCTTACTGTTTTGGGATCACATCTTGTGGTGATACTATCTTAGAGGAAGTTGAGGGGTTTTCTCCATTTATGGTTTCCCCTCCTAAAATCTTTGTGTCTCTTGTCTCTTGTGATGTGCTTATGTGATTGTTGTGCTTGTTATTCTCTCAGTGAAAAGATCTTGTCATAATGCTAGTTTAAATGTTGAAAAACTAACAGAACTCACAAGAAGAAGAAGCTCGAGAAGAGAAGGTGGGAGCAACTGAAGATCAAGCTCTTACCATCCAAAGAAGATCCCTCAAGCGATGAGAAATATGAAGATCTGAACTCTTGAAGCACCTCTTATCCTCTTCAGCATTTGGATAAGAAATGATGCTATCATTAATGAAGAAGACGATGAAGTTGAAGTCTCAAGAAGGAGTACACCCACGAAACAAATAAAGATAAGTATTCAATTTTCATTTCATGATATTTCTTTGTTATGCATTTTTTTATATTCAGTTATTGTATTATGCATGATAGGATGTTTGCATTAATGACAGTATACTACTAATATGCATGGGATGGGTAAG
Source organism: Pseudotsuga menziesii (assembly GCA_001517045.1). NCBI lineage: Eukaryota > Viridiplantae > Streptophyta > Pinopsida > Pinales > Pinaceae > Pseudotsuga > Pseudotsuga menziesii. The sequence goes on along the minus strand of LPNX011165664.1, from coordinate 99,146 downwards.
TAGCTCATGGTGCTATACAAATTCTCCATTTCTACTTATCTAGAATGAAACCTCTTTGCTGACATATTGGATTAGTGCACAATCTCTATGTTGTCCTGGTAGAGATGGAAGGAATCTAGAAAGTTTCAGTGAGATATGGATGAATGTTCTATTGGATAAAGTAGTTGCATGATCATATATTTATGCATAAGTGTTTACCAGTATAAATATTCCTTATGAAATGTTTCTAACCATACAATTGCATTTGACTTGTAGAAAAGATCGCATACATAATCGCCTACAAGCAAACAAGAATGAAGACTTGTTCTGAAGAACAAGTGACGACAGTTCATAAGACACCCATGGGATAACACATACATGATGAGCTTGATGAATATCTTAACCTTTGCTACAAGGTTGATAGAGGATGACAAGCTCACAGATGGGTGCAAGATGAACTTTTTGAAGAAGTTCAAGATAGAGGATCTTAGTATCCAGTGATCCTAGATGGATACTACTTGTCACTCCAGTACAGAATCTTTCAATGCACAGAGTACGGAAGACAAAGGGAGTATGATGCTCCGCTTCAGAGGGAGTGACTATAGAAGATCCAGATCGAGGTTCGACATGATATGACATGATGGATATATTACTGATGACTCTAGGCTTTACTCAGAGTAAAGCGGATTCAAACCTTTGCTTCAAGGTTGAAGGCAGAAGACCAGTGATGCTCTTGTTATGTGTCGATGCACTATTGTTCTAAGTATGGAGGTGTGGCAAAGTACAGATGGGATCTTCCTTGGACAAGGGGAGTATGCAGTAGAGATACTGAAGAGGTTCAGGATGATGGAATGCAAAGCTATGGCTACACCTATGGAATCAAACCTGAAGCTATTGAGTGATGCTTCATCAGAGTCGGTTGATGCTACGATGTATCGTCAGATGATTGGGTCATTGATGTACCTGACGAACACGAGACCAGACATTTGCTTTGCTATGAACACCTTGAGCTAGTACTTGACAGATCTGAGAAGTGTTCACTTGATTGCTGCAAAGCATATTATGAGGTACCTGAAGGGTACAATTGATTATGGGCTCAAGTATGATGTGAATCAGAAGATTAACCTGGAGGGTTATGTTGATTCAGATTGGGCAGGCAGTGCTATAGACAGTAAGAGTACTTCGGGATGTTGCTTCAGTATGGGATCAGGAGTGATCTCTTGGTTTATCAGGAAGCAATCCTGTGTGGCACTGAGTACAGCTGAAGCAGAGTATGTCGCAGCCTGTTCAGCTAGTTGTGAGGCAGTATGGCTGCGGAAGCTACTGTCTTATATATTTGATCTCCAGTTGGATGCTACTTGTATACATTGTGACAACCAGAGTTGCATGAAGTTGTCAGAGAATCCAGTGTTCCATGACAAGTCGAAGCATATCGAGATCAAATATCACTATATCAGGGATATGGTGCAGAGAGGAGCAGTGAATCTCCTGTATGTTGCGACGGAGGAACAGATAGTTGATGTATCGACGAAGCCATTGGCTAGGCTGAAGTTCGAGTAATTCAGAGAGAGACTTGGTGTTCTCCAGATCGAGGCTTCCTCCTAAAGACAGTGATGAGTCCCAAAGCCATTCTGACGAGTAGGTCAGATGTAAGGGCTGAGCCATTCTGTCATGGTGAGAGGATTCAGTTCCTTCCATGTCAGGTATGAGTGCTGATTTCCATTATGAGAATGGAGGCACCTGGTTAGTTACCAGGAACACTCAGTCAGGACTGAGAGAGCCATTCTGACGAGTAGGTAAGATGTAAGGGCTGAGCCATTCTGGTAATGGCTAAAGGATTAAGTTCCTCCCATGACAGATGTGAGTGCTAGCCATTCTGTCGAGTAGGACAGATGTAAGGGCTACCTCCATTCTGACGAGCAGGTCAGATGTAAGGGCAGTGCCATTCTGTTCATGGCTAAAGGATTTAGTTCCTTCCATGTCAGATGTGAGTGCCGGCCATTCTGTCAAGTAGAACGGATGTAATGGCTACCACCATACTGACGAGCAGGTCAGATGTAAGGGAAGTGCCATTATGTTCATGGCTAAAGGATTTAGTTCCTTCCATGTCAGATGTGAGTGTCGGCCATTCTGTCGAGTAGGACAGATGTAAGGGCTACTGCCGCTCTCCAGGAGAGTGGAGGCACCTGGTCCGTTACCAGGTAGCTCAGTCAGGGACTGGGGGCCATTCTGACGAGGGTGTACGATTCAATTCCTACCAGGTCAGATGTGAGTCCACAAAATCTTTCACCACTGTGGTAGGAGGGGCTTCGGCCTGGGTGAGAGTAATTCATCACTGTGATAGGATGTGTTCTTGTCTGGATGGATGTTCCTTTCTGACGAGTAGGTCAGATGTAAGTGCTGAAATCTCTCATCACTGTGATAGGATGTCTTCTTTTCTGGATGGGAATCTTCCATCACTGTGATAGGATGTGTTCCTGTCTGGATGGATGTGCCTTTCTGACGAGTAGGTCAGATATAAGTGCAGAGCCATTTCATAGATGGTAGTTAATGTGCCTACCATGCTGGTGAATGTGAGTGTTGGGCCTTTCTGATGTGATTGTAGTTTACTACATGATCAGATGTGAGTGCTAGGCGTGCCTTTCTGACGAGCAGGTCAGATGTAAGTGCTGGGCGAAGACCTACCTGGTGGCTAGTCCTACAACCAACATGAAAAAGGGCTGGCTCTATAGAACTTCCTATGACGAGATAGTACACACATGATGATGACCAGAGGAGATCCATATCGAGCTATGATCCAGATCCAGTTATGATGACTCCGAGAGATCCAGATCGAGTGATGATCCAGATCCAGCAGTGATGATCTAGATTGAGAGATGATCCAGATCCAGATCCAGATTGAGTGATGATCCAGATCTAGTCCAGTGATGATGATCCAGATCGAGTGATGATGTTCTATGACGATCCAGATCGAGAGATGATCCAGATCCGAAGATGAAGATGACTTGAAAACAAAGATGATCCAGTTGATACAGAGAAGAAGACCAGTGCTGAAAATCATGTCGAAAGAATACCTTCCTAGTTAAGAGGGAGTGTTGATGTATATGTAACTTCAGAATGTATTCTTCTATGTATCTTATGTATTGTAACCCGATGTTTATTCCGGGATGTTTCTATTATGTATTTGAGTCATGTTGTCTTACCACGATGTTCTGATCGGGAGGATTAATAATGTAAACAAGTCATATCAAGTCATTAGGTAAGTCCCCACAGTTTCGGGGCACTTGGGTTATTATACACTAACTAAGGTGTAGGCTTGAGTAAGTAATTGTAAGTTAAGCCTACATGGTTGAGTGCACTTCAAGTCAACAGAAGAATATAAATAGAGAGTGAGAGTCTCTCTATTTATCACTTGTGAATTACATCACTTGCTCTCTCAAGTGTGGCGCACCTTTGGAGAAGGAAATACTTTGGCTTGACAGAAGACAGAAGGCTGTTGTTGTGTTGGGAGGTCATCTTGCTGTTTTGGGTTTCACATCTTGTGGTGATACTATCTTAGAGGAAGTTGAGGGGTTTTCTCCATTTATGGTTTACCCTATCAAAACTCTTTGTGTCTCTTGTTTCATGTGATGTGCTTATGTTATTGTTGTGCTTGTTATTCTCTCAGTGAAAATATCCTAACATAATGCTAGCTTAAATGTGATGAAAAACTAACAGTGGCCATGTTAGATGAAAAACTACCTTATGAAAGATAGCATAGATTAGTTTTACTGATTGTGCAATGTTTTAAGAATGAAAGCTAACTCAAGCTAGATTTTCATCATGGTGCATTGTGATTGATGACAATATGGTTGTGCCAGATGTAAAACTACATTATGAATACTAACACACATTAGATATCACTTACTATGTAATGATTTAAGGATGAAATCTAACTCTAGCTAAATTTCCATATCGGTGCAATGTGATCGATGATGATGTGGTTGTGTTAGATGGAAAACTACCTTGTGAAAGATAACGCACATTAGATTTCACTCATTGTCCCATGTAGTTAGAAGAAAAGTTAACTCCAGCTAGATTTCCATCATGGTACATTGTGATTGATGACAATGTGGTCGTGCTAGATGAAAAATACCCAATGAAGGATTACACACATTAGATTTCACTCACCGTGCAATGATTTAAATATTAAAGCTAACTCCAGCTAGATTTCCATCACGGTGCAATGTGATTGATGATGATGTGGTTTTTTTGGAAAACTAACTCTTAGAGCTAGATTTCCAAAATGAAGCAATGTCCTTGATGACAATGTGGTTTTATTACATAGAAAACTCCCTTATAAAAGTGGACACACATTAGTTTTCACTAATCATGCCATGTTGTTAAAATAAAAGCTAACTCCAGCTAGATTTCCATCATGGTGTAATGAGCTAACACACATAAGATTTCCCTTATAGTGCCATGTTGTTAGAAGGAAAGCTAACTCAAGCTAGATTTCCATCATGATGTAATGTATTTGATAACAATGTGGCTATGTTAGATGGAAAAATACCCTATGAAAGCTAGCATACATTAGTTTTACTCATTGTGCAATGTTTTAAGAACGAAAGCTAACTCAAGTTGGATTTTCATCATGGTGCATTGTGATTGATGACAATATGGTTGTTCCAGATGTAAAACTACATTATGAATACTAACACACATTAGATGTCACTTACCGTGCAATGATTTAAGGAAAAAATCTAACTCTAGCTAGATTTCCATCACAGTGCAATGTGATCGATGACAATGTGGTTGTGTTAGATGGAAAACTACCTTATGAAAGCTAACGCACATTAGATTTCACTCATTGTCCCATGTAGTTAGAAGAAAAGTTAACTCCAGCTAGATTTCCATCATGGTACATTGTGATTGATGACAATGTGGTCATGCTAGATGGAAAAATACCCGATGAATGCTTACACAAAATAGATTTTACTTACAGTGCAATGATTTAAATATTAAAGCTAACTCAAGCTATATTTCCATCACGGTGCAATGTGATTGATGACGATGTGGTTTTTTTAGATGGAAAACTATCTTACAAAAGCTAACTCACATTATCTTTCACTCATCATGCCATGCTAGTAGGAAACTAAATCCAGTTAGATTTCCATCATGGTGCATTGAGCTAACACACACAATCTTTTACTCATCGTTCCATGTAGTTAAAAGGAAAGATAACCCCAGCTAGATTTTCATAATGATGAAATGAGCCAACACACATAAGCTTTTACTCATTGTGCCATCTTCTTAGATAGAAAACTACCTTACGAAGGTAACACACATTAACTTTCACTTATCGTGCCATGTAGTTAGAAGAAAAACTAACTCCAACTAGATTTTCATCATGGTGTAATGAGTTAACACACATGGCTCTTACTCATTGTGCCATGTTGTTAGAAGGAAAACTGACTCTAGCTAGATTTGCATCATAGTGTAATGTATTTGATGAAAATGTGCATGTTTTAGATGGAAAAATACTTTATGAAAACTAACACACATTATCTTTCACTCACCATGCAATGTTTTAGGAACGAAACTTAACTCCAGCTAGATTTTCATCATGGTGCAATGCGACTGATGACAATGTGGTTGTGTTATATGGAAAACTACCTTATGAAAGATAACACACATTAAATTTCACTTATCGTGCAATGGTTTAAGAATGAAATCTAACTCCAGCTAGATTTCCATCATTGTGCAATGTGATTGATGACAATGTGGTTGTGCTAGATGGAAAACTACCCTATGAAACCTAACACACACTGTGTATTGTTTGAAGAATGAAAACTAACTCCATCTAGATATCCATAATGATGCAATGTGATTGATGACATTATGGTTGTGTTAAATAGAAACTACCTTATGAAAAATAACACACATTTTCTTTCACTCATCATGCCAAGTTGTTAGAGCGAAAGCTAACTCCAACTTATTTTTTGTCATGGTCATGGAGTTAGCTTTCGCTCTAACAACTTGGAACGATGAGTGAAAAGAAATATCATGGAGTTATCTTTCTCTCTAACAAATTGACATGTATGTTTAGATATAATCTCTTATTTGATGACAATGTGGTTGTGCTAGATGGAAAACTACCATAAGAAAGCTAACACTAATTAACTTTCATTGGCCATGCAATTTTCTTATAAAGTAAACTAACTTGAAATAAATTTCCATAATGGTGCAATGTATTTGATCATAATGTGGTTATGTTGGATGAAAAATTACCTTATGTAAGCTAACACTATGATTAGCTATTATCATGAGCCATTTAATGATCATCATGATTAGCTATTATAATGACCTCCACAATTGTTTTTGTACATATACTTACAAATAGAATGATGCATGCATTTATAATATTTTTGAATTCATGTTTTTTTCAATAATTTGAAATTGTGGTAATAGTTTTTTTCATTTTTTTTCCAGAAACAATGGAGTTTGATGCGAGTAAAATTGCAAAAGAAGCAACTTCAAAAGGTTAGAGTTCTTTATCTTCTTCATATGTATGAATTGAGATGCTATAAAATATGTTTTCATATTACTCTTTAATTGATGCTTTTAGTTGTTTTCAAAACTACCGTAATATTTTCTACAAATGTTTTCAGATGCTAAGAACCATGATGCAAATGAAATTTCAAAGAAATCATCAACGAAAAGAAAGAATACAAATATAACACCACAAAAGTCTCCAACAGTTGGTATGGAATTTTCAAATTTAGTTATTTACAAATAATTATACTATATTCTAGTATGCAATTTCACACTAGATGAACTTTGATATATCATTATGTGGGTAGTAAACTTCCATAGCACATAAACTTCCTTGTTCTTCTGCATGTGAATGAAAAATTCTTGATTCTTCTGCATGTGAATTAAAATGATGTATTATATGGTAGATTATTAATGTTTTATATTTCATGTTTTCTTTAACCATTGCAAACAATTTTTTCTACTATTGTTTCCAGATACTATTGAATCTGATGCAAATGAAACTACAATTAAAGCATCTAAGAAAAAAAGAAAAGCAAGTGGTACACAATCAAAGCCTACTCAAGTTGGTATGGTAGTTTTATATCTTATTTATTCTAATTTAGTATTGGTAGACTATATGATATTTTTAAATTTTAATAGAATATTAAATGATGATATTTATAATTATAATTTCATTTTGATTTATGCTAATAATTTCTTATTCTCTTTTTCAGAATTGCTCAGTTCAAAAGAAAGTGAAATGCCACATCCATCAATTATGCAATGAGAAAGACTTCATTCAAGTCAAAATATTATGAATGCACCAATTTCTACTTCAACTTTTCAAATGATTAGAAAGTATAATACATCCAATGAATATGAGTTTGTGGGAGATTGGTATGTTCAGATAGAATGTCCTCCAAATATGTTCCTTGATATGTGTCTGTTTGGATCCATAGGTGAAAAAGATCCAATTATATTAGGGATAGTTGTTAATTGTTATGCTCATGGTGAGACTGACATTGTCTTTCAATTGGAGGCTATCAATGGACAAGAAGTAAAGATAGTCTTTTGTCCAGTGGAGTACACAAAATTTAGACCAGATTTAATTGAAGCTTCAAGTAAAGATCCGCCAAACACAATGAAAGAATCAATGTTTAAGTTGAATAGTTATGAAAGCTTCAATAAATCGGAGTTAAAGAGTTGCATAGATCTTTTAGAATGTATCACAAAATTTCTAAAATATCGCAATGTCAAAAAGATGAAAACATCATATGTGCTTCTTTATTTGCATCAAAGAGGTAAATTACCTCATAAAATACCAGAAGATAGACTTGATGCTCATAATCATGCTTTAAGGAGAATATATTTAAAAGATTTGGAAGAAAACATTGCATCAAGTGGTTTCACACCTACTACAGAATTTTAAAAAACTGAGAAAATGGAAACTGAGACAGTGAAACTAGCAGATAATTGTGACGAAATTCATGAATCCTTCAAGGAATGTTATTTATTTTCAAGCTCCTTCAACATAAAGGTGGATGTTCAAAGATGCATAGAAGCACCAAAATTGTTTAAATTGATATCACGAAATGATTCAAATGTTCAGGTGTTGGTGAAATCTTTTTTAGAAAAATTTCAAACATCATTGCCCGATGCTCTCTTGATTCCATTTGATAAAAATGAGCCTGATCCACTAGTAAACCATGTGAAAATTGTAAATGAGACAGATATAAATGCTATAAATTTCAACTTTTGGATAGTTGATGGCCAACATACCATTCAATCCGCAAAATAAATTATAGCAAATCCCAAGCATAGTGTATCTGCGGAGGCAAAAAAAAAGTATAAAGAATGTTCTGCTCGATTCTTGGATCCATCAGTTGATCCCATTGTTGTGATTCACATTTGTTGTCAATTAAATTCTACAAATAATGTCTTCTTCAAAAATCCTTTCATTGATTGTGTGCGCTTTGCACGACAGTTCTTAATTGATAATGACAAATTAAAGAAAAGGAGGATTGGAAATTCTAAGACATCGGATGACAAGGTATGTAATTTTAATTATTTTTGCACCTAGACTATTTTAATAATTGATTTTTATTATTATATATTGACTTATTTAATTTCAAAATATTATTCATATTTTCATATATACATTGAATTCTTATTAGTTTATGTTTGTTATTTTTAACAGGTTGACGATGAAATGTTGTGCTCCTTCTTTGATTGTCCACTTTCAAATTTTGCTGATAAAAAAATTCTTTTATATCTTGATCAACCTGTTTGGAATAAATGGGACACTATTTTTAATTGTTACCAATTAGGTACATTGGACTGTTCTCCAATCCAACCTGGTTCTCAAAAGTACAAGATAAATCATCTAAATACTTTGACAACTACTTCTTTTCACCCCCTTCAGGGATTAACCATTGAAGAAATTGGCTCTGTAGCATATAAGATATTGGATGGAACCGTTTGGTTTTCTATTCCATCGAACCATCCAACTGATGCCATAAAGTTAAAAAATTATTGTTCTAAATTGAAAACAAAAAGAACAATCTTGGATGCAATGGTTCAATACTGTTAAAGTCACGATAAAAAAATGAATGATAAGGCTTTAACCACATCCAACATTCTTGAGCATTATGAAATAAATGATATCATATTTTCCAATTTATGTACAACTATTGAAGGGTCTACTTATGTAAAAGGATCACAGAAAACAAAAATAGAGTCATTTTCTCAGCAAGCATGTGAAGTACTCAACAGATTAATAAGTGGATCAACAAATGTTCAACAAGATGACAACTTTGATTTTGGGTGCCAATTTGGGGGCCCTAGCCTTCTTTCAACACTTTTGCACTCTTTCTCTTCTCTGGTTGAGCCAGTACTATATACCGACCTTGTTGTTCTAGATGCACTTGCTTTGAAAGAAGAATCATTCCACATGGCTTACTATATTGAATTGTTTCAATTTTTTATCGACAAAAATGGGTTGACAGAATTTACTATAGTTTTGTTAGAAGACCTTTGGTCATTTAAAGATGTCCACCAAGCTTTGGAAATTTCCATAAAGAACTCCAAGTTCAAGTATAACATCACTAAGGGAATTTATAGGTACAAACAAAATTTGTTTAGTTATGATATAGTTTTAACTATACATTTCTATACCATAGAATTAAAAAAGGTTGAGGCTCTAGAACAGTCTCACACTTTTAAAAACATATTTGATCAAAGTGAGAGAGATGTTGAATTCTGGGTGGATTTATTGGAAAAGCACCAACAAAAGATGGAAGTGAATGTAATTTTTTCTCTTTATGCGGGGACAAATTTAATCAAAACTTGTATTAACTATAAAAGAAGAAGTGCATGCATTGTACAAAAAGAGTCACAAAGGACAACCATGTTGAAAATTCACAAAGCTTTTCAACTGCTAGGATCAAAATCCATCAACATCCTGGAAAATTTAGGTACCACAATTTGTTGTTTCCATTATACTTGTTTGGTTTTATCATTGTTTAGAAGTCTTAATTGCCTACTTTAGTACATAGACTAATGATGGGGATTGTAAAGAAGAAAATGTCGACAACGGTCTACAAAACAACCATCAAGATAATGTGGATAATATTGAAAAAGGTTTGGAAATTGAAGCCAAAAGAGAAGAATATATCATACCAGGTACGTAATTTGTTTGATTGTTTCTCTTGTTTTTATTTAATATTATCTTTTCAACTATTAAACCCAAACTTGATGAACTCCTTGGAAAATTTTGGTACTACACTTCCTTAGATGTTTTTATTATATTAATTTCGATTATATTTTGTTTATAATTCTTAATTCGCAAGTTTTTTCACTGCAATGACTAATGATGGAGATTGTAAAACAGAAAATGATGAAAATGGGAAACAAATAAATAATCAAGTTAATTTGAACAACAAAGAAACAAATTTGGATGTGGAAATAGAAGGGAATGAAATTATTTTACCAGGTACATAGTTTTTTTTCTATTCATCTTGTTATTTTTGAAATCTATTTATTTTCCATATTGCATAACAATTTTGATTGTCAATTATAGGGAACTATAAGAACAAAGGCATTGATCAAGAACATGGTCACAAAATGATGGAAATGGAAAATGCATTAACAGATCAAATTTTGGTAGCCTGTACTTACTTTGAACTTGTGTTTCTCTTGTATTCTGTTGATTATAGTTCACAAATACAATGAATATAATAATTAGGATAATGTGTCACAAAGCTAAAAAATATGAACATACTATGTCGATTATTTATTGTGGTTAATTGTTTGTTTAGTTATTTAATGAATTTTATTCATTGTCAAAATATTTTTTTTATGGTACAATTTATTTGATGACAATGTGCTTGTGCTAGAGGGATAACTTTCCTACACTATCCAATGTTGTTAGAAATGCCATTGTGCTTCTGCTTGAAGTAAAACTAGCATACATTGTATTTCTTTCATTGTGCAATGTATGTATCTGATAACAAAGTGGTTGTACTAGTACGAAAGCTAACACGCGCTAGCTTTCATTCACTATGCAATGTTGTTATAAATTCCCTTATGCTTGTGCTAGAAGGAAAGCTAACTCAGGTTAGCTTTCATTCACTGTGCAATGCGGTTATAAATGGCCTTGTGCTTGTGCTAGAAGAAAATCTAACCGTGTAATGTTGTCAAAAATGCTCTTGTGCTTGTGCCATAAAGAAACCAACCTTATGTTACATTTATTTCATTGTCCAATGTATGAACTTGATGACAATGCCATTCTGCTGGTAGGAAAGCTATCACATGTTAGCTTTCATTCAATGTGCAATGGTGTCATTAGAAATTACCTTCCACTGATGGTAGAATGAAGGCTACCATGAATTAAATTATATTTATGATGTAATGTATTTGATGATAATGTGATTTTACTAGAAGAAAAATTATCATGTTATTTAATGAATTTTATTAATTGTCACAATTCATAATATTTTTCATGTTTATTATAATGACTAGCAATGACAATAAATACATTGATCAGGAGAATGTGGAACAAAGTTGTAATCAAGAACACAATATCGTATCAGGTATATAAAAATGTTTTCTTTCTTTTTTTCATATTTAGTGAGTTTAATTCATTGTAACATTTCATAAGATATTAATTGTATATTATAGAGGCAAACACAAACAAAGATAATAATAGGAAGATAGTGAAACAATGTTAAAATCAAGAACACAATCTAATATTAGATATGTATAGCTTGTCAACTTGTAATTCTTATTTGTTTAATGATTTTTATTCATTTTCCTCATTTTTTTAATGTTTAAAACATAGACAAATAAGGAGAACAAATAGAATTATGAAGTGCAAATCTATAATCATAAACATAATATCATATTAGGTATATCTAACTTGTCTTGTTTTTTTGTTATTTTTAAAATTTTAGTCCTTGTAAGAATGATAACATTTTAGATGTTTATTATGGGGACAAATAAAAAGAATAAAACTAACAATTATCACAATATTAAAGATGTATATATGTATTTCTTTTTAAAAGTGGCATTGCAAATGTTTTCTTTCATTACCAATTAAGTAATAAACATGTTATATTAAAAAAATAGATCAAAAGAATATTTAAATTGGTATTCCATTAAAGGTTTAACGTTTTATTCTCTAGGTTCTATGCAGATATTGAGACAAAGTAATGGCCAATCTGAAAACAGTATACAAAGTACACAAGGTGAGTGTATTTTTTCAACAATTATTTCTTAATGATTTTTGTAGCATGAATACAATGGCTTGACTATTTTATCTGTTATTGTGTTGCAGAAAAAATAAATGGAAAAAAATTAGTTATATTTGAATTAAAAGACATTTTTTATTACAGCGTTGATGATGATGCAACAAGAGAAGATATTGAGAAAATGGGAAGGGTTGCAGATTGCGCAATAGATAAAAAACAAATATGGTTTCATCCACATGCAAAATGTTTTCTTGAAATGTGTTTCAAGAATGAATCTCTTGAGATTGGAATTTGGTCAACTAATTTGAAGCTAAACACGTCAAGAGTTCTAAAAAAAATGGTTTCAGATAAATCACAAAATCAACTTGTGTTTGTGTGGACTACTTCAGATTGCAAGCCACAAAAAGGAAATAAGGCCGCTGAGAATCCAACAAAAGTTATACACACTAAATATTTGAAAAATGTGCGGGATACATATAGTCAATATGATGTAACTAACACTATTATAGTGGATTGTTCATATGAGAGAGTTAAATAAAACCCCACAGAAAATGTGATTCTTGCAACTCCATTCGTTGGAAATAACCAAGGGGATAAATGGTTGATTGATGAGCTATGGAGAATGTTGAATAAGTTCAACAAAGAAACAGATGTCCGAGAAACTTTGAATGCTTTTCGGTGATGAATTGTTCTTCATTATATGTATGACCTCATGAATTATTACTATACGTGCAACATTTTTCAAATTAAGTTCTTATATTTTATTATGCTTTGTCATTATTAGAAGTTAACATATTTTTATTTTATTATTATTTTTATATAAAGATATTGAGTTAATAAAGGTTGCCAATTTCAATTGATGTTTAATGTATGAAGTTGGATGTATAGATTATTAGATAAATGGTAACTTAGTTTGTTTGAATTGGACTATTCAATTAATTATTGCATGTGTGGTTTAATTGATCATTATATCTCTTATAAATTACTGGTTTGAAGAATGGTTAAATGTGAATTTATAAAATTTTGTTATTTCAACATATGATTAGGCTTTATGTGGAAATTTACATATAAACAATTTGATTGCTTGTATTGGGCCCTTCTAGTTATATTTTCCATTCATAGTGCTAGAAGAAAATTTACTATATGAAAGCTAGCATGCGTTAACTTTGATGACAATGTGGTTAGAAGGAAATCTAACATGAATTATATTTCCTTCATGACGTAATGCATTTGATTACAATGTGGTTTTGTTAGGTGGAAAACTACCATATGAAAGCTAATTAGTTTAATTGTTTGAATTGTGTCACTATAATTATATTTTCCCATTGCAGCTTTAGGAACTATTATTAATAACAAAAATAAAATAGAATAAAAGTATTTGATTAATGTATATGTTATCATATCTTCAGTTCAATCAATAGAATGAGGTGACTATATCTATATTTTTTAATTTCCATTTAACTCCTTATATGATTTCCTTTGTATAATAATGGAAAAAATTGACAATAGATAGGAATTACAAGAATTTTTAATATAATTTTAAATATTATGTTTTGATGTCTTTAAGTAATGAAATGAATCTATGTTAATGTTAATGATGTTTGTGGTTGCAGCAAAGATGGGAATTAATATCAGTCGAAAGATGTTGTTGATCTTTGAAATGGATGGAGTGCTCTTCGCGTCATGTACTAGAGATGAACCAAATTGTCCTACTCAAAGAATACCAGATTGGGAATTTGGTGGCAAGTCCTATTTTTTAAGGCCTTTTCAGTCATAATTATTAAAATACTACTTAAAAAATGATGATGTTGCAATATGGACATTAAATGACACATATAAGTACATTCAACATGTACTTGAAAAATCAAATATTGATATAAGAGACTTTGAATTCACATGGGATAGGTCCCATTGTCATTTGCAAAAAAAAATTCGAAGCAGGGGGTACAATACAATATTATGAGAAAAGGTTGAGCAACGTGTGGTCCCAGTATGGAGATAAATATGGAGAATCAAATGTATTGGTAATAGATACATCAAGACCTACTTCTCAATTTGTTGGATATTGGTCAAACCATATCTTGATAAAGGCCTATACAAGAGAAGAGCATGATACTTGGCTTATGGAAGTTTTATTACCCTTTCTTAAGACACTTCATTGTATCAAAGGGAAACGTGAGTACATTAGAATGTTCAATAGAACATCAACTTCATTGTAATAAATGATGATTTTTTTTCAGAAATTTGATCACAAAAAACATTCTGATTTTTCAATACAACTTGGACATACTTTTTAGTGTTTATATATTTTTTGAAATATATGGGAATTTATAGTTATATTAATATAGATTTTTGTTGTTGTTTAAAATTGATTTTGCATTGGCTTTCATATTTATTTACTTATTTTCATTACTACTTGTGTATAAAATGAAATTTAAAGTTTAAAATAACGATGCAATTCTTACCAAAAAGATTAGAATCATTTACTTGATAATAAATGCTAAGTGGTCTATTCATGTTAAATTAATACGAAATGGGTCATAGGTGATTTAGCTAAACCTTTTGAACTATTTAAGATATTTGATTTCTCAATCCAAAACTTCTCCTAAATTTATATAATTCAATAAATTAATTTTTGTAACTGCGATCATAATCATTGACTTAATGATTTTTAGTTGCCTATAATATGCATTCATATGAATTTATAAATGACAGATGTGATTTTCAAATAAAATTTTGTTGTAAAGAAATTTTCATTTTACTTGCTTTCTTTGAAATTATATGGCATTAGACTCCATTGTTTCTGAAAATAAACGAAAAAATTCAAGAACATTGCACACTGAACGAAAACCACCTCTAGATTATATTCTTGTAACTTTGACTGTAGGAAAGCTAAAAGGTAGAGATTCTAGCTTTCCTAACTTTCCATCTAACACAAGCATAATTACATTGCATCGCGAGTTAGCTTTCATATGTTAGTTTTTCATCTAACATATCCAAATTGTCATCAAATGCATAGCACCATGAAGGAAATCTAACTCGAGTTAGATTTCTTTATAACAACATTGCAGGGTGAAGGAAAGCCAATGCATGTTAACTTACAAACGTTAGATTTCCATCTAACAAAACCACATTGTCATCATATACATTACATTGATAAGGAAATCTAACTCGAGTTATCTTTCCTTCTAATAACATTGCATGGTGAATAAAATATAACACATGCTATTTGTTGATTTTTAATTACTTACAATACGCATTAATACTCATGTATAAAAGTGAAATTTAAATTTTGAAAAAATGATGCAATTCTTACCAAAAAAATTAGAATCATTTAATTGAAAGTAAATGCTAAGTGGACTATTCATGTTAAATTAATACGAAATGGATCATAGCTGATTCAATTGAACTTTTTGAACTATTTAATATATTTGGTTTCTCATTTGAAAACTTTCCATAAAATTGTATGCTTAAATCAATTACTATTTATAATCATAATTATAACATATTTTAAAATAAAATGGCATAATGACTTTGAATTGCCTATAATATGCATTAATATGAATCTATAAATGAGGGATGTAATGTTAAAATAAAATTGCATTGCAAATAAATTTTGTATTTCTTAAAAATAATTTAATTCATAATGAGTGTTGAGGGATGTAATGTTAAAATAAAATTGCATTTCAAATAAATTTGTATTACTTAAAAATAATTTAATTCATAATCAGTTTTAAGTGGATTGTTCAATATCATTAGAGGAAATACATAGATGGGTTAATTTTTTGAATTTTTTGAACTATAAAGGCATTTGAATTCATTGTCCAATGATAAATTTTTACAAATTCATATTTTTAAAATAAATTGAAATCATACCATATTTGTCAACCATCCACAAAGTTATTTAATTGTATTTTAGTTAATTATATGCATGAATATGAGTGCATAAATGTGATAAATACATTTTGAATTAAAACTACATATAAACTACTATGATGCATTTTGTTTTTAAAATTTTTAGAATTTCTTGATAATCCGTGTTAAGTAGAATATTCATGCTAAATTTGGGAGAATAGGGGTCATACATGAATGACTTCATTTTTTTTGGTTTCCTCGAATATATTAGATAGAAAACCTCTTGCAACCTAGCATGTCAAAATTAAGTTTTTTGCAATTTTTTGGATTATTTCTTTTCAATATATCTCAATGTCTCACCATTCTTAACATTTAATAAATTATGGATATTCATACATACATCATTATTTATGGCCAGTACCCATGTTCTACTTCTAATTGAGACAATGTTTTCTTTTGAATGTTTGACTACTAAACTTTTAGAATAAGTAATGATAAAATTATAATTGAAGAAATAGTTTCCTTGATTAATCATAGTAAATGGGAAAATAATTTGTCATAGATGAGTGACTTTAGATACACACTTAATATTGAAAATCAATATCTTAAATAACTTATTTGTAGTTACTTTGAATCACTAGTAATCAAAGAACACGAGGACATACAAAGTTTGACTAAAATTCATTAAAAATGTGTTTCAACATCTATCTCTAATTCAATATATTCAAAATTATTGTCATTTTCTCCTCTTCATGAAAGCAATGATCAAACATGGTGTTTTATAATATAAATCTTTTTAGTACTTTGGTCACCTCAAATATAGTATAGAGCATGTCTTAGAGTATTAAAGTATAAAATTATGTGTGCAATTTCATTCAATGTGGATTATTCCCACATAATATATCTCATTGTCTCAAAGATTTTAACATCTACAAAATTATTAATATTCATAGACTCATCAGGATTTATGTCCAACCCATCTAGTTCTAATTGAGATGTAATATTTCCTAGACTAGTTCTATTTGAGATGTAATATTTCCTTTTGAATGGTTGAATACTAAAGTTTTACTTGAAATAAATAAAAAAATATTAATTGAGAAAATACTTCATTAGATTAATTATTCAAAATTTAATGGAATAGTTCTTTGAGTTGATTTTTCTAGATTTAATAGAATATGTATTTAGAGATTTACAAAAAAACTCAATGTGGATGAAGTCCTTGTAATAGAATATTTCCAAATTTAATGAAATATGTGTTACATGCATTAAAAGCACACATTGTGTAGAGATTACCTTGTAATGTCAGATTGGGCCAAAAGGGTGAAGCCAAGCTTATGTAAAGCTTTAGGAATCATTTCAATTGCACCATGATTTCACCTGCCAAACATAATGGTGAAGTTATGATAAACCCAACTAAATATGAAATGATTTTCATATAAATATACATAGAAAGAGAAGCTTACCTTAACTAAACACATAGAGGGCCAAGGGTTGGCTCCTCCTAAATTCATTCTTCTCCCTTTTCCCCGCAAAAAAAAGAAACAATTGGTAATATTTGTTATACAAATGCGAACCTCATTAACATATTAAAGAGTTAAAGAGAGAAAAAAATAATGTTATAAATGTTAACAAACCCTTGTAGGATTGGAAATCCTATGCCCAAAATGAAGGAAAGTGATTGAGCTCCGAGTTAACCACATGATGAACAAAAATATGGCAGAGAGTGTGTAGACATGTAATGGAAGCCATGCATCCATGAAAAACTAACAAAACCTTTTAAAACCTTGAAAATCATAGGGTTGAAACCAAACAAATATTGCAGAACCTGAAGGGAAAGTCTAGTTGCAGTACATACCCGTGCAGTGGCTGAGCATAAACCTCCAACATCCATTAACATTAAACCACACAAATAACCTTAATACGAAATGAATGTGATGTAAAAGCCCTCGCAACATTTTGAATCATATGAAGGACAAGTGGAGTGTTAAGATCAAACCCTCTCCAAAATGCATGTGTAACATCCATGTCTATATATAAGCCTGGGTGTACTGTAAACTCATATCGAGGTATTATGATAAGTTTAAATAGACCATTAAAACCTTTTGCAAACCCTTTGTATCACAGTTTAGATCCACCTTGTGTCTCCCATTGCCGCATGCCATTTTCATAACATAAACTTTAAACCAATATATATACCTTGCACCATCACCTTGTTGCTTGTAAAGAAATGGGATAATGATGCCAAAATATGCTCTATGCAGTCTTTATATTGTCGATACTCACTTTATTCGGTTCTATACTTAGAAGAACCACTAAATTTAACCAACCCTGTTATAGCTAATTTTACCACACATGGTGAATCACATTTTTATTAACTTCACTGTCCCTCTGTAGAATCCTTAGACCCCATGGACAATTTTTGTACCTTTGATGTTTCGAATATCATTCCTAAAAACATGTAAAAATTGCCATACACGACTTTTAAACCCTTTTTCGCGTATATACGCGGGTTTGACCGCTAAAACCACGTACATTGGGATGTGTGCAAAAGGCCAAATTCTTTTGGATTTTTCCTTAATGTGGATCCAACTCACTTGTCTCCTGGCATTCCATATGCCTTTAGATCACTCAGATTTGACCTTTCATTACCCCATTGAAGAGCTATATGAGGAACCCTTTGGATACATTGAAGGCATGAGGAATTGAAGAGCAAGAAAACTATAGTACATTCTTGCCGGAGCTTATACTTGATTATGCATCCCTTTGTCCCTTGGAGCACTCTTGTGTTCTTCCCAAGCTTTCCTTTTGCTTGTGATCCTACTATCGAGAGATGGAGGATTGAAGTGGCGGAGGCCCAAGTGGGGAACTCGGTTTCGCGGATTCATAGACGTGCTAACAGAGGTTTTCTCTATTGTAATCTCTGTTTTATATTAATAGAAATATCTTTTCCTGTCCAATAATGTGTATTTGAATGAATATTTGATCCATGGATGATTTCAAATGCTTATATGTTATTGATTATATATGCTAGAGTAGGTATAACACAATTATATATGGCATGCTTGTTTTGTTTATTGACTGTTGAGGAATCAATTTATCAATTCAAGCTAGAGTTGGAAAGCTCAACGAGGATCTACATCAACCGTCCAGAATAAGGTAGGAATCGAGATCCTTTAGTGTTAGATATTTGGTTTCCCTTGGATATAGGAAAGGATTGATTTGTGGAGTTAAGATGTCAGTTGTGGTATCCCAAGCCATAGGAATTTCTCTCTATAACAGAATTGGTGACTCCGCTGGGAGTTCCTAGTAATTGTCCTTTGGAGGTTTTTATCGGCATTCAATGTTATTGAATTTCTCTGATTTCTCTATTTCTAAGTCGGGTCTAGGGGCATGTTTGCCTAGTAGTGTCTGATTGGTGTGAATTTTGTCTCAGCTTATCTGTTTGCCTTCATTTTTATACATTTTTCTTCCTGTATGCGAGTTTTTAACTCACAGTCCCATATATACACGGTTTTGACCGCTATATCCATCTACATACATGAGTTTTCTGCATACAGTCGTGTATTCCCTGAATTTTTCCTTTTAGAGGAAGATTGATTATTGCTGGGTGAATTTTGATGATTGCTAAGTCTCCTTTGATACTGCTAGAGTCTGTATACACCTTTATTTCTGACCAGAGACACATTTTTTAGGGTAATATTTTTTTTTAATAATGTTCTTGTCATTGCATTTTCGATTTTTTGTTTTTGGATTAGTGCATTAGATTTATTTTACGTTAGGTCTTTGCGTGAGTGCTATTTGATTGTTCTTGTAGATTCTAGGGCTGGTAGAATCATTGTTTTGATTTGCTATCTCATTTTTAATCAAAAAATAAAAAATATTTGCTTCTTTGCATCATTATGCATTGCACTTTGCATTTTGCATGGTACTTGCACTAGATTTTCTTAGACAAGTATTAGTTAGGATTTCATATAGGAATGATTGCATTTGTCATTTGAAGAAAATTTTCCATTTCACGTAGTAGCATGCCCTATTTTTTATTCGACACACTGCATTTGAATTGATTGTTAGGTGTGCATTTTACTTCATGTTGCATCATAACACCATTGGTGGTCATCTACCTTTTTTGAGTAATAAAGCCAAATAAAATCAATGCTTAATTAAAATGGATTGCACTATTTTCTTTGATAGGGTACACCAACAATATTACATTTTAGGGTCTTGGAATTGTTCATTGAAAGTAAATTCTCCAAGACCACTAAACAACACGATCTATGTGTATGTCCAGGTGAGAGTGTGAAATTTCTCGGTATAATTAGTGTTTCTCAGGATCCTCCTCTTATAAGGAAGTTAAGCACAAGGTAGTGTGAGTGGTTATTGATTGGGATCACCTCTAGTCATAATTAAGTAGCACCGAAGATATTTCCAGGATTGTATTCGTATATGGGGACTCTCTCAATAGTTTCGGGCTTTGCTACCCCTCCTGAGAATTGATTATATTGAGGTGACCTTAGTTTCCCTACCTAGGTTATTGAGGGGTACTTTGCAAGGGTTATTCTATAGGTGTCCCAGACAGGTTGGGGTCAGACAGCACAGTCGCTATATGCATTGAAGCTGAGGGCCACAATAATTGGTTACGAACCTCTGCTTGTTGTGTATGGGAGTCTCAATCCTCACCTGGGTGAGACATACTTGCTTCATTTGAGAGATCACATATCCTACACTTGTTTGCTTTTGATTGGATTTAGATTATATTGGTGTATGTTCTGTGCATGTTATCTTGCTTAGGGTTTGTGTAATTAGAAGATTCTTTTTCATTTTTTGAGTCAATGTGGATTCAGGTGCGGCACCCCCCTGTTCTCGTCGTTTAGCAGGACTTTCGCCTTCCACATCTCCTCCTCCTTTAGGAGAGAGAAATAGACAGTACAGGAGGAATACTTCTCACATTGATTCACACAGGATGGGAGATCATGAAGATGAAATTCCTGAGTTGTCTTCTCCACTTTAGGAGGTTGGGGAAGAAGATCCTACTCATGTATATGATCCTTCACATGATATACCTACACAATCCGGGTATGATCCCTCATTCAAAGGTATCCATTATTGGCTTTCGGGCGATGAGACTCATCTTGAACATGCAAGCACTAGTTATGTTAGTTATGGCATGTCTGGTATCCCTGCACACGATCCGACACATCATGCCACGTTGGAATTTGATCCTAGCACTATGTCTGGGGGAATTCCCATTCATTTCCATGTGGAGAGATTTGGGATCAAAAGTCACATTGCACCCTCCATCCTGGCAGTGGAGGCTACATCTCATGTTCGTCCTAGACCTAGTGTTAGTATTCCTATTCAGATACCAGAACCAAGACGAGTGACTATAGGGAATACCACTTACATAGTTTCACATGTCCCTTCGTCCTCTATTCCTAGTTATTTGAATGCTATTCCTCCCTATCATTCACGTGGTCCTTCGGGTCAGAATGTAGCTACAAGTAATGTGCATAATGTTGCTACTCGCGTGGTTATATCTGAGATTCAAGTACCTCTTGTTGTCTCGAGAGGTCATACTCCTACTTCCGGAATGTTTATTTCTACCCATGGAGTTTCTCATGGGACTTCTTATGGACCATATTATGGACTGCAGTATGCACAGATTTATTCACCTTATCCATACGGGTATCAAGAACTCACTTAATCCCCAAATTATGGCTTTGTAGCCCCAAATAGTCAAGGTAAACCACATTATGGTGCTTCTATGCCACCCTACAGGGGTCAAACGAGAGGAGGATACTATGGACATGGCCATGGTGTTTATGGTCATCAGTCCTATGTGAACCAAAATTATCAAGGAGCATCTCATTGACCTACTCAACCTAGACTCCCTTTCCTCGCAATGTTAAATTTGCTTCACTTGTCAAGACTAACAAACGATCCAGTCTCTCATGACTCGCCTTAGATGGCTGTCCCTAATAAGATTCCCTCGAACATTCCCAAATTCGAGGGAAAACTAGGATAAAATCCTAGTGAACATGTTACTACATTTCACCTTTGGTGCTATTCTAATTCCTTACACAAAGATTCGATCCATTTAAGGCTATTTCAATGCACTCTTACAGGTCCTACAGTGAAATGGTACACAGATTTACCTAGGGGGGCATTAATTTTGTTCGATGACTTAGCTATGAATTTTCTCAACCACTTCCATCTACCAGTGCATTACAATGTCGGTATGGAACTCTTGTCAACATTTGAGCAAGACAAAGCCACGCATATCTCAGACCATATCCAAGAGTGGCATAGAAGGAAGAGATTGATTAAAGCCTTCATACCACGGAAGTTTCTCCTCAAATGGTTCCTTAAATCGTTACTACCTTATATAACGAAGGATGTTTCTACATCTGGAGTTCAGAATGAGGAACAAGCTATTTTTAAGGGTGCAGGAATTGGATTTGATTTATGCTAAATCCGATTTGTTATATGAGATCATTTCTAATCCTCTGCGTTCTAGTTTCAACCCTAAGATCAAACCTGGAAAACATGTCGATGGCATTGTTGGTTGTACAAGTACCAAAACTACAGATTCGGTTGTGAAATAGATGAGTCAATTTCCTATCAACCAATATACCTTAGTACAAGCCACAGCTTCATCTCAACCCACCCAAAAAGTGAGTGTGATTTCAGTGCAATCGTCGGACCAAAAGGGTAACCAGCAACCCGAACGGAATAAGAAGAAGGGTAAAAACAATCATAAGGGTGGGAATAGGAATGAAAATGCCAGTTATAATGAAAAGAACACCCAAAATGCTGGGGCAGACAAGAAACCTAAACATAAGTTTAATTTTCCTTCCAATTTGTGTAAGGATGAAAACCTCACTCACTTGTGCCCTTGGATAGATAAAGCCTCGAGGTTCATAGCGCAGGGCCCAACTGTGCTGACTAACCCTTTATCTCAGAATCAAAATATGAACTCAAGGACCCATGATCGGTCTAGTGGGAATCAATATCCGTTGGAAGCTTGTAGTGGTCATGGTTGCATCAACATGGTGTGTGCTGCTAAGGTTGTGCTTTGTACGAAGGACTATGGTTCGTCACAACCAGACCTTGAAAAGGAACCTGCTCCACCTGGGAGTCCTTTGTGTATTAAAATCCCTGTGGATAAACATGAAGTTGCACCTCACATTCCTAAGGGATTCCTTAAGTGTTCAAGGCAGAATCCTAATGCCTGAGCCACCTAGAACTATTTTGTTGTCGAGGATTTGGGCCACACCTTGTGCGATGTCTGCACTCGAAGTACTTCAGAGTTGTTCTTCACAAAGGAAAACTTTGCTTTTTTCTCTTGGTGTTAATAATGATCACTCTTCCTCTGTCATCAAATTTGAAACCATGGGACTACAGCCTCGCTTGCCTTACTATATGTCTCTCTTGATTCATGTAGAATGTCTTAACATTACCATCCAACGCACTGTGATGGATGAAGGCACTGCTGCTTTTGTAATGTCTTTAGTGTGTTGGAAGGGTTTGGGTTTCCTTGAGTTGTCTAAATCTGCTACCATGTTGACTGATTTTGATGGTAGATCATTTGAGCTGCATGGCATTCTTCCTTCCCTTAAGGTCCGTTTGGGAGGGAAGACTGTCATGATCGAGGTCGAGGTGGTTGATGGGCTCCTTTACTACAATCTATTACTCGGTAGGAATTGGATGTACAATATGCAAGCCGGATCTTCTTCTCTATTTTGAGTTGTATGCTTTCCATTTAATGGGAAGATAGTTACGATTGATCAAATGTCATTCAAGAATCCATGTGTTACCGCATCTTTGGGAGCTTCTGTCCTAATTTTTGTGCACTCTCAGCTTACAACTGGGAGTGTGGGTGTTGGTATATACCCATCCCTTATGGAATCCTTTAGTTGTCCTGCACCTGTTCTTATGATCGGTTCTAGTTTCGGTGAGGCTTCGTCGTCATTGCATTCAGTGTCTTTTCACACCACTCATATGGAATATCCTTGGATTATTCCTACACCGAGTCCTTTGTGTGAGCCTATCAAGACAGACGTGCCATTGCCTGCAGCAATGATAGCATATCAAGCTAATCTTGAATATGTTGTAGAGCCTAGTCCTTCCTCTTCTTGGATGGAGGAGGAGGACCCATATGTGCTTCCTGCATGGGCAGTTGAGTCTTCTCACGCACATGACTACATTGATAGTGTTTTTCCATCAGATG
The DNA here is from genome assembly GCA_001517045.1 of Pseudotsuga menziesii. NCBI lineage: Eukaryota > Viridiplantae > Streptophyta > Pinopsida > Pinales > Pinaceae > Pseudotsuga > Pseudotsuga menziesii. Next base: position 74,822 of record LPNX011165664.1, on the reverse strand, counting down.
AAGCTATTATTGAGGCTATGTCTGGAGTTGAGCCACCTTGGGAAGAGTTGCATCATAGATATTACTTCCTTCCTGAGCTTGACCATTTGGAGTGTGAATACTTTAGGGATATTCTTAGTGAGATAATTGGTAGTCATGTGGTTCCATTAAGCTCTCTTGGTCCGATGGATGATGGAAACATGGTGAATATATCTCCTACCATCCCTATCAACATCTCTCATGATCTTGGCAAGATTGAGAATGTCTATATTGGGGCAGAATGTTCCCATGCTGAGGTTCAAGAGTATATCGAGCTGTTCAAAGAATTTCATGATGTATTTACTTGGTCATAACAGGAAATGCCAGGTATTGACCCTCGCATTGTTGAGCATCAAATTAAAACTTATTCCAATGCTAAGCCTATTCGACAACACTTGCATGCGGTGAATCCTAGGAAAGCACCTGCAATTAAGGCTGAGATAGAAAAACTATTGAATGTTGGTTTTATCTATCCCATTCCCTTGATGGAGTGGGTTTCAAATCCTGTTCTGGTTGATAAGAAACAAGGAACGATCTGTATATGCACTGATTTCTATGACTTGAATCATGCCTATCCTAGGAATACTTTTCCGACACCATTTATTGATCAAATTTTGGATGAGTGTGTGGGAAGCGAGGTATTTTCCTTTATGGATGGCGTTTTTGGATACAGTCAGATACAAATCAAACTTGAGGACCAACATAAGACTAGATTTATTTGTCCTTGGGGTACCTTTGCATATTGGAAAATGCCTTTTGGCCTTAAAAATGATGAAGCCACTTTTCAGTGGGCTATGACCTTGATCTTCCATGATCTCAATTTGATTATTGAAGTCTTTTTAAATGACCTCCTTGCCCATTCTCGTCGGAGGATGTGTCATTCCTACCATTTGAGATTAATGTTCGAAAGGTGTTGCCATTACTTGGTCAGGTTAAATCCTGATAAATGCATCTTTTATGTGAAGTCTAGTAGCTTATTAGGGTTCATTGTCTCCAAGGAGGGTATAAGAGTCAACCCTTTGAAGGTTGTGGCAATACTTCAATTGTCTCCCCCAAAAAACATTAGACATATTTAGTGTTTACAAGGCATGGAAAATTTCTTGCGGAGATTCGTCGTTAACTTTGCCAATTTGACTAGAGGCGTTATGCGTCTTTTGAAGAAGGAAACTACCTTTTTCTGGGATAAGTGGACCCAAGAGTCCTTTGATGCGCTTAAATGAGTCTTAGCATCGGCCCCAGTGATTAGCCCACTCGACTATAGCCATGAATTTTTACTTTATGTGGACGCGTCCATGGAGATGATTGGTATGGTTTTGGTTTAGGAGGATGAGGAGATCTAGGAGCATGTCATATATTATTTTAGCCAAAACCTTATAGATGTAGAGATCTGTTATTACCATGTGGAGAAACTTGCCTTAGCTACCGTTCATGCGGTTCAAAGATTGAGACACTATATCCTCCTTCGCCAGACCTTGGTGATAGCCCATGTTAATCCATTTCAGTTCGTCCTCACTAGAAGGATGATAGGGGGAAAGTATAATAAGTGGACTATCATCTTGCAAGAATTCGATCTCGAGTTTGTTTTGGCAAAATCAAAGAAATCATTTATTTTTGCAAAGCTTATATCTGATTTCCCAAGAGAGGAGGAGGAGGAAGTTTGTGAAGATATGTTTGTCGATGAGCACATTTTCCTTATCTCAACTTTGGATCCATGGTATGGGGATATTATCATATATTTACAAACATTGAAGGTCCCTACTCACCTTTCACGGGATGAACGAAAATGGTTACGTCACGTATCCAAGAATTACCTCATAGTGGATAACACATTATACCGCCATGGGGTAGATTCCATTTTATGTCGTTGTTTAACTCATGACGAGGCTGAGCTTGTGATGAATGAATGCCACGGAGGGACTTGTGGTGGTCATTTATCTGGGATTTCTACATCCCAAAAAATCTTGAGAGCGGGTTATTTATGGCCGTCGATCTTTAAGGATTGTGTTAATGCGGTCAAGAAGTGCCACCCTTGCCAGGTTTTTGCATGCAATATGCACTCACATCCTCCCTCATTATATCCAATTATCACCACCAGTCCCTTCACTAAGCGGGGGCTTGATTTCATGGATTGCAACCCAGCTTCAGCTAGGGGGTATCATCATATTATCATGGTTGTTGACTATTTCAAGAAATGGGTTGAGGCTATGCTCATAGTTAAATTCAATGGTGAGACACCGACACATTTCATATTCAACCAAATCATTACTCGGTTCAGTATTTTAAAAGAGCATGTCATTGACCATGGTAGGCACTTTCAGAATCGAATGATGGAATAGTTGGCCCCAAAGTTAGGGTATAAGCAGGAGCATTCTTCTTCTTATTACGCTCAAGTGAATCGATAGGTTGAAGTAGTGAAAGAATCACTCAAGTCTATTCTCCAATGAACCATCACTCAAAGCAAGACCAATTGGCATATTATGTTATATCCTGCTCTGTGGGCTTATAGTATCGTGGTTAAGACTGCCACCAGTTTTTCTCCATATCAACTTGTACATGGAGTGGATTCTATATTACCGGTTGAGTGCGAAATCCCTTCTTTGAAGCTAGCCATAGAGCTCTTACTAGACACTTCCCCATTGGAGGAACGTTTGGTCCATTTAGAGTAGCTTGATGAGTAGCGCTGAGATGATTTAGTGGCTCTATAAGTAAATAAGCATTGCATGAAGGTCCAATATGATAAATCTATCTATCCAAGGAAATTTAGTGAAGGATATTTTTCCTTTTGTGGGATCAAGCTAAAGAACCCTTGGGGGAAAGAAAATTTAACCCCATGTGGCATGGCCCTTACGTTGTTAAACATGTGTTATAGAAGGGTGCATATGAGTTAGTATATTATGAGGGCATGGCCTTGGCGGAGACTAGAAATGGGCTCTATCTTAAAAAGTACTATGCATGATTCTCAGCCAGGGACGACTATTGTATATTATTGTATAGTACTTTGAATAGTTAGGTTTTTCTTATGGTGATCGGGTTTGTTGATTAGTTTTCATTTCTTATGGCATATGTCAATGGAGTCTTCCATCTATATAGGAATCGTGGATGGTGCTAGCTTCCATACCCAACACTCAGCCTCTATTGCTTGGGTGATTTATACTCCTATGGGTCAGGTATTATCTTTAGGAGGCCTATGTTTACTGCCCTCTTCAAACAATGTTGCTGAGTATAGTTCCATTATCGAGCTTCTACAAGATGCCATTTCACATGGTGTTCTATCTCTTGAGGTACGTCTTGATTCGGAGGTAGTAGTGTCACAGCTTAATGGCTTGTATCATGTTATGGATCCAACATTATTACGAATATTCTTACGTGTGAGATTTTTAGAATGGCAATTTGACAACATAACATGCATACATGTTCCAAGAATTTATAATCAATTTATTGACTAATATGCTAACTATGTGTTACATTGGCATTTGTTTCACAAACAATAAGCTCATCACAAACATATATTTTTACACATGTAAATAAATAAACCAATCATCATAAAAAAAATTCACTAAACATCCAAAATGTGATAATACATAAGTATCATAATACAAAAATGTGGCTTATGAGCCACCAAAATATAAATACATGGTAGTACAAAATGTGTCACTCCCATATATCTAAGATTGGGGAGGAGGAGGGGGGTTCTGATTGTGGAATGTCACCATGGCTCTAGCTAGCCATCGAAACAACCACACCCATGCTCGTGGCACACCCACCACCTGACGCTGCATGGCCTCAGGCAATTCCTTGAATTGCACTACGGGTACCCTATGTGTCAGCCACACGAAGTTGGTATGAATGCTTTGGAGCATCCGCTCCGCATCCACACCCATAATGTCATCTCCTCTTCCCCTTTGTCTATGATGAGGGAAGCCTTCAGGCCACCATGGTCCTACATCTGCATACATATGACAGGATGTCACTATGTGTTGTCATGCAAAAACATGTCTTTTTGAGTCTATATATATTAAAAAACAGAAAAAAAATTAAATAATTCACAAAGCTTAAAAAGAGGGTTGCGTTACCAATGTCACCATATGTTGATCCTGGTGGTAGAAGCATGTCAGGATCTCCCTAAAAATCTATCCCCGCATAGGGGTAATCATCGATGGCAAATATCTACTGCCACCACCATGGAAAGAAATCAGCTGGATAGGGGTTCGACACCATATGTCGATCCTAGAACACGCTCAAAGAAAAATGTTCTCAGTATAGTGGTGAAACTGAAGTTTCATACCTTGCCCATCTTGCATTTGCTGAACTGGTGCTTCATGTTGCTCAATAGCGTAGTGCTCCAATCATAAATCATGGGTCTCATGCACTCCACTACATAGAACGTCAGGGGACACAAGGCCTGGTGGAGTGATGCTAGCCCTGCTATCCTATCGAGTGTCAGTAGTATGGCCTTTAGCCCTAGCACCTGTATGGAGTTAGTTGGGATCTGACTCTCAACCTTCTCTGTGTCCAGATAATAGTATATAGCTATATAATCATCTATGGTGAGGCCACATCTGCGCCCGCAAGAACATAGGTTAACCATTCCCCCCCATTAGGACAATCCAGTAATGAAGTATATGTCCTCCACTTCTATGGTAAGGGACATCCTGTCGATCTAGAATGACTCTGAGTCAGGATTCCAGTATTCTACTAGCATTTGCAGTAGTCTTGGATTGGCCCTTAAGCCACGAAGACACCAAAAATTGTAGATCCCGTATGCATGAAGAGCTTGCTGTGCCATTAGATCACCTCGTACTGCTTCTTCTACATCCCTATGCTCTTGTTCCCTCCATTCTAGAACTATCCTGCACATTTAATTCAAGTTTGGGTCATTAGATGTCTTAGAAAAACCTGAACGTGGCTGCATACGTGACTGTTTGCTAAATAGCCGCGTATGTACGCGACTTTGGGACATTTTTCGGCGTATAGCCAGCCCTATACGCGAAAAAATCCTTGATTTCCACGTGGGCCGAGGCGCATAATTTAGGATGGCCTAGAAATCAAATTGGACCATGGAAAATTGAAAATTTTACATGTAAATGAAAGAGGAGGGCATGGGAAGTTACTTGGAAAAAACGGTGTCGGATTCCACCGACTGGATCTCCCTGAATTCGTATTTGAAGTTCTGAGCTCAATTGGGTAAAAATTTCAAATGTTATATAATGGTTTGAATTTTTTACTATTTATAGAAATTTTTCAATTTTTTGAAAATTTTTACCCCCTTTTCTATAGTTTTGGACCATTTTTGACCCTTCTGGACCGTTTTTGACTAATATATGATGTAGGAGACCGTTTTGAGTGTCCTTTCGACCGTTGTTTTGACCTGTTCATGCTAATTTCAGGTATGATATTTAAACTAGCATATAGGTTAGGTTTCACCTCCATTTGCATTTTGCATGACCTTATGAACGTTTCATTATGACCTTAGGTGCAAACTCATTCTATCTTGTCATGGAACTTTCTTGTTGTTTTAGAAGTGACATGATGTGAATGGTAGAGCTTGAACTTACATGGGTACCCTAGTTAGCTCCTTGTTTGCATTTGGTGCCCATGCCAATAGTTTGTCTTTTAGGATGTGGGAGTCCGTTGTATAGTATTGCCATGACATTTTGCAAGAGCCTCACACTCCTCTTGATCTTTTGCTGGTTTGTTTCCCCAGAAATCCCTTATGTCAAGTTGTAATTGCATTATCATGAGATTTACCTACCTCATTGAGCCTTATGGCGGCTTCCCTTACTTTGAGTATCAGCCATATAGCCCGAGCTTGTGTCATGTCTAGCCACGTAGAGCCATTTTCTATATCCTTCACAGCTTGATTCCCTATTTTTACAAGGAGGGGACTTTCCCCTGAGTGTCACTATCCTACACATGTCTCCTTGCATTGAGCATAGGTATGTTCCACTACTTGGAACTAGTTTGTTTTCCCATTTGACACTCGTCTCCTCCTAGTCTGTAACTTTAAAGTGATTTTATTCTCTTTTGAGATTTTCAAATATTTGAAAAAGTCCAAAAAAAAAATATAAAAATCCAAAAAACTGGACAAGAAAAGATGTTATCTTTGGCAGTAGTCAGGTCATGTTTCCTTCGAACAGAGCACTGTATATCACATCTGTTGGTTGGGTTAATAGTTTGAATTTAGGAGTTGTACTCATTTATCTAATTTTATGTCCACTGACTGGTTAAGGTTCCTGTCCCTATGGAGCCTCTTTCGATGCCTCTTGTGTCGTAGAGATGTCCCAGTTTTGCATATCAAGTCTATTCAGTCACCATTTTCCTTTATGCTCTTGTTCGAAGGAAGTTGAAACCTGAGTCGGCCATTCCTCAGTTATCTTGACTTTGCATGTCGACCATTCCCAGTACAGTTACTGGTTCCTACACCTTATGATTGAGTCCTTCCACATTATATAGCTTTGCTGAGTACCTCATGTTGGATGATGGGGGATGCCTTAATGCCCTCCTTCCAGCGGATTTCATCGTACCAACTTCAGATCATTTATTCTGGGATAGGAATCTAGAGTCATGTTTGAGTGCCTTGAGACTTGCAATCATTAGTGGCAGGTTCTCTTGCCATCGATAGTTTTTGGGAATACATCAATGTCCCCTAATCGATGGATTCTCTCAAGTGTTCGACCTCAACACATTTATTCACACTTGTTAGTTTGCACTCTATTACCTTGATTCCCATTTTAATTATTGGTGGGTGATCTCACATCTGTTAACGGTATACATCAATGACCGGTAATTAGACGATGGAATACTATGTTCGACCTCGACACCTCTATTCACATAGTAGGACATGTACTCATAGCGGTTTGTGTAGAAGACCTTCTAGATTGGTGGCATCTCTTATATGCAACCTCCTTGATTGTGCAAGTGTTCATGAGATTTCAGCTCTCATGAATTGATTCCAGTATATGTTAGAAATTTCTAGCCATTATGGAGATCTTGATCCATTATATATCTTCAGTATTCATGGAGATCGTGATCCTTTGTATATCTTCATCATGGAGATTCTGATCTATTTATATTCTACATGGTGATGACCACACATGTCATATTGTATCATGCTTATTCATGGCCATTGTACTCTTATGTATCCGGGACAGCTATATCTATTTGCATTTATGTGCAAAGTTGTATCATTGTATAATGCTAATTGGATGGTTGGTTCTTCCACTGGTTTCTTCATCACTTCACTTCTGGGATGGACTTATAATGTATTTCGTCCATCATATGACCCCTCTGACCTCACACATTAGGGAGAATCTATTACAGCTGATTTTACCACACATGGTGAATCACATTTTATGGCCTTCCCTGTCCCTTTGCAGACTCCTTAGACCCCATGGACCATTTTCGTACCTTTGATGTTTCCAATATCATCCCTAAAAACATGAAAAAATTGTCATACGTGAATTTTAAACCCTTTCTCATGTATATACGTGGGTTTGACCCCTAAAACCGTGTACATTGGGATGTGTGCAAAAGGCCAAATTCTTTGGAGTTTTCCTTGATGTGGATCTGACTCACTTGTATTTTGGCCTTCCATATGCCTTGAGATCACTCCGATTCAACCTTTCATTACCCCATTGAAGAGCTATATAAGGAACCTTTTGGATACATTGAAGGCGTGAGGAATTGAAGAGCAAGAAAACTATATTCCATTGTTGGTGGACCTTATACTTGAGTCTGCATCCCTTTGTCCCTTGGAGCACTCTTGTGTTCTTCCTAAGGTTTCCTATTTCTTCTAATCTTGCTATAGAGAGATGGAGGATTGAAGTGGTGGAGGCCTAAGTGGGGGACTCAGTTTCTCCAATTCGCAGATGTGTCGACAGAGGTTGTCTCTATTGTAATCTCTATTTTATATTATTAGAAATATATTTTCCTATACAATAATGTGTATTTGAATGAATATTTGATCCATGGATGATTTCAAATTCTTATATGTTATTGATTATATATGCTAGAGTAGGTCTAACATGATTATATATAGCATGCTTGTCTTGTTTATTGAATGTTGAGGAAGCAATTTATCAATTCAAGCTGGAGTTGGAAATCTCAATGGGGATCTACATCAACCGTCCAGAATAAGGTAAAAATCTAGATCCTTTAGTGTTAGATATTTGGTTTCTCCTGCATATAGGAAAGGATTGATTTCTTGATTCAAGCTGTCTGTTGTGGTACCCCAGGCCATAGGAATTTATCTCTGTAACAAACCCGTCCAATGGTCCCTCCAGCGCTGAACAAAGGGAGGACTTCAAACATTCAGTAAACTCAATATCATAATAATTTCGCTCATTGAAATAGAAGGTGGGTTAACAGCAGTGGCTCAATGAGCAAAATTTTAATATATTATGATCTATATCCATGCAGATCGACAATGGACTCCAAATTTTATAGGTCAAAATATATTAAAATTTCACTCCCATCCTGATCGTTAACTTGCTTGCTAGTTGGATCAATGAAATCCTTCAGGATCTCCATATCTGTGTCCCCACTAGATCAAGAATGGACTTCAAATATGATGAAGCAGATTTTGTGAAAAACTCCACTCACATCAAAAGTTTTCCAAATCATGCAACTCCACCCAGCGTAATCACTATGCGCCGTCGATTTAATTTGACGATCGATCTATACCATTGATCTCAATTCCATATTCGAGCGATCATCTCTGATTTCGCAATATCATTCCTTCTTTATATTTCTCATATTTTATCTAACAGAATTCTCCTTCACCCATTGATAGTCTCCACATCTAATTTCCATTGTACGATCTCTAGTTGTATGTGCAATTAGTTTAGGTTTAATTAAAGTGATACTTCTAATCGTGAAATGCCTTTTCAACCATTGATGTCTCTAAGATGTAGATATTTAAATCTATGATTGAATTGGTCAATGGAATGATCAATTCCTTTCTGTAGCGCTCTATGCACAAATAGTTTCGATCTTCTATACATATATCATATTTCAAAATACACACATACACATATAGTGTTTCAAATCAATACTTCTAGTGATTTAAACAAAGGTATAAATACTTAAAAATACTTGTAGAGTAAACTCTATCTTCATTCAACGTAACCAGAGGTAAAATTTGATCTAACACAGTCTCTATACTCTCCACTCCACACTCTCTCTTCACTCATATACTCATAATACATAAATGCCTATCTACTTCACAAAATATTTCATTAGAAATTGAATGCAAAAGTAGGTCATTACAACCAGAGACATATAGTCGTTGTGTATGATCCAATATTCAAAATAAAATCTTCCTCTTTTTCCTTAACAACTAGTCCTTTATATTACATGCAAATTTCTATGAGCTCTTAAAAGACTCTCTAAGATACCAAAATGTTGTGTAACTAAATGACTCATACTGTGTCTTATACAATCATGTTTATGTTTTCATATCCCATAAAAAATGAGTGAACTCCTCGTTAATCTCTATTAACCCTATGACTCACTAATAGATTGTTGAATTCACTCAACTAAACAACTAACTCAATGTTTATAAAACAAAAGAATATTACAATTGTATGAGACCCTAGGTCTCCTTAAGAGTTCCCTTGTGTAATGCCCATATTAATTAATGATTATTAGTAAGTGATTTTAATTAATATAAACAAAGAAATATATATAATTATTAAGGTTAATTATTAAAGATTTATTATTTAGTTATTAATAAATAATAAACAAAATTATTATTGTCATTACCTTGCCGCTCAATATAAAACTTAGGTAAACCATTTCTAGGGCATTTGGTTAGATGGAATAAACACACCGTTCAAAGAAACTAACACATGTCAAACGGAAATTTTATTACACTACCCAAGAAAAAGAATAACTTAAATTAATAAAAGGGGCGGTGGAAGAAAGGGCGGTGGAAGAAGGAAGGCGGTGGAGGGAAGGAGGTATAAGGGAATTTTTACGGAAGAACAGGGGAGGATTTTTTGATATAGGAAAGAACGGGAGTGAAGAAATTTTTATGGAAGAACAGAGAGGAAAGGAGAAATTTTTGGGATTTACGCCAGGGAGATTTGTATTCTAAGTGAAGGAGGTTGCTATCCATTTTCTTGGTACGTGGGCTCGGGGGCTAGGAAACCCGTAGGTTTCCTAGGGCCAGCAAACCTGCTGGTCGGCAGGGTGGAAAATCAGAGCCGAAAATAAGGCTCCTTCAGGAGCAAGAGAGGGAAAAGCAGGAGCAGGAGCAGAAGCAGGATTCAAGAGCGAAACAAATTCGAGGTATTTCACTAGTAAACCATCTTTTACTGCACAAAATTTAAATGAAAAAATCTGATGTTGAAATAGATATTTTCTTCACTGTGAAAGATTGACTGAGTGCTCTGCCCGGCAGACAGAGCATTACATAATGGTATCAGAGCATAGGCTCGAACACTTAGACCTAGGCTACCACGACTTCGCATTATTTTAAAACTTACAATAACTTAGAACAAACAAACAAAAAAAAACTTGATATGGAGTAGCATGAACTTTGATTTTTTTTTTATTATTTACTTGCACGAAATTTCCGGCTCTTTAAAATACCTGCATGGACGAGCAAAAATGGA
>LPNX011165664.1:35814-53849 GCA_001517045.1 Pseudotsuga menziesii | reverse complement strand
TTAAATTAATAAAAGGGGCGGTGGAAGAAAGGGCGGTGGAAGAAGGAAGGCGGTGGAGGGAAGGAGGTATAAGGGAGTTTTTACGGAAGAACAGGGGAGGATTTTTTGATATAGGAAAGAACGGGAGTGAAGAAATTTTTATGGAAGAACAGAGAGGAAAGGAGAAATTTTTGGGATTTACTCCAGGGAGATTTGTATTCAAGTGAAGGAGGTTGTTATCCATTTTATTGGTACGTGGGCTCGGGGGCTAGGAAACCCGTAGGTTTCCTAGGGCCAGCAAACCTGATGGTCGACAGGGTGGAAAATCAGAGCCGGCAATAAGGCTCCTTCAGGAGCAAGAGAGGGAAAAGCAGGAGCAGGAGCTGGAGCAGGAGCAGAAGCAGGATTCAAGAGCGAAAAAAATTCGAGGTATTTCACTAGTAAACCATCTTTTACTGCACAAAATTTAAATGAAAAAATATGATGTTGAAATAGATATTTTCTTCACTGTGAAATATTGACTGAGTGCTCTGCCCGGCAGACAGAGCATTACACCTTGACCTTATGAATTCATGAATGAATTCACCCTATTGAGCCTATGCTCTTACATCAAACTCCCCATCTTTAAATTCTTCATGGGATCCTATCCATGAGTTTCTTCCCTGCTATTTTTCTATAGGATTGCAACAGATACCCAAAATGTAAATCTAGGAAGTGTTCTCATCTTAAACAATCCCTTTAGCCATGTCTTCCAGCACTTTGTTTGCAAAAACTATTTTGGTTCCTCCAACATATGTTCATACTTCATATAACAAACAAGTTCCCCTTCCATTTGACCTATAGACAACTTATCAGTAGATTTATCTTCATCTGCATATGAACAAATCAACTTCCCTATTACAAAGGCAAACAAAAAATTTATTAGCATGAAAATGTCTTCCATGCAAGAATTCTTTGCTTGAATTTCTTGGCTCCTTTCACTTTTTCCTATTTATGTCACATCACCATCCTTGGTAATTTCATTAGTCATATAACTCTTAGCACCCTTTATGACTTCATATTGTGCTTCCTCTATCAATGTTATGCTTTCATTTGACATTTCTTATTGGTCTGTTCTTTCCTTCAGCCAATCTGTACAAAACTTGTTAGTCATTTCCATTTCAAAATAATTTACTTGTGAAATTACTTTTACCTCATCTTCAGCTTTCCAATCATTCACAATCCTCTTGTTGGTCATCAACAGCAATTGACTACGAGCTTCCCTTGCTTACCTCTAAATGGATGAAGATTGTGTTTCTTTCCATTCATTTCAAAGGAATAGACATTCATGTTTCCCTCATGCACCAGTTCTCTATCAAACTGGCAAGGACTTCCTAATAAAACATGACAAGAATCCATTTCTATGATGTCACATTTTACCGCATCCTGATAACTTCCAATGTGAAACTTTTCATGGCATTGTTCACTCATAATAACTTGATGGTCATTCTACAGCCATGCAATTATGTATGGTTTTGGATGTACTTTCTTCTTTAAATTCATCTTGTCCACCATTTTTGTAGACACCAAATTATCAGTACTAACACTACAAATAATCAACTTGTAGCAGTTACCTTCAGCTTTGGAAATTGTCTTAAACATGCTTCTCCTTTGAATTGACTCATCAATTAACTTCCTCAACAACAAGGGTTCACCTTGTTCAGGGTAACTCACAGACACCTCTAATTCCTTCAGAGTTTTAGGTTCAACTTGCACTACTTGTTCTCTCCTTTTCCTTGCAACATTCTCTAGAAAATCCCATGACATGTGGCCAAGTTTACCACATGTATAATATCTCATTTGTCCACCTCCTCCTTTGCATCTTCCTCTTGAATCATTTCTCCCAACTTTGTTATCATTATAGGAAATTTCAACTCAAAATGGGCCATTCAACTCTAATTCAAATTCCATGTCATCATGTGTTAGCCAATTAAATTTCTATAAATTTGAAATACCGTATAGGTCTTAAACAAATTTTTAATATAAATTTGGGGATAGGTATCATAAAAAAACTAGTTTTTTTGTTCATATATTCGACATATCTCCCTGTGTTTTTACTCAAATTTCAATTGGGAGAGCTCATTGGATACGGAATTAATTTCTGCATCCAACGAGTACTCACTCTGCATACTTTTCTGGACCCTGCTACCCTAAAAAAAAGAGATACCTAAAAAAGTGTGATGATGACATCATCATCACATTTTTTCAGGTATTTCTTGTTTTTAGGGTAGCAGGGTGTGAAAAAAGAATGTAGAGTGGGTACTTGTTGGATGTGAAAATCAATTCCACATCCAATGAGCTCTCTCGATTGGAATTTGAGTAAAAACATAGGGAGATATGTCGAAAATACGAATAAAAAAATAGTGTTCTATTTTCTTCCTCCAAAATTAATAAATATTATTTTATTATTTTCCTTAGGTGGCCCATTTTGAGTTTAAATTTCCTCTAATGCATCAATTCTGTCATATTGTATTTGTTTATTTGAATGGCTAGCTTCACCTTTCTGTTGTTTTTCCCTTCCTCGAGAGCCTTTCGCCTTTTCTTTCTGACTCCGTTTTCTCATCAACTTCTCCTCAACCCTCAAAACAACTTGATATTCTTCCCCAATAGATATTAATGAAAACAAACCTAATTCATATTGTATATCAAATTGTACTATTAATATACCTAACTACCCTCTCAGGTGTGTCTTCCATATGTCTAGATCTGATATTTACATTATAAAATTCCTTAGTATACTCCCTAATTGTCATTGACTTTTTCTTAATATTTTTCATTTGGCTAAACACAATCAACTTACAGTCCTTAGGAAAAACTTTACCTCTCAATTTAGTTGCCATTATGTTCCAACTATTGAGCCTGGCTTTGTTCTTCAAAATCCTTTCTGCTTGCACACCATCCCACCAAAAGGATGCGTTCCCTCTTAACCTTGTGACAACAAATCTAACTTTCATGTCCTCCTTCACTTCAGCATACTTGAAATGTTTGTTCATAGCATTGATCCAATCAATCAATTCTTATGCATCCAAGCTTCCACTGTAGAATGGCACATCATCTCTTGAACTAGAACCTGCACCAAAAATAGACCTAAACATTCTTACCTCAGGAGATACAACATTTGTTTCCTCCTTCTCTTCAGGTATCTCTTCATCACTTGTGTCTCCAGTTTGCTCATCGTGTCTTCCATTTTATAAGGATTCCAGCATCCCCCTAAGATTTCTTATCTCCTCTCTTAATTCTGCATTTGAAATAGGTCTTCCTCTCCTTCCCCAACCTCTTCCAACTCTGACCTCCATCTCCTGGCAGGACAATCACTACTAGATCCAATAATTCTATCACTAATGACATGCTATGAATTTGTTATTAATACAAGAGTAAAAATAAACTTGTATTCCATCCAGGAAAACTACTCCAACCTTATAAACTAACAATTCACAAACTTTCAGAAACAATAACTATTGTGACCACACCCTCATACCTTCATGCAAAATCCATTTTATGCTCTGATAACAAAGCTGATGCCATAACCCCCTATATGCAGTATTTAGATAGACTGATGCTCAGTTTACTCAGTTCCATATTTAGTAGAACCACTAAATTTAACCAACCCGACCAATGGTCCCGTGAGCGATCAACGAAGAGAGGACTTAAAACCTTCAATAAACTTGATCTCATAAGTATTTTGCAGCCAGCATATGTTGTTAAGTCACCTATTATTTCAATGAGTGGAATGATTGATAACTCTTGGATTTGGATCCACGTAGATCGACGGTGGACTCCAAATGTTATAGGATAGACTATATTAAAATTTCGCTGCTGTCCTGATCACTAACCCACTTGCTAGTTGGATCAGAAAAATGCTTAAGGATCATCAGATCTATGTCCCCACCAAATCAATGATGGATTTCAAGTATGATGAAGTAGATTTCATAAAAATTCCTCTCACATCAAAAGTTTTCCAAACCGTGCAACTCCACCCAGCAGAATCGTTGTGCACTATCAATTTAATTTGACAATTGATCTAGACCGTTGATCTAGATCCCATATTCCAGTGATCATCTCTTATTTTGAAAGCTCGATGCTTATTTATCTTTCACATATTTTATCTGGCAGAATCCTCCTTTAGCCGTTGTTACTCTCGACCTCTAATTTCAACTATACGATCTCTAATTGTATGTGCAATTCATTTAGGCTTAATTCAGGTAGTACTTCTAATTGAGAAATTCCTTTTCAACCATTGATCTATATAAGATGTATATATGTATCTCTATGATTGAATTTATCAATGGAATGATCAATTCCTTTTCGCGGCGCTCTATGCACATACGATTTCGATATTCTATACCTATATAATATTTTGAAATACACACATACACATAGGGAGATTCAAATCAATAATTATTGTGATTGAAATGAAGGTATAATACTTAAAAATACTTGCAGAGTAAACTCTATTCCTCATTCAACTTAACCAGAGCTACAATTTTCTCACACACAGTCTCTGCACTCTCCACTCCACACTCTCTATTCACTCATATACTCATAATACTGAAATTCCTGCCTATTTCACAAGAGCTTTGATTAGAACTTGAATGCAAATGTAGGTCATTACAACTAGAGACAATCAGGCTCTATGTATGCTCCACGATCCCAAATCCGGGCTTCCTCCTTTGACCTAACAACTAGTCCTTTAGATTACATTCAAATTTATGTGAGCTCTCACAAGGATCTCCGAGCTACCAAAAATATTTCTAACTGAATGATTTGAACTATGTCTTATATAATCATGGTTCTGCTTCCAGATATTCTAACAAAGGATTACCATCCTTACTAACCTCTACTAGCCCAATGACTCACTAACATATTGGTTAATTCACACAACTAAACAACTAACTCAATCCTAACTATTACAAGTGGAAAAGGAATGAGATTTCTTATCCATTTTTATTCAGCTTTTATAAAACAAAACAATATTACAAATGTATGAGAGCCTAAGTCTCCTTAATAGTTCCCTTGACCTTTTGAAGTCATGAATGACTTGACCCTATTAATCCTATCTTCCTGCATCAGCTAAGTACCTTATTCCATGGCTTAAAATTATCTATAAGCCACGTTATCACAAAAATTTTCCCATCACATGTAATTCATAAGGTTGTGTCCCCCCCATTTCCTTTATCATATGAAATAAAGTTAGAACTTAATATTGAACACTTAAACCTTATGCATTAGAAGTATATCTTGGTACTAAAGCTCCAAGTCTAGGATTTCAAGTCCTAGATAAGCAAACTTAGTTATTAAAAAGTACATTAGCATCACCTTGGAAAGGGATGCAACCAAGATGTGTTATGAATGGAGTCAACTACAAGCAAACGACAAGCCCTATAGTCAAACCATTAAAAATTCTAGTTAATCTTATCCATTCAAAGGAGTAAAAAGTATGTTATGACTAATAAGCACATGTTGTGAAAAGTAGAATAGTAATTTACAAAATAATTTTTTTTAATGAAAATTACGAGTATGTGACAACAGAATAATCATAATTTAATATTGTCCCTCGTTGAATACCTTGTTTCCATGATATAAAACAATATGTTTTTTTAGTTTATATCAACTCATCTAAAAAATGATGCCTTCATCGCAATAACCCTTGAATACTTTAGTCATGATCATAAAACATGTATTTATAGAATAGATGCGATAGTTGGACTTCATCTTGCAATGGGTCCTTTGTATTCCTTTGGAGATAATTTGTCTTCATGAGAACTATTTAGAAAATTAATACAGGAACAATAATTCTATAGGACTAGGTTTCCAACATAAATAATGATGAATTAGTCCTTAGCTCAATTGGAGTGGTGCTGGAAGTTAATGAAGTAGGGAAAAGCATTTATAAAATTATGAGAGATATAGTGGATAGGACATATAGATAGACTTTCCACTTACAATCTAATGATTTGAATAATTAGGTCATATCTAAACTACAAGAGTGATTTCCATAGCAATGGTGAGTGATACCTATTGTATTTTCAATAGACAAAACATATGTCAATAAAAGAATAACCATTCAAAAGGTAATATTCCTAAACACATTTTTATAGAATATACATCTACTACTACAAATAATTCCTTTATTAATATTAATTATTCTATATTTATTTTTCTTATCAATATAGAAATACTTTAATGTCATTTTAAATTTTCACGAAGATTATAAAAATCCCAAAGGATAAAAAAGGTAGTATAAAAAATATGCAAGTAGGAATGTCCAAAAAGTGTAGAAGGAGATTGTCAAGGAAATGGACATAATTGCAGTGCAGGAGGAGCCATGTAAAAAAACACCCTTCAAATGTATAAAATCATCTAATTTTTCTATTATGTACATCTAATTAATTAATTTAGCATTAACTATCAATTTTAAATTGTTTTGTTGTAGAAAAGAAAATAAAATTGTACCCATTTAACATAGAGGACAAAACGAGAAGAGAAAAAAGGGTTTATAGAATGTTTGTGAGTAGTTGTGATTTCGTTATAATATATTAAGATTTCATATTGCTTATAATATTTATATTTTAGTTTTTTGCAGTGGCTAACCTTGGATGTCTTTAAATAGAGATTAACATACATAGAAGAACCATTACAAGAATTAATTGAAACTGGGTTAGCTATGGGTTGTGAGTATATGTTTTTGTATCATAAATAAAGTTACAAATTTGTGAGTATTTATGTTCTTTATTGCTATTATTTTGTAATTTATAGAACAACAGAAATACTTTACGTTAAATATATCATTTCTTATGGACTATAAAACTTGTAGGAAACAAAGTAAGTAGTGCACCCAAGATAAGATTTGTTGAGAGAAGGCATGAGATTTGGTTTTGAAGAAATGTGTATCATTAAAGATTCCATTTTTCTATGCTACCTCTTTTTTCAATTTAGATTCATGTATATTATCTATTTTAATTTTCATTATTCCCACAAATGTAAATACACTCATTACACTTTATTTTCATGTTTGTATATGGAATCTAAAGATGAGGAAAACAATCAAGGAAATCAGCAAAACATATTACCAAATAACCCAAGCCATGCAAGTGGCTCGAGCATTGACAATAGTAACAACGAATAATGCTAATAAATATATTTGTATATTAAAGCAAGTTGTTGTATATTTTTAAATAATTGTTTGCGAAAACGAGACATTTTGTATAATGTTTTGGACATAATGTCTGAGTTAAACGACAAGAAGCTACCAATAATTACATGTATGTTAACATTTTGAGTATTATGGATTTTTATGCTGTCCCATTATGAATTACAAAGTGCCTCTTATTTATATATAATAAATAAAGTTTCTTATTATGACTCATTAAAGATATGGATTATTAAATATTATAATAGATGTGGAGATTTATGATAAAATAAGTTAATCCAAACATTATATATAAACATGATAATTAAAAATAAAATTACATGAATATTATTATAAAAATATTTCAATTTCTAATAAATGTTGAAATCAAACCAAATAAAAATAACATATCGATATTCTAGTGCGATATCACTCGTCATTGTTTGCCAAAGATAAAAAAAAAAATGTTACTAATGCCAATAATTGTTTTAGTTAGAACGGTATGTTTTAGTAATTGTAGTAATGTTGTTTTAAAAACAATCACGCCCTAGTCCAACATACTACTCATTGGATGGCCCCATGATTGTTTTATTATTACGCCCTATTTCATTCTATTAATCAGATCGTGACCACACCATTGAATTTTTAAAAGTGCAGTGAATATCAATGTCCCAAAAAAATTGTTGATGCATTTTTCCTCCGCTCATCACTTATTCTTTATAATACTTCATAAGCACTGGTGCTACATTTAGTATAAAGCATCAATAAACTTAGAAATTTTCATTTGCTCTAGTTTTATATTTATTATTAAGCAGTTATGAATGTATTGCATTAAATTTTTGGTGAGCACTCGTTCTTGTTTTCATTTAATGCCACTATTGAGTTTTGTATTCGTAATCATCAATGTGCTTGTATTAATAATGCACACTAATGAAAAACATATTATAATACCACTTGCCACCAAGTCTTTTTTACTTATATTAAATTTGCATAAAAGCATCCACCAAAACATGTGGTACCATTGGAGGAGGTTGTAGTGAATGTTTTACTGAAATTTTTGACCAATCTTGTAACTCTAAAAACAATTTTTATAGCCTCTGATACAGGGCCTTTTCCTTGTAGTGTACCATTAATTTGATCAAGGTACTACTCCACATCCCATCAAAACTTACCTAGTAAGTATCTTTGTAGGAGCAAGTGTAATCATAATGGCTCATTCTCCTTAATCTTGTTCTTTTTTCAATATATTGAATTGTATCCATGAAAAAAGGCTTAGTAAACCAAGGTGAGGGTGTCTTCTTCTTTATTGACATTGAATACCATGGAATTGTTAATCCCTCTAATGATACAGACCTTTATTCAATCTCATTCTCCATTGATGCCATGTTCCAATTGCACACTATGATCTCATTTCATGAACTCATTATGTACTTCACCTTTACCTCGATAGACATACTAACTTATTGTTAGTCCAAGGCCTCTTGAGGTTTCTGAGTGAGGTTTTCAAATGTAGCTATCCTTTTGTATTCTTGAGGGAATTGCAAGACTACTTACGATCAGTTTCTTCATGTTGTGAGATGGTATCGACATCCAAAAAAAGCATGAGGACCTTCCAATAGCTATTCATTATACTAATTGACTATAGCCCCACCTATAGTAAAAAAGGAAGCTCCTACCTCTAAGTGTTTACCGCTCTATCACAAGTGTTTGTTGACTTTGGAAGCCTTAAAACATTGACCTTAATCTTGGAAACTTTTCCACTTGCTTAACTCTTTACCACAACCTTTTTCTCACAAAGTTGTGGAGAGTCCTTTCCTTGCTTGCATTAGATTGCATGATTCCAACGGTCGTTAAATCTTGCACATTGATAATTATCTTTGCATCATGCACACTATCTATGAATTTTGTTGTAACAGAAATATATAGATCAACCCAACTTCCTTCCACTAACTAACCATTCATTGGATTTTTATTCATGGTCTTTAGCATTGGGTATGTGTTAAATGTTGTCCATGTGTGTGTGTGGATTGTTGTCTGATGATCCACACTCAAATAGTGCTCTCCCTGTGTGCTAGGAATTGCATGTGCTATTGGGTCAGGGGGGGGTCATAGGCTAGGGGGAAGAGGGTATACATTGAATCCCTTCTCTTGAACTATGAATTACCAAAAATCGACAATGGGTGTTAGCCCATTCCCGATATGAGCTAAAGGTGAGTGTGAAACTTTTGTGTTCTTCCTGAAAGTGTGCAATTTAATCTCGGTTATATGATTTGGGTCTATTTCTTATATTGGTTAAGGGACTAGAATTTTAGATACTCTGAAATACCTGCATATTTTCTTGTGAAATGCTAATAAATATAATCACAAATAAATAGGTGTGCCCTATTTTATATTATTTTTTTCCTTTAAGGGTTTCCAGGGTAAATATTTGTGTATTTTGCATCAAGCATGGTGTAATATATATTTTTCTTAAATAAGTGAGTTTACATTGATTCTCTTCAAATGTTTAAAGCATACATTTACCTAATTGTCGATACAAAGACAATTGTGGATATCTTTATTGTGATCTTGTTTCCTACTATGAAATAAATGTTTACAAGTCCAATGCACAAACTATCTAGGTTCCCATATTTCTCTTTTTAGTCCCTAGCCACTGTCTAGCACCAACTGTCCTTGAACATGGGGACTTGGATGCCCAAAACTACTTTATATTTGACTACACCTCTTCCTGGGGACTTGATTGGCCAAAATTAATTTATTGTGGATTACAACTCTTCACCTAGAGAATTTCCATACCTTCACTATCTAATTATAATGCATAATGAACTACCCATTCCAACGTATTAACTCAACACGTTTTGGTATTGTTTCATACAATTCCTTATTTTACTTATCCATTTTAACAATAACTATTAATGGAAACAAGAACAACCAGAATAGAAGTGCTCAACACCCGAACTAGGTGTTATCAAATTTGTGTTATTGATTAATACAATACAGTACTATAGGGTAAGTCTGACACAAGGTTGTAACAATATATTTTATCCATTTGCAATATTCGAACATGCATGGGAACAACCTACCCATCACCACCTTTCCTACCCATAACACTTCTAATATTCCCAACTACTCTACTCGGTGCAACACTTGTTCTTCAATAAACATGCCCACTATAGAAACTCTCCTACTCTATAAGCTAAACCTATGCCTAATCATATTTTAAATTTTTGTCCTAGAAAACACTCGAAATTATCCTTCACTTGTAGACTTTTGTACATTCTCTCCAACTTGTTGTTTGAACATATATTCTTTCAATTATGATGTCATTAGCCTATTGGGACATTTTATTTATATATAAAGGGAGATTTTTGTTTCCAGTAACATCAAATCCACCATCATGTGTGTTCTTTGTCATAAGTGTATACCAAATGTGAAAAATGCTTTATCGATGGTAATTCCTGAGAGATCTGAACATACATCTTGCATGGCAGATTAATAATTTGAATGAGGAACTTGCAGCTGCCTATGGTGAACTCGCAGCCTATGGCAGCTTGGATGGGGCTACAATAAATCCTGGTCAGAATGTAAATAATTATATTCCTGAATAGGTAAATAGAAAGCAACTCGAAATAGTCGATACCAATGTCCCGAGTAGTCTGTACGAAATAAATTCTCTTCCTTTGGACGAGCAACAATATATTGCATGACCATGCGGAGGCCATGATTATGGACAAGGCCATGTTGTTGCAGGGTCAGTACAACATGAACATAGACATGAGTAACTTGGAAACTTCATGCAAACAAAAAATTTCCGAGTTAGCACGGCATGGGCAACAACATATGAGTAGCTTTAATGCAACGCCATGCAAACATAAAATTGTAATAGATTGCATACCCCTTGGTCAATTTGTGAAGAATAACAAGAGGAAGATGTGTAAGCATTTGAAACATATCAACTAGGCCATCCAACTATTTTTTAAATGATATCCCCAACAATTTTTGGTTTTTTAGGACACATTCCTAGAATTTAAGGTGCAAATAGATTCTGGTGCCTTCCATGATCGTGAATTTTTTGTAGTTGGATTATGTATTTATATTTTACACTCATATGTGTTTGAGCAGGGATAATTTTAAGAACACCATGAAATCTATATGTATAATAAATTGACAAAATTTGAACGCTCTTTTATCAATAATATAATATGCCATATATAACGTTTTGGCTAATCTTTCATTTTATTAGAGAATCTTGTAAAATATTGGTGAATATTTCACTAAACTATAAGATCTTGTAAAATATTGGAAAATATTTTACTCAATTATAAAATATTGTAAACACATGGCAAATGTTTCATCAAATTATAAAATATTGTAACGTCTTGGGAATATTTTTCTAAGAAGAATGAACTTTTTAGTTTGCAGATTACTAAGGTAGTGTAATAGAAGAGCATATATCAAATCTTGAATCTTTCAATTCCTAGACACTCAATGAACAAATCCATGAATAAGGAGAGGAGATATCTATTTATACATTTCACAAGTAGTATTTGGTCAGTCACAAGAGGTGTTGGTGAAACACAACTACATTAACTAGATATATGGAAAGTGGGGACTCCACTTTTTATCTCTCCCCTTAATGGTCCAGTGGGCGTGGGGACTCAAATCTTAACATACCAACAAATGGACAGAATTGAACACTTTACAAGATGGAGTGATTATGACACCCATGAACCATTATTACAACATGGAGTATTATCAAGACCCACAACCTTAATAGAGTGTATGAATTCCCAATTAGTTTATTTTCCAAATGTCTCATTTTTAATATTCCCTTTAAGAAAAAAAATAACATGCTTATCTATTTATACATATCAATGCCACTTTACCTTTCTTTTGTTGAGAATAAAAATATGAATGGTCATTTGATTTGGATTTTTTAGAGTTAGTTAGAAACTTGCAATGGTTATTAGAAATAAGAGCATACACTAACAATGATAAAAAAACACATGAATGCATCATCACACATATCATTAAAAATACTATGTTAAAGAATTCTTTTTCTCAAATAACCTGAGGATGTATTTTTGTACATGTCCTTAAAATTTTTGAAAGCATGCAAAATGTGGTCAAATTGTGTTATCCCCCTCAATGACTATAAAAGACTAGATATCAAATAGCATAATATCTAGATCTTAGGTCAAACATTCCCTACACATATTATATACCATCGTGATGGGAATGAAGTATCATGTTCCAACAAAATCATATAGTTATCATACATAACTAGATCCATTTCTAGATGATGGTAGCAATTAGACATAAAAAAAAAAATCACCAAAAAACATTTACTTCTCAATGACCCTTATAAAAAACAAAATATCGTAAAACATTTTCTGAACCCAACAAATTTAGATCACAAAAAATTGACGAAATTTGTAGAATGAGTAAAATATTCTAGTAGTGCACTTTGGACAACTGTACAAGAATACAAGAAAAATAATGGCCATTGCATTGTAACCCTACCATTATAATCAATGTGCATTCATTTATATTACAAAAATCACAATCATCAACAATAATATGCATAAAATATGAACATAAACACTCTCATTAACGCCTTAGATCCAAAAATAATTGTAGAGCAAGATCCTAATAAAAGCACATTTTAAACAACCGTATCAAATTCAGTTTGATTATATAAAAAACATGTGGCATCTCTCCATTAAGATTAGCATCCATTAACAACATATAAAGGCCAGTAGATGGTTTTAACATGACAAGGAATAAAATAAATCATATAATTTGATATCTATAACACTTTCACATAACCAATACTCCTATAGTATAATAAAACCCTAATAACACCGAGTGAGCCCTAAGAATCAAGAGTGCCCTAGATTTCAAGAGGCCTAAAAAGGTATCTATGATAAACGCATGATAAAAGGTAAGTTTACAATATAATAATCTTTTGTAATCGTGGATAAAAAGCATAACATCTCAATTATTGGATGAAAAATGTGATGGGAGTTTGTATTATCTCATAAATTGCATGTGCAATATGCCACTTCAAGTCTTGATATTTTGGTAATGGATATGTTATGTAAATATTAAAAGGTCGAGAACACTTAAAAATGAAAAGTGCAATCACATCAACCAAAATCTTAGCTTTGTTCATTAATATAATAAGGTTTTAGTTCATTAATAGCTTTGTTGAGTATAATTTATCGAAAGTAACATATTTATCATTCTTATTTAATTATTATTTAATAAATAGTTAAAATTAATTACAAAATTGCTTTTTTATCTTAGTTGAAATATCTTTAAGTGTTAGAATATAATTCGTTAGGGTTATATATTGTAAATAAATAAATAAATATGAATAGTAGGAAGCCGAAAAGGCTGGACGGAAGGTGAAACACAACCGTCACATGAATGTATAAAAGAATGCATTAGCAATGGAATAAGATAGAATCGAGAGTTATTACCTATCAGTGGTATCAGAGCGAGTTCCTGCCATAACTCCTGCTGTTAAAATTTCAGTCCTGGTAGCCTGTATGCTTGTGAGTGCACTGCCTGGCCATCGCCAGTCTGCCCTCTGCTCTTCCCTCCTTCCAGTGCATTCTTTGCATGCATTTATCCTCTCCCAACGTGTGCGCATTCATTTGTATGCGTTATTCTTGTGCTGCGATTTTGTAGAGGAAACCCTAACCCTAAGTTGTAACCACACTTTCCATTCATCTTCTGTTGTGTATGCTGTGTATGTTGTGTATGCTGCGTATTTAAGCAGAAATTTAATATGTGATTACTGTTTGAGAGCCAATATATTGTGTGTTGCGGCCTGTGAAGAAGAAATCTCAGTACTTAAAGATGAGAATATGTTGAATATGATGAGTCTTGTTGTTGGTTCCGTTGTCGAGACATATGACTACTGTATTGATAACAAATATTCTAAGAGCACCTGCAACTTCAACAGCCTGTTGAAGACCGATGATTGAAGGCTAAGGATCATGCCTTTACATTTGTGTGAAGACTGTCCTCTTTGTAACTCCTCCACCGTGATCTTGAACTGCGTTGGGTCTGAGTTCTTTGTGACTGTCAAAAACCCTAATTTGAAGCTGCGAGCTAGATAAGAGGCGAGCTGTAAGTTTATGCTGCGTGCTGTGATCTATGCTGCGATATGCGTTGAGTATATCTGGTATCTCCTCCATATTACTGCTGCGTTGAGTATATCTGCTGGTTGGGGACTGATATATCACATATCTACTGTGTTGAAGACCGCATGGTATAATGTATGTTGAAGACTGCTGCGAGCTGAAGACTGCGTGAAGGATACATATATTGCTGCAACTTGAAGACTGCGTTGATATCACACATATACTACGTGGAGCTGTGAATGATGTGTGTGAAGGCCCAAACATACTCGTATGCAGAATTACCCCTTCACAAATTTCTTTTGATTTTACTGGTTTATCGCCTTAGATAAAATCTTGGGTTGTGGCCTTAACAACTTTTGCTGCAAAAGTTTTTACAGTTATATATATGTGCCCAGCGCTCTGTTTATCTACGTTCCAAGTAGTAGATAGACTAATATTATATCTGCATCTGTTGTTTTTCAATTGTCTCATTGGACAAGATTTTTCCCCTCGAGAGAATTAGCAATCTCCTTTTGAATTAATTCCATTTCTTTATTGTGTCGAGTTGCGCACTATATTCTCTATTGTGTGCCAATTAAAATGGTGCCTGCGAGTTCTTATGCTAGGAGGAATGTTGTGAATGTTGTGAGGTGTATGTTGTCCTCAGTGTCGATATTCCCATATCTCATACAGGCGAGCATTTTCTCTGTTCTGCCCTCAGGCGAGAGTTTCGAACATTTTCTCAGTTCAGTGTAAAAGTATTGAGAACTCAGTTGTGTGAGTGCTACTACAAGTCTGTTACAAGAGACTTTGTTGTGAATATTATTGCTGACTGATATGATAGCTACGTGGAATACTAATTCAAGGAGAATGAACATGCTACGTGTTTGGTGCACTTTGGATATATAAGACCGAACCTGTGGAGCTGCCTACAAAATCAAGCGATCCTGTGTAATTCTGAATACCGAGACTGATATATTGCATTGTGATACTGAGACTGATATATTAGTCATGATTGATATTTTTTTATATTGAAGAAGCTTGTGTATGCTCACCTGAAGCTTGCATTGTATTCACCTTGGCAGAGACTGTAGACCTGTAAGGTTATTGGTTTTTTTCTATTTCTACCTGTCATTTCAAGTTCATTATTGTAAATCACACTAACAATTGTAAAAGATGCAATATTTGTCATCAATAGTTGGTGCCACTCTCTTTGGCAAAGAGAGAGGTAGAAGAAGAAGAAACTTCAGAGGCAGAGGGGGCAGAAACAACTTCACCAAAAGATCAGATTTGCAATGCAAGCATTGTGGAAAGACTAGGCACACATCAGATCAGTGTTAGGCTTCATGGGACTCCATCAAAGACAAGCGCAACCAAAAGAAAGATGATAATAAACATCAAGATGCTAGTAAATATTCTGATTCTGCTCATTGTATTGTTGCACATTGTAATCTTGGAATTAATGAAATGACTTCTCTTTCATCTTACAAAGATTGTTGGCTGCTTGATACTGGTGCAACATCACACATGATATTTAGAAAAGACTATTTTGAAGAACTGAATGAAACAATAGATGGCATAGTTTACTTTGCAGATAAGTCAAGTATTAAACCAAAGGGAATGGGCACCATTCGACTGAAGATGCCTGGATTCCCTGATTTCTTGTTGAAGAACGTTCTCTATCTTCCAGAGTTGCAGAGAAGCCTGCTGTCCATGGTGGAGATTTGACAGCAAGGCCATTCCATCCACATGTTTGATGGAATCGTTGAAATAAGAAAGTCCTTTGACAACCAAGTCATCATGACTGGATACGAATATGGAAAGCTACTTAAGCTCAAGGGTTCATCCGCAAGATTTTAGAACTATGCCTACCTCTCTCAGCATGGAGAAGGTAATATGTCATCTAGCTCATTATGGCATGCAAGATTTGGTCATCTAAATTATAACAGTCTTCGTTTGTTGAGAAAGAATGGTTTATTTGGTTTGCCCACTATTCCCAAAGAGAAGAACAAATGTGATGCATGTATATTAGGGAAACATAGTAAGCAGCCATTCCATGAATCTAATTTCAGAGCAAGTAGGAAATTAGAGTTAATGCATTCTGATTTGTGTGGCCCAATGCCAACTCCTTCAGCAAATGGGAATAAGTATTTTATGACATTTGTTGATGACTACTCACGAATGTGCTGTATTTACTGTTTAAAGACAAAATCAGAAGCATTTCAAACATTCAAAGACTTTCATGCATTGATTGAAAAACACGCACAATCAAAAATTGGTACACTTCGTACTGATAATGGGAAAGAATACACTTCAAATGATTTTGAAGATTATCTCCGCCAACATGGAATTGCACATCAGACTACAGTTCCCTACAATCCTCAACAAAATCGTGTAGCAGAAAGAATGAACAGAACCATAATGAATATGGTTCGCTCAATGATGTTTTTCAAGAATGTAAAACTAATGTTTTGGGGTGATGCAGTCAAATGTGCAGCATATTTGAGAAACAGAAGTCCCTCAAATGTGCTTGAGAACAAGACTCCACATGAAATGTGGTTTGGCCATCTCCCTTTAGTCAGGCATCTCAGAGTTTTTGGTTGCACCTGTTATGCCTTGATTCCAAAGGAGAAAAGAAACAAGCTTGGTGCTCAAAGCAGAAAATGCATTTTCCTGGGGTACGAAGAATACTCCAAGGCATACCATCTGTATGATGAGGTAAACAAGAAATTTGTTATTTCTAGAGATGTCATTTTTCTTGAAACTAATAAAAATGACCAGTCCATTGAGAGACAGCTTGATCATCTGGAAAATTATCCTCATCCAAAGAACTATTCTGAAAATGAATATGAAATTCCAAACCTTGAAGGGGGGATTCCTATTCTGGATCAACCTTTGGAATTTCCATATGAAGCACCAACTCCCCGGCATGAAGAAGTTCCTGCTACTTCACTTGAACAAGAGGTTCAACTGGATGATGTGATTGAGATAATTGAAAGACTCTCAATCAATGATGAAGCACCACCAGCTGATCAACCAAGACCATGACGGAATATTCCTAAATGGGCCACAAAGACACTTGAAAGTGTCCATCCAGATGAAGTTGGAAAGACGGGAACGAGAAGTTTGAAAAGACATGGAGGAGGAGCAGATAATTCAGGTGATGACATGGATGTATCATTTGATTGTGAATTTATTTTATCTGCTAACTTTGAACCAACTTCCTTTGAAGAAGCTTCTACTCATGTTGAGTGGAAAGAAGCTATGCAGAATGAGTATGATGCATTCATGAAGAATGGAACTTGGAAGCTGGTTGACCCTCTAGTTGGAACCGAACCAATTGGCTACAAATGGGTGTACAAGAACAAATACAAATCAGATGGCTCACTTGACAAGCACAAAGCGAGGCTTGTAGCAAAAGGCTATGCACAGAAAGAAGGAATTGACTATGAAGAAACGTTCTCTCCTATAGCAAAATGGGCTACCATCCGTACCTTACTCTCTTTAGCTGGTTAGAAAGGGTGGAAAGTTCATCAGATGGATGTGAAGACTGCTTTCTTGAATGGAGACTTGAAAGAGAATGTCTTCATGTCTCAGCCAGAAGGCTTTGTTGTGAAAGGAAAAGAACAAAAGGTATGCAAACTTGTCAAATCCTTGTATGGCCTAAAACAAGCACCTCGTGCATGGTATGAAAAGTTAACTGAGCATATTTTGAAGTTAAATTTCAAACATTTTGATCTTGATGATGCAAGATT
>LPNX011165664.1:8865-35420 GCA_001517045.1 Pseudotsuga menziesii | reverse complement strand
ACAAGAGAACTCCACTCCGTTACTGGTCGACAATACTTCTGCAATCAAGCTGGCTAAGAATCCTAGATTCCATGATCGAACCAAACACATCAACACAAAGTATCATTTGATTTGACATTATGTAGAGGCCAAGACAGTCCATCTTCGACATTATTCCACAAATGATCAAGTTGCAGACATCTTCACCAAAGCGCTTGGACGAGAAAAGTTTGAAAGGTTCAGAAACATGCTCGGACTTACGAACACCCCTTCGGATTAAGAGGGGGATTGTTAGAATATAATCCGTTAGGGTTATATATTCTAAATAAATAAATAAATATGAATAGTAGGAAGCTGAAAAGGCTGGATGGAAGGTGAAACACAACCGTCACATGAATGTATAAAAGAATGCATTAGCAATGGAATAAGATAGAATCGAGAGTTATACCTAACATTAAGCATTAATTATTGTGGTTAGAATTATGACTTCATTATCATAAAAAAAATTGGTAAAATTTTGAAAAAACAACCTTTCCTCATTATAGACTTGTTTTAGAGTTAGTCTAAAACACAATCACTACAACCTATCTCTATTCAACACAATTATTTGACTATGAAAAAATGAAGAAGGAAATAAAACTAATATTAAACTACACATTATATAATTAACTAATATCAAATTTATTTTGATTTTATAAAAATAACTAACATTGTAAAAATCCATTTTATCTTGCCATTATATATATATATATATATATTTCAGTAGTAATTTGAAAATAAATTTTCTTATCTATTTAATCCTAAATAGTAATCATTATTTAATTACTTAAAATTAAATAATAATCATTATCTAACTAGCATATCCACATAGTTTGTATTTGGATCATGAATAATTGTTGAGAGATAGTGATGAAAAGGAAGACAAATTATAAATTTTTTTAATTCTTAGCTACATGCTATCAAGGATGTTCTTCTTATTATTCATATATCAATTATCATTCATTTTTTATATTCTTTTTTTAAATTTCTCACATTCTTCTAGTTATCTGACATGAAGTATTTGTTATGAAGTATCTGCTATCCATTTATCAGCTATGAGTTGTGCATGCATGGATACTAATTATAGGTACTAGTTATTTTTTATAATCATTTTTATATAATTTTTTATTTTGAATTTCTAACAACTCCAATAGAATCAATGTTGAAAATACACTTGTCTCATCCTAGAGCAATCTTGGAAAATTATAGGTAGTAGTCCACCCCGAATTCTCAAATAAAAAATCCTTTCTACATAATTAAATAATAAGCATTGTCTAATTAGAGATGGATATAGGTATAAATTCATTGTCTTTAGTCAAACTTATAAAAGGATTAAGCGATATTGGAATAGCGATCAGCATGTATTTGGTTAAAGATGATGGGGATTGACAGAATTGTCACTTTGGAAGATATAGATGATACCAAAAATAATATTATTTCAAAGTATAAGTTGTATTGTAATGAAAATTTAGAGGATAAAAAAAAATTAAGATATTAGAAGGAGGTAGTTAAGATATCAAGAAAATCATCTCCTTCATTTAACTAGTATCGACCTTTTCTAAAACTAGTGGGATGAAAGGATATGTCATTTTTGTGGGACTATGATTCTTGATGATGAAAAAATTTCCTCTAAGATTGCACTACGTACACCCACATAAGATTTCACTTTCCAATTTTAGTTACAGTATCAACCTCTCAAATCTTCAATCTCATAAAAATTTTAGCAATTTAGAAAAGCTCATCTTCTAGCTTTTTTAGTACAAAAAGAAATTAGATAACAAACCTAATAATTCTTTATTTTTCTTAAGAAAAAATTAATTTAACTAAACTTTCCCTATCATCATCATAACATAATCATTGACCACTAATAATTGAATATAAATATTTATTTCTTTACAAGTTACAAAGAACACTTAACATAAAATATAAGCATTTCCCACATACAAATAGTAAGAAATATCCATATAAGCATTTCCCACATACAGGTAGATATAAATAACAAGTTATGAAATTCACAAGAAACACTAAGAAACTTAATATAAATTATAAAGTATTGTGTATTTTTTTAACTATTAAAATAGTCTAAATTATTTATCATCGTTGTTAAAAAAAATAGCCCATACACTTTGAGTCAATATTGTACACTATACTTTTCTCTTACATATATACAATAAGGTGAAATCCATAATGAACCAAACAAACTCAAATAACCAGGAAACCACAACAACAACCACCTAAAAAATTTGTTCCAATCGCCACATAGAGTACTCTGGCCCCATCCATATTCATCATCATTTCAACCTATGAACAAGAAAGAGAGACTCCTTTGGAGAGCTTATTAGCCTCATACCATGGGGGATTCACTAGCGAGGAAATATCATATCATGTCCATTCATATTGGGGGTTTGAATAATCCTAAAAAACTCAAAAATATATTTCCTCATATTAAGGAGTCAATGGGGGGGTTTTAATTTGACATGGTAATATAATTATTAGGGGTTATTTTATTTGGGTGGGTTTAGTAATAACATTCAAATTTTGGGAGGGATTCATATATATAGCTTCTTCTTCATATATTTGGAGGATGCTTACGAAGACCTATCTTCCCACCATTTTTTCCTATATCTCACACAAGGTTATGCCGTATCAAAGTTCTCATTGATTCCTATTAGCGATCTATTCTTGGAGAACAATAAGGAACTATGAAATGTTTTTTCTTGGTTTACTAATAGCCATGATCCCCTAGTGTCTCTTACAGGCGTCGAATGTAGCCTTGATTACATATTTTTTTAAATATTAGATTGGTATGTGTATGTGTGTGTGAAATACAAAGTTTTTTATATTTGTTTCATGATATGGTTTTTTAGATATATAATATTTATGTTGAATAGAGTTTTATGTAATGCTAAGTAAAGTTAAATTTAGAAATTGATTGTATACAAGATGGTCAATTAATGTAGAGGAAAGTTAACACAATGGATAATAAATATTTCATTAGGACTTAACTTTTTGTCAATGGATTATTTTAACATATTATCTCAATAAATAAATTACAATGAAATGTATGGAAGTCCATCCACGAAAGGATTTCAATTTTATATTTTTATAGAATTTAATTTATTAAGATTGTAAACATGATCTCCATGTGGCTATATTTGTATTTACATTATATCAAATTGGTAGATTGGAAAGTTGTGGTGTGAAACATCTGCAAATTCTCTTATTTTCTTAGCATTGCATTGATTATTGGACTATCGATCTTTTACAGTATTTGTTACATTAATCTCTTGAACTGATTTCCTTTTACGCATTTTTCCTTCCTCGTTACTATTTTGTTGGTTCTTCCACTATCCAATTCTACAAATTGATCATCCGCCCCGACAATCATGATGAGATCATTATTAGCATTATGATATTATTTTATTTAGCTTCTTGTATGCTTATACTAAGATGCACTAGGGCTCTTGTTTGTTACAACTTGATAATATGATATAAAGGGTGTGTTAAAAATTGTCATTAGAGGAAATTTCAACTCAAAATGGGCCTTTTAACTTTTATTCAAATTCCATGTCATCATGTGTTAGCCAATGAAATTGCTTTAAATTTGAAATACTGTATAGGTCTTAAACACTTTTTTAATATAAATTTGGGGATAGGTATCATAAAAAAACTACTTTTTTTGTTTGTATTTTTTACATATCTTCATGTGTTTTTACTCAAATTTTGATCGGGAGAGCTCGTTGGATGCAGAATTAAATTCTGCATCCAACGAGTACCCACTCGGCATACTTTTGACGGACCCCTCTACCCCAAAAACAAGAAATACCTGAAAAAATAGAATGATGATGTCATCATTCCATTTTTTCAGGTATTTCTTGTTTTTGGGATAGTGGGGTCCGCCAAAAGTATGCCGAGTGGGTACTTGTTGGATGTCAAATTTAATTCCGCATCCAACGAGCTCTCCCGATCAAATTTTGAGTAAAAACACAGAGAGATATGTCAAAAATACAAACAAAAAAGTAGTTTTTTTCTTTTCTTTCTCCAAAATTAATAAATATTATTTTATTATTTTATTAGTTCATTTTAGGAGGTCCATTTTGAGTTGAAATTTCCTCTAATGATACCTACAATATCTAATAAAACTAGTGTTTTCTTAATTGGGAAGGTATATTGGGAAGGGGGTTCAACAATAGAAATTTAAAAGGAAATTTTCAATATTTAGTGAAATTATGGATATTATTTAATATCCTATGAATTAATGTGATATGTAACAAGTGCATTGAGTGAACCCCCCATGCCTCATACATTCTTTCTTCGAATTATATATCGAAATATGCGATATAGAGTGAAAAAGACTAACAGTCCCATTGAAGTGTGGCTACAGATTATAATCATAAAACTAAACCTATTTTCATCTCTCAATACGTAGCTACAAGTATCTACATACCTACAATGAAGCGATGCAAAAATGTACACCAATATACGAATCGCAGCACCAAAAGTTTGGAGAAGTTGTTTTAGCCTAGCCCAATAATGACTTTAAAACTGAATATAGGACTTTTGAAGAATAAAAAGCATGCTTCCCCTTTAAAGTTTAAACAAAACCTTAACTAGGAAGGTTATACCTAGTTTTATTGTAGTTTGTTGAACTACCACTATCCTAGATCCTTTTTTAAAAGGGATTGACCAAGGAGGAATCAAATTTTTGGAGTTGCAAACCATTTCTCAACATTTGCAATGAGAAAAAAAGTTTTATTAAAATATCTACATCACATAAACATATAACCACAATCCCTTTTAAAATACTTACTATAATCAATGTGGTATAGTTAAGACTTTTAACTTTATATGGACAACATGTAACATTTGTGGTCGACTAAGTTTAAGGAATGCTCAATATTAACCTTAGCAT
This sequence comes from Pseudotsuga menziesii, assembly GCA_001517045.1. Lineage (NCBI taxonomy): Eukaryota > Viridiplantae > Streptophyta > Pinopsida > Pinales > Pinaceae > Pseudotsuga > Pseudotsuga menziesii. Next base: position 30,490 of record LPNX011165664.1, on the reverse strand, counting down.
GATCCTTGGGAATAAGGTTATATCATTTAATCATACATACACTTTGAAACAATTTTGAGTAAACTCATAAGTAAAAATTAGTGTGATTTTATTAACCTTTTCTTATTAACTAACTAGATATGTAACAGTAACATTCATCCATCAACAACTCTTTTTAATTCAAAGTTTAAACCAACTATGTGGTTATTATGTTATTTCTCTCTTATTTATTGAGGGTACAAACTCTAAAAATAAATATTTACACTTAGTCCAACATAATAACAAGATATATGATAACCACTTACACTACACCATAACTTTCCATGTGGTTATTCATTGGCAAAGACATGTGTATAACTTATTATTGTCTTAAGGAAACATATGAAGCATACTTGAACCATAACAACAAAACCCCTTAATAGTCAAACAAATACTTACCTACACCTTGTATAAGGAATATATTAATCCTTTAAGCATTGAATAAAATCTTACTTAAGAAAATGAATTTGCTCGTTTACACACTCTATCAAACATTTATAGAAACTAGGGGTTTAACTTAAATTATTAGAAAGTAAAAACACACTTATGAAATGTACTTCAAAAAAATTATGTGAAATACTGAAACCATCTTTAAGCACATGAACATAATGATGTTGGTATAAGACCAAGAAAAACCCCACTTCTTGGGGAAAACCCCAGAAAGACAAAATTTCCATTTAAAGAAGACTACTCACAAAAGTTTCCAACAAGACATGGAAATTATTTCTTCATCCCTTACTAACACATTCATCCAAACTGAAATAACAACCAAAATACCTTGAAATTCATGCGATTAATTCCTCAATAGTATGTTGTATGACCTCCACATGTTCCTTTATAGACTGTACTTTCTTCCATACGTGTGATCTATAGACTATCCTTTCTGCAATAAAGTATGCATCAGGAATCGTGCCACAAGAGCCTCCAATAAATGTAGCACTACGACCTATTAGTATATTGTACCTTGCCTTGATTTGTGTGCATGTACATACTTCTTAGTATGCTATATGGATTGGTGCAGGATTCCTCGATTTTTGTGCTTCTCCTTGCATTGGGATTTTTTCCCACTCTAGGGTATCTCTTCTTTCTCAATTTTCTCTCTCTCTCTTCAATGAAGGTGAGTTGTCTTTATTTATCCTCTTTATTTGTTTTATACTTGTTTTGTGTAACCAACTTTATCAACTACCTAATCTAGGGTTGATATTCATTTACAAAATCAATGGTCTACATCATAACTAACTTTTTAATAATTAATAAATTTAATTATTAAATACATCATTTAAGTGTGACCAAATTTTCGAAAGTATAAAAACACATTCATTTTTTTTAAATAAATGCCAATTTTGTTACATAAATACATATGGACAAATTTTTTTGGTCCTCTCATCATACTCACACCAAAAACATGGGAGGAGCTTCAGAGTTAAATTTTCAACACTCCCTCCTAACAAGGAAGGTCTGCAACACTATCTCCATCTTTGACTCCTGCAGCAGCTCCCTCATTATCTAGAATCAACCTCGAAAACAGATTCCCTACCTTAAAGTGAAACTATGAAGCATGAGACTCATTAACCTGCACAACTACACCAATCTTTGACTTGTTGAGCCTACTGCCAATGCCGAGGAGAGAGTTACTCTCCTCTTCAAATATATCAAATGCAGTATCATCTTCATCCTCTGACTTCGATATCCATCCACCTCCTCTTTCTCCTAGTCGTACAACATTCCCTTTCAAGACATATAATCTGTCCCAACAACACATGAAAATTATTTCTTCATCCCTTAATGAAAAATTCATCTAAACTGAAATAACAACAAAATTACCTCTAAATCCTTGTAAATTGTTGAACACTCTGTTGTACAAACTCCACACTTTCCTGTAGGGACTATACTTTCTACCACACATTGGTTGTATAGGCTCTCCTTGTTGTAATAAATTCTTCCTCGAGAATCATGCCATAGGTTACTGCAACAAATGCAGTAGTATAGCATGTTAGTTTGTTGTGCCTTGCCTCGATTTTTGTTCCTATAAATACTACTCAGTCTAATGTACGGATTAGTGTAGGATGCATCAATTTTTGTGTTGCTCCTTGCATTTAGATTTGTTCCCACTCTATGGTATCTCTTATTTCCCACTTTCTCAATTTTCTCTCTGTCTCATCATTGATGGCGAGTTGTATTTGTTTGTCCTCTCTCATTGTTTTATACTTGTCTTTTGTGACCAACTTTAGCAACAACCTAATATAAGGTTGATATTCATTTACAAAATCAAGGGTCTACATCATAACTCACTTTTTAATAATTAAGAAATTTAATTGTTAAATACGACATTTAAGTGTGACCCATTTTTCTAAAGTATAAAAACAAATTCACTTTATTTACATAAACGTCACTTTGTTACGTAAATACATAAGGACAAAATTTTATGGTCCTCTCATCACACTCACACCAAAAGCATGGGGGGACCTTTATAGTTAACTTTTCAACAAGCATCATGTGTACTCTTTCAACCATTAATCATATATTTCCATACAATTTACACATCTATCACAACCACCTTTCAACTTTTAAAGTTGACAAGGAAAGACACATAGTTTTAGTGAGTTACTTAATTTGAAAAGATCAACATGGAGACTTAAGGATTGAATTATACTTTACTACCAACCAATTGGAACTTTGCATCACATATGTTTTATGTTTTCCCACATAGACGTCATGCTTGAGCTAGGCATGAATCTACTAGAAAGGTAAAAATTTGTTTTATGTTTTCCCACATAGACGTCATGCTTGAGCTAGGCATGAATCTGCTAGAAAGGTAAAAATTTGGTAATTGTGCTCTGTTTTTCTTGAACTTCTTCAACGCATGAAACTAATGGTTTCATAGTTTAGTTGTTCTTTAAAATACACAATTACACTTAAAATTAAACAAGTCTCGGGTTATTCCAATCATGAAGGATTTTCAGACAAGGGTATAATTCACATATAACAGAGATATCATTAATGCATGTCTCTACTATTTTGATTTGCATCCCTTCTGTCTATTCTCAGGCATAATAATATGATATGACTAAGTGTTTAAAATAATAAATTCGGAACAATTATCTAAAGGTTGTACGTGAATATTTTTCCTACATATATTATTTAAACATCAATCGACTATAAGTTATAACGGGTGCAACTTCATTCTGGAAACTATATAGGTTTGATATTTACTTATACAATTAAGAAATGGAAAAAAATTTAGCTGTATCTTTCCTCCCTTTTAACGAATAAGGAATTTCAAGAAAAAAGAATGTGTGTTTGACACTTTTGTGGCTATACCAAGTTCGCATATAATGACTTCATTTTTCTTTGATTCTTTACTATTTAACAAAAATAGTTCAACTAGATAATATTTTCAAGGACCTTATATATATAATTAGTAAGGGAATCAGTTCTCCAAAAATCTATACTGCTCCCCTCAACTCCTAACCACATACCGGTCATGCAACACACACACACACACATATATACAAATGGGATGGGCACAATGTAGTTCTGTGGCCCAGAAAAAAGTTTGATGTCTGCAGATTGGTGAAGTTTTTTCTTTTCTTTTTAAATCTTCTTGTTTTTTTTATGGGAGACTAGTCATCACAAACAATTAAAAACATTGCATATGAGGATGGCGTTCATTATGAAGAGGGGGGCCTATGAGGGCCGATCTTCTGCTTGGATATTGGCATACAAAGAATGAACATTACTTTGAATCATGCAGAGGTTAGTTCATGTAAACAAATGACATCGACTATGAATGAAAAGAAAGATACACCAACCTCTCCCATGCTTAACACTCAGAATATCATCTCAGGAAATTAAGAGCTTAGACATGAAGCATAATAACTGAAACAAGGAAGGAAGAAAGAAAAAGAATAATCCCTGAAAATTGTTGTCCAAAACATTCAATAGGTAGATACATAAAGCTAACACACATTCCACATTACCTGAATTTCATTCTGGTAGGAAGATTTTGCTGGAAGGAGCCAGGTAAAGTTTCATTAACAAAGTGGATGGAAACAAATTGGAAACCCATAATAGGATGTGGGCCAGAATTCCACATCCTTCTGAGGGGGTGGTTCCTCTTCAAGGTGAAGGAGGAAAATGACGACACAAAAATACTAGACCAAAGGTGGAAATGGGGCACTTTGGGATTGATTCTTCGAAAATAACATATCAACTTTAAACCAAGGAAGGAACCACACAATGCACAATAGACTCACTTGATCCTTATAATACATTCGATGATGTTTTTGCAAACACACATTCAAGAAGAAATTGGAAATAAATTGGGTAAGTTTCTCATGGTAGAACATGACTAGGAGGAAAAGGTAGACAAAAGGTGCAAGAATATTTGTAGAAATGGATATAAGAGAAGGTTTCTTTGAAGAAATTATAACTATAATTAATGGAAGTACATGTACACAATGACTGGACTACTAGAAGCTATCATTTAAATGATACAACTACAAGAAGGTCGGTCATATATAGATAGAATGTGAAGCGAACCAAGATGAACAACAACAAAAACCACATATTAAAAATATATGGGTTAGAAAAAATAATGGAGATGAATAGATATCCAACCCCAATGGACCTGCAACATCTTCAATGTTAAATGAGAAAGACATAGAAAAGGACATTGGGTGCAAAGAGAAGGCGACGGACCATAAATTAGAAAGTATTCAAGAATATATGGATAAATAATACGGGTTTGAACACAAGTCCAAGTGCACCTGCGGACAAAGAAGGTAATTATGTTCATAAACCTGGCCTTTCTAACTTTTCCTAAATTAACAATTGAGGTCGCAAATAAATTGGGTTAAACTATATTCAAAAGAAAATGAAAGAAAACTTATTGAGTTACTCACAGTCTTCTGAAAATATAGAAATGAAAATACAAATAATAATATAGTCTTATCATCTAAGGTACAAATCAAGAACGAAAGTTAACCATGTTTCATTAATAGGTCTAGCTCCCATTCAAAATGAAAGGATCCAAGCAGGACAGAAATATTTTCTAACCATGGAAAAAAAAAAGTGTCCAAATATATTAAATAAGGAAAACAACTAACCATTGGAAGGGATCTTAGAGTGGAAAAATCCCTAGCGAAGGGTTCCTAAACATAGACCTCTCCTTCAATACTAGGGGGCTATGGGCTCCCTACAATTTAATATCCCTTAAACGAATGATAAGCATTATAAAGCCAAAGGTCATGCTACTACAAAAAAGAATGATGGAGGAGAAGGAAGAGAAGGAAATTGATGTGAAGGTACATTTGGGAGGTTTAATCACAGCATGGAGTACCAAAGTATTATGCCAATCAGCATATTTCCATGAAGCATCAATAATAAGTGAGCTTCAAGATACACAAACTTCAACTATCATGTATTTCCTAAATGTATACAGACCTTTCCATGGAATAAGAACTCACTGGGAAAATTTATGCACCTCAATGGCATTGGACCACTCAAACCTGATACTAGTGGGATATCTGAACTTAGCCCTCACTTTAGGAGAATTCTAGGGGGGAATGCATGTTTTGATTCTTTAAGAATTTCTTTTGTGTTTAATTTGAGGAAAAAAAACTAATTGATGTCTAGCCTTTAAAAATGGATCCCACATGGAGGAATAAGCGCAGTGCAGATCAAGCAACCTCTAAAAGGATAGAAAACTTCTTAGTTGCATAAAATCTATTTAAAGGAATTTGGTTTTAAAAAGGATAGTGGAAATAGGAGGGATTTCCCATCATTGACCAATTACATTCTCAATAACAATTATGGAAAAGAAGTCAGCCTCCCCTTTAAAATTCAACCAAACTTGGCTGGAATAAGAAGAATACCATAATTTTGTTGCAGACAATTGCACACCAATATAAAACCCTACCTCGACTACCTACAAGCAACAACTGGTAGAAAAACTAACCCAAATAAAACAAATATCAAAAGGGTCGGGTCAGGATCAGAAGTCCTTTTCCCAAAAAGAGTTCAGAGAAGCATACCATAAGATACATGAAATTTTCAACTCAAACAAAACAAGAATCTTCAGTAACAAAGAATTGGAGTCCTTAAAAGCAACAGAGACAAAAATAAGTAACATGTTAGTTAAAGAACATAAGAATTGGTGGTTGAAGATCATATCTTTATGGCTAGCAAAAGGATATAATAACAACAATTACTTACATCTCTTCACATCTCATATAAAGAAGATAAAAACCATAGGGGAAATAGAATATTCACAGGGGAACACAATTCATTATTTTCAATACAAAGTAAAGGTAGTAGTAGATTACTTCAACTCTCATTTTAAGGCTCCTCCGGGATGCCCAATATCACAAATACTGGAGTTACTAAATCTATTTCATAGATGAATAACATAGGAAATGAAGGAGGATCTATCAAAATAACTGACCAAGGAGGAATTAAACTCAATTATCATTTCTTTTCAAAAAGGGAAAATCTTGGGTCGAGACAGATTCACCTTGGAATTATTTCAAGGATTTTATGATATGGTAAAGTCAAATTTGTTGAAGGTGGTTGAAGAATCACAAAGAGCTGGTAAGATACTAGGAGTAATGAATTCCACTTTCATCACCCTAATACGTAAGAACCAAAAAACAAAGACCTTTGAAGACTTCAAAACAATTTGGTGTTGTGATTTGGTTTATAAATTAATAGCCAATATTATAGCACAAAGGTTAAAGCACATACTCAAAAAATTAATATCGGAAGAACACATTTCTTTTTATTTAACAGATATATCCATGATGCAGTATCACTAGCACACAAAGAAATACACACCATAAAAAGAGATAAATTCTCGGCTTTTCCCCTTAAATTAGATCTCTTCAAAGCTTATGAAAGGGTAATATGGACTTTTATACATTTATTGTTAATTCAAATAGGCGTGCCAATGGAGGTTGTATATTGGATAATGGGTTGTATTCAATCAACTTCCTTCGTAGTACTAATAAATGGTGCTCCCTCTCACTTATTCACACCAACAAGAGGCCTAAGACAGGGCTCCCCCATCTCTCCATTTCTATCCCTTCTTGTAGCAGAGGCTTTAAGAAGAATTATTCACAGACCAAAAGAGGAAGGAAATATTAAATGGGTCAAGATCTCAAGTACAATGTATGTAACCCATATTATATTTGTAGATGGTGTGTTACTAATGGGACAAGGTTCATATGAGAATGTTCAAGCCATTGGTAATTTTTTTGGAGAAATATTAGAAGGAAACAAGAATGGTTATAAACATCGAAAAGTCAAGGTTGGCTTTTAGTAATCTCTCAGAAGAACTAATACCAGAGTAAGGGATATGGTCTCTTTTCATACACCTCTGATAGCAGAAGGATTTAAGTATCTGTTTTTTTACCTTAATTCAAATGCCTACGCATATCAATATTTGTTGTGGCTTTACAAGAAAGTATAAGAGGGGATTTCAATGTGGGAAATCTCCTTCTATTGATAGGAGGACTATTGAATTTTCTAAAAGAAGTTATTCAAATAATAGTAGTATATTGGGAATGAATAACATATATTTCAAAGGGTGTACTAACAAAAATAAGGAAAAAATGATTCAATTTCCTTTGGGCGGCAAGAAAACAAACCAAATGTATCCCACTAGTTAAATGGACTACCTTAACTCTCCCCAAATCAGTGGGAGGATTAGGAATAAAGAATCCCAATATTTTATGTAAATCTTTGGCTTCAAAATTTCTATGGAGGTTGGAAGAGAACCCAAGATCGTTGTGGGGAAGAACAATGTTCTCTGAGTATCATCCACAGTCCTCAGTAGTATATTGGTTTTGACAACCAAGCAAAAAACACAAAAAATGTTCAATTGGTTAGAAAGAATTCGTTCAAGATTTTCCTCTAGTCGTCAATTGGGTGGCATGGAATATAGGTGGTGGAAGAAGAGCATGGGTAGAAGAAAATCCATGGGAAGGTTCTATAGTGGGGATTTATCCCCTACTATTTTCAAAATATCCTACCCTAGATCGTCCAGCACATGGGGTAGAGTTCAACAATGGAAACAAGAAACAAGAACAACAATAATAATATTTTTATATTTTTTCATTATATTTTACCAACTAACAAACATAAAACTATTCATACCTTTTTTTGTAATGTGGGCCACCATAGTCATTGAAGGAAATGGTGTCACGGCTCCATGGTTTGGTTCTCCAGTCTCTTCCATGAATGGTTGTCAAATGGGGAATGGATCCAAATGGGTACAAATATATCTTAACGTATATCGTGGAAATGGTATGGAGGAACAATGGCAAGTGGATGAAAAGTAATGATGGATGATGTGCCCAAAAGTGTGGCTAAAGGTCAAGGAATGTTTGTGATGAGACCTTCACAATGTATTTATAGGATGGTCCAAGGGTTTTTGACCCATGGTATTTCATTGTCCATGGTATTTATCTATGGTTTTTGACCCATCCTCATTTTTAGTGTTTTTTTTCCTTTTTTGGAGAGACATGGGATAAATCACAATAAATGCTCAACTTCCCTTCATTTATGGCGAAGGAATAATAATGCTTTATACAATATTTAGTTGATTTTTTTTGTGAAGGTCAAAATTGAGGAAATAATAGTGGGAATATGATGTATCATTACGGTTTATACCATGGAGACCTAGGTGAACATTTTTCGGTGATAACAGATTTCCCCCTGATGTGTGAGGGAAGGATCTCATCGTATGGTCGATAGACATCATAGCATCAAGGGGAAATGATGACAATGGTGGAGATACTAGAGAGGATCGCGGAGGAGTGGAGTGTCCTAATTTGATTTATAGTGGATTTTGGTTTGTATGTCTTCTAAAAAATGGATGAGGTACATATAATATCAGACATGTATATGACTGGTGCGGGAATACCCATGCTCGTAACAATGTCTAAAAAAATAAAAATGGTGATCAAGGCTCAAATAATGGGATTCGATCAATACATATTTAGAAGTGGTAGTACATCATGGTGGCCTCATTGGGAGGTTGGATACATAAACTGATCTGAAGAACTGATACATAGCAGCAATAGCATTCTCATGGAATGAAATATCATCACAATTGATGCTCCGTTGGATATGGAGGTGTACATAACTAGATGGAATCAATGACTGAGACTCATAATCTCTATGGTATGATATACATCATCCAGTACTAGAGATACATGGAAGCATGACAGTGAGGGGATTTCCAACACTGTTGCCAATGAAACCCAAAAATCACAAGGGACATGAGACTATATGTGTCCCAAAAATAGACTCACTAATGTGCTAGAGTCAAGTGACAATTGGGGTCTTGGACCACATAATGAAACTATCAATAACCTATACGAAAATTAATGGTGAAATAGTGTAGCTAAAGTCGAGCACATGAGACACAACCAACCCAAAAGGAGATAATGAATCCTTTCAAGTGGTCCAATGAACTCATCAACAAGGTGGATGAAACTAAGATACAAGGACCTCTGGGTCTATCCTCTGGAATAGATGTGTTGAAGTTGATAGAGAGAGACCTACAACTTAAAAAGGAAATGATGTTTCTTTGATAAAAGCACAAGGGGGATAGCCTAAGATGTGTAATAGTCAGGGGACTGAGACACTAAATGGGGAACAAGGGCATGGGAGTACGGGGGACTGAAACTTCCTTTCCTTAGAGTATGAGGATAGGGATGACTTGGAAGCAAATGAAATTGACTCATGGGAAAGGGATCATAGCTGTGAGAATGGGGAGATAACTGCAATGGGAAATACTTAGTGGAGTAGCTGGAATAGTGATATCTAGGGGATCCAAGGTAGAATCCTCACGGAGTGCTCTAAACAAAGGTGATCAATTGTGGGAAAGTTGTCATAATGTGAGATCATATGTGGTGGCGCTTAGAGACATCATTGTGGGCCTTCTTCATATTTGAAGTAGCACAAAGCAGGGATAGAATTATGCTCAATATGACACTATATCATGGAATTTTATTGATCCCGATACACTAAATGCTCGATGGTGTTTTCATTTTTATAGAGTCTGAAAATAGGAAGAAGACTCCAGTTTCATCTCTTTTTCATATGGTAGTATCCTAAGTATGAAAAAAAGATAAAATTGTACGAAGGAGATATCTCCCAACCTAAAGGGGAAGAGAGACTTATTTGTTGTAGGTAATCCAACTAGGCTGGAAAAGGTTAAACCTATATTGATTGAATGGTAATTCAAATAATTTTACGAGCATGAACGAAACCAAGTTCTCTCGGTAGTATTTTCTTAAGGAGAGGGATGGAAAAGAGATTAAAGACAACCCATAATGATAGTTTTTGTAAGTTATAGTACTAATTCCCGACAAAGAATAAAAGGATACAGAGGGAAATGTTCCTAGCTAGAAGGTGCTAGGGTGGTCCTTTTCTTTTAATAGTATACATAGTTCAAAAAAGGAGATAAATGAGGCCACATAAACTCCCTTTAAAATAATTTAACAAGCATGAAATGAAGCAATCATTCTCGACAATCTTTTGATTCTTTTAGGAGATAGAAAATATCTTAACCGAAACTCCACAATGGTCTTTCAACTAAGGAAGATATGTTCAATATACCAAAAGGGATGGTGATGGGAGCATGGCTGATATAAATAACAGTGGAACAATGGTTGGGCCTCCTTTTGAGATGATGGTTGGTAGTAAAATAAGGCCAAGTTTGCAGTATGGATGGAGTGGATGACCCGTGAACAAGCCAGTGCATGCATGGTGTCATTCACATGGTGGCACACAAATTGAGGTGACTCCAAAAAATTGCCCAAAAATTCAAAGGGAGAGTGTGAGACGAGGGTCTCATCAGAAGACAGAGGATGGAAAATTGAAACTAGTGGTGCAAACGACATAGAAAATGGATGTTGGATGACTTTATGGTGCACAGAAGAAAAACTAGACCAAATGGAGGCCTATAAATAGGGGGGCCATATGACATGTGTCATTTTCACTATGCAATGTTGAGTTGGAGTGGAGGGCCCTAGAATACAACTGTTGATTTCTTCCCACTGGATCGATGGTTTTTCGATCTCTGACTTGCAGGTAAGAGCTCTCACTGATCCTATCATTTTCAGTGGTGCATTTTTTTCCTCACTCTAGGGCCTTGGGCTACCCAAAGGTTTCTCTAGGTCGGGTAACACTTTTCAAGGGAAAAGGATTGACCCTAGTGACACTTATATGGAATGCAGGAATGACTCAGTTGTACCTATAGGGGAGACAGGCGTGACCCAGGTCACACCTATGTAGGTGATAAGCACAACCCAACCGCACCTACTCAACATTTTTGCATGACTTGGTTCACACAAAAATGGAAAATAGGTGCAATCTAGCCCAGAATGAGGATTTTTGAATGATTGGGTTATATATGAAATTTTTTCATCTTCATTATTCCTCAAGTTAGGTTGAGAGAGAGAGAAATCGATGATATTCGATTAGACGTGGAGGATGATGGAGAGGTATAAGAAACGGTCGCCCGGTGTGGGATGCTGAAGTTATTTCGGATCACCTTGATGCGTTCAACAAAACTGTTGCTAGAAAAGTTGGTGAGTTACTAGGACTGAGAATTTGATTGTTTCATCATCCATGATGAGCGTTTGGAGATAGAACTTCAAGATGTATACCTTCTAATTGGCCTTCCACTCTTTAATGTGATCAGCGACATCTCATTGAAGCTCCCCAGTGGGGTGTTAATGGATAAACTGTGGGTTAGGAATTACTATGCGTCACAATATGTGTAGGAGACATACATACCAGTGTCTGACATAGAGAGTATGGAGACTCTTGTAGTGACATCTATGGTGCTGTGCATATTGGGATCGACAGGACCGCACAAGATCTGAGGTGGTCAGCTCTTGATGGTAAAGCGAGTGTTGAGGGTAACCTACTATGGGTGGGCCCATATTTATTTGAATAAGTTTCAACGTGGGATGAAATGGTCCAGTTTAGTGGGAGGGGATTTATGTTTCCCATCATTATTTTGGTCATTTTTATTTAAGCGACATCCTACACTGCAACTACATCTGGTGGTGTGTGAGGTGGGACCACCAGAGCCTCGCATGAGGAGATGGTATGAGATGGTGATTAGAGAGGGAGGAGGATTATTGGGTCGATTCTTCACTCGAGATATTTTCACATGGTGGTGGAAACTTCCTGTCCCCGTATAGGACTATCCATATGCTGGCATGGATTATCAGGGAGACCCAGAGATACCTCAATCTACAGGGAAGGTCTAGGGACTTGCAGATATGTATACATGATAATTTTTTGGTTGCATTCATATATACCATGCGATCATAGTGGTATCTAAATCATGTGTGTTATAGATATTGATGACATACTATGTGCATGCGAAGACGTCGCACCACACCCTCATGTGGGGTACCAGTGATGTAGGGGCAGGGTTGAGGGTTTAGATGCACCTGCTCACGGGAATAGACAACGAAAAAGTATGACATTAGAATCACTGTAGCTGGACATACAGTGGTTACTAGAGGGACTCACTGATGATGGATGTCAGTACCTCGATGACGATTTCATCATCACGTGCTATAGGGCTTGTCTAGAGTGGATCTCTCTCATGAGGATGATTGTTGTTTCCACTAATTATGTTAGAAAGATGACACATGTTGACATTCTTATGAATGAGGAGAAATATGAGAAGGATGAGGACTCAAATTAGGACATAGATTTAGAGGACGATGAATCGTACTATCATCTTGTCATGCTACCCCTAATGCAATTGAGCATGGGGATTTTTGTATGATATGTATAATCAGTCAAGAAATCCTGTGGAGCTTCTGATTTTGTACTGAACATTATGATATGATCTCTCTCTCTCTCTCTCTCTCTCTCTCTCTCTCTATATATATATATATATATATATATATATATATATATATGCACATGGATGAAGGTTTTTATGAGTCTTTTTTATGATTATGATGATTCCTATATGATTTATATGACATATGTATGCATGACTATATGATGATGCATGATGTAGTTTATTTACTATATGCGATTATTCATCTGCCATTCTAGAACGTCATTGGCCATTTGGTATTCTATACTATAGAGACTTCTAGGAACATGCATGATTGAAATGGGTTCAAAATTTTTAACCAAGTTTCTATTGCGTAGGAACTTTCCAAAGAGGGAAGGATCGCTTACCCTGTAGTAGTTATTTAACTGTGATACAAGTAGTTGGGAGCCTAAGAAGATATCAAGGCGATGAACACCCAAATGAAGGGTGGTGATCAAGAGACTAGCGGCACTATTGTACTCAGCTTGGTTGTTGGTAGCAATACCAAAACACGTTCTATCGATATGGATCAAGTCATGTGACAAGGAGTAAATGATTCACGCAGCCGAAGAGACATTAGGAGACCATCTACTTGTGTCGTCAGTGAAAGAAACATATAAAGGAAAGGTAGGATCCATATGGAACACCTAAGGAAACAAACTATGAGGCTCGTGGAAAAAAATGATGTGCAAGAAGAAATAACAACTATGATATATGGGTCTGTATAGTGAGTGAATTTAGGCATATAAAATCTTGAGATAGACACCATTATGGGGATTCTTCAAGATGCGACCATCACAATCAACAAGGAGATATGCCTCATTGACGAGGCATTGATGGATGACATAAGCGCCATATGAAATGGATTCTAACTTCCCTTTTCCAGTCTTATAATGGGTTTGGTCATAAACGAGGATGAGGTCCCCCTCACTAAAGGTGTGTGTGTGGACATGGGAGTCATAACGGGAATTTTACCGGTTCTTCAGTACTTCAATCACTTGGAGAGTGATGTGATGGTCCTCGTTGGTTTGTTCAAGCATAAGTAGGAGTTGTCCTAATGGTGAAGTATCAGGTACAAGTTCGACGGAAATGTGGAGTGATGGAATATGGAATTCAATGGGAAGAACTGTCTCCAGACCATCGAATAAGTGAAATTAGGTAAAACCAGTGATGGTTTCAATAATCTCTTCATCATTGTGAAAATGGTGCAAGGATATATGAGGTGGAGCTTCCAGGATCAAGGATGGGAAAGTACTATTGGAAGTAGAGATCGTGTAAATGGTGTTGGTGTTTTTAGAGGAACAAAACTTGAGGGTGGATCCCCTTAAGGACGTGAATGTCAGACTCGGGGGAGTGTTGGTGGAGGTCACTAAGGAATGATCTGTACTCATGAAAGTTTAGGCAATGGTGGGAATAATAACCATATGAGCCACAAAATGCACATGGATGGTTGGTGGGGAGAAATTTGTTCTTAACCAGAGGGAGGTCTAAGACATTGACCATTGGGGCATCATCGGTCTCGAATATTGTGTTCATACGGCTGTAACAGATAGGAAAATAGGTTCAAATTTGGTTCACATGGCCTTGGACATCACATAACGCACACGTATGAGAAGGACGTGGTTCTTCCATCGCTTTGAGTGTATTTCCCCCAGTCTTCCTGAGAGGTCGAGGGGTAGTAGTAGAGACAGGAGGAGTCATTGGACTACCAGGAGGTGGGTTCAACGTCATCTCAATAGGTTGGATGGGATCTAGCACAACCTGTGGTGCCCAGGGAAGGATGGGGGATTCGAGGTACCATATGGGAATACAAAAATTGAAATCCAAAATGTTAAGAGTATCCATGCCTAGCTTGCTCACAATACTAGACGGTGGAAAAAGGAAGGGAATCGTGTGTAGAGGCAATGAACACCAATAATTCCCTGAGGACTATGGTTCAAGATGCAACTGAGGTTGCAAGGAGGTTGAAACATTACCTGATGTGATAGTGCAAAAATCCGATATGTCGGTTGGTGAAGGAGGAGGTGGTAAGGACAAAAATGTGTCAGTCAATGGAGTTTTGGAAAATAAAATCATGTCAACAACAGATAGGGAAGGTATGGAAATAGTTTCAATGGTAGTGTCAATAGTAAGGAGGACATTTTCTAGTTTGGTTGGTCCCTTAGGGTCATAATATGTGACTTGTTCGATGTTCACAATATTCCCATCATGAGGGAACATCAAGAATTGAAAGACGGTAGAGGCAATGACCTGCATTTCATACATATAATTGTGTCCTAGGAGGAGGTTTTAATCGAGTTGTGCATTGACAACCTCAATGTCAATCAACATTGTTTTCCATCTAACTTGACAAGGACGTTGATGAGAATTCCTTGTGGTTAAGCAGCTCAACCATTGTAGGTGTAAAGGGAAATGGTGGAAGGTTGAAGGGTTGGGGATCCATGTTTTTTCCAAACAAAAGTTGACATAACACATGTGGATGCTCCCTCATTCATGATGCATCGGTGAATGACAAAATTATGAATGGTGACCATAACTTGGAAGGTGATGGATGATGACATCCGAGGTTCTCCTTGATCCAAGTCGAAAGTGATCAACTGGTAATCAAAGGGATCGATTGCACCTAACAGGTATAACAAATAAACATATGGAGTGGTGGAGTTAGATGTCTGATGGAATATTGCTCAATACTGAGAAGAGGGGGTGAATCAGTATTGTTAATTTTTTACCTTTTAGCCACTTATTTAAAAGTTTAACCAAAACATGGAATAAAAAATATACACAAAACATGTAAGAACAAGAATACACAGAACACAATTTTAACGTGGAATCCCAATAGGGTAAACCACCAACTTGTTCTATACTTCAAAATTGTATTTGCAAGAGTTATTTGCAAGAAACCACTTATTGGAGACAACTATCTCCAAGTTTCGCAGGCACCATCGAAGGATGCACCCACACCCTGATTTATACCTACACCTACATACAAGGATACACCTATACCCTAATTTTTTAGCCACTATTGGAAGGAGGATAAGACCCCATTGTAGTCTTGTATCCTACTCTAGCACCACCCTACCACCCCAATATGTTATATTTATTTCTCCCTACATTCTCTATTTGGTCCACTAGTCTTTGTCTTATGCTATGGTTACATCAATCTCAATGACATCGACACATTTCTCACTCATCCTTCTTCGTATAAGTATCTTCATGTTTCCTATGAATGTTCCTCTTCATTCAGGAAACATACCCTTTCACATTCATACCTCTTCAAATATCCAATATTTTATCTTTTAATTGTAACTCTATTGATTACAGTTTTAATTAATTAATTAATTAATCAATAACATTCTTTAGATCATCTTCTGGCCTATGGGTATCTTTCAATTCGATTCTGCTCGTATGCTTCATCCTTTACTTGCAGGCATCCTCTTCCCCCAAAACACATGCTTCTTCCTTTTAGCTCCCTCACGCGAGCTAACCTTCAATCTACATGCAGTGAGCTTTTCTTATGCCATCTGCAAGCTTCCTCCTTTTTGATCAATGGATTCACTTCTTCATATGCATGCGAACTCCTTCTTAAACCCTATAGCTTCCTTAACGTAGGAGTCACTTTCTGTTCATGCCCACGGGCTTCTCCATCCACTCATGCTGCAGGATTCCTCTTATTTCATGCCTACAGGATTGTTCTAACCTATGAGCATACACTTTATGTGGGATACATTTTCCACAATGCAGGATTCCTTCATTTCTGGCCTGTGGGCTTCATCTTTCACAACACAAGCTTCCTTCATTTCTGGACTACGATAATCATCAGCCTTCACATGTTTTTCTCCAGTTTTCATCTTATCTTTCCATTCGCCTCCAGGAATTGTCCATCTATTTTCTTGTCTGGGAATCATGAAACAAACTCCATCTTTTGGACTCTTCCTCCCTTTGTCTAAGGTGGTGATCATCATCCCTCTCCTGCTCATATTTATTTGTGTCAAAGATTCTTAGCTCCACCATACACAACTTCAGCAAAATCAATATCAGGCTTGAACTCCGTCGTTGCAGCAAAGAGATGGAAAACCCTCTGCTTTAATGACTTGATGGTGAAGTTTCTTCCATTGAAATGGGATTAATAAGAATCAAGCGACCGACGAAGAAACCATTAGTTGTTGCAGTTTTGAAACAAGGAAGCATCTGTCGTTGCGACTCAAAATCCAAAACTCATCTGCTGTAGTGGTTCGGTATTGATCAAGCATCCGTCGAAGTGTATTGGGTTTGAACACTCATCCACCATATTGGCTTAGTACTCAAACACCCATCTGATGTTGTGGCTCTGAACTTGACAACTCATCCACTACTTGAAAAACTTTCGTCGTATCGGATAAGTCTTGAACACCCATCCGATGTTGTGGCTCCAAACTTGTCAAGTCATCGGCTAGAAATGTTCACCATACTCATTCGTTGTATCGGCTCAGTATTGATTACCCATCTCATGTTGCAGCTCAAAACATAGAATGTTATCCATCATATGGGCTCATAAGTCCAAAACCATCTTCCATATCGACTCTCAAGTCAAGAACAATCCATCGAAGAAACCTCTGCCGTAGCGGCTCATCTTTGAATAACCATCCATTTTAGCAGCTCATAGTTGAACAACCATCTTCCATAGCATCTCATACTAAAAAATCACCCGCCGTTGTGCCTCATACTTGACAAGTCATCCGTTGTTGCAGCTCAGTATTGAACACTCATTCGCCTACAAACGTCCATCGTAGTGGCTTGAATTTGAACACCTATCCACCTTGGCATCTCTGAACTTGTCACATCACCTGCTCACATCTTTGTCTATCCGAAACTGATTTTTCCTCAACTTGGCATATATTCCTTTTACACATGCAAACATCACGGAGGAAAATTGACTCCATGGATGGATAGCCACTTCAACATAGAACATCCCCATGTCTTATTTTGAACTTTTTGATACACACGCATTATCTGAAGATCATTTGAAAATAGGCATCTAAACTGCTTAATTCAACACTAAGAGAAAATTGTCTTTTACTTTGTAAAAACAATTTTTATTCTACTTTGGAAAATTGGTTTCTCCCTGATGTCATCGCCATAAGGAAATCTACAATCATGCCGAGATATCCATTTCAACAATGAACAATACCATATCAAAAGATAAATCTGTTGACACACACACAACCTTTAGTGGGCATCTTTCTGAGGCTTCTTAGCCATTTTTACGTCCACTGGCGCAAAACCCTGTTTTGGAAGACCTATATCATTCTCCTCAAAATGTTTTAAAGCTAGCTAAAACCATGAATGGGTAGCCAAACCAACTAGCTATAGGATGGTACCATGGTGCAGGCATTCTCTTCCGGTTGCTCGGACTAATTTTGACTAATTATTCCACACTTAGTCAATTTCTTCTTTTTCAGCATTTTACCATATTTCTTCATAGTGATGTCATAATACAACAATGGCTTCAAATTCTTGCCACATCAACATTATATCCTCCATATCATCATTCATACCATGTCATGACTACTTTTGACTTCTTTTGACTTTTACTGAGTTTTCCTTGCCATCATGTCTTGGTTAGTCCTTTGTCATCATTGAACTCTTCTTGACATCAATGACAACTCTTGCCAACCTATATTTCCATATTTTTAATATGTCTCTCATTTTTCATTATGAACATTTAATTGCCATTAGGATAAGTCAACATCCAAGAGTATTATGACATGCATCATCATCGTGGGCATCGACGTTGTCATCATCATCATCATCAATGCTATAGGGTACATCAAATTCATCTTGATCATCATCCATATTATCATAATAATCGTTAGCATTAAGTAGATCATCAAGAAAATCATCATCATCATTGTCATTATGGTCACTCATATGCCTTTAGTGTTCTTAATCACCCATTTCCATTATGATTCATGTCATGTAATTGTTAAGGTCATTTATATGTCGTTAGAGTCATTTCGATGATAATAGGGTCGTTTAGATGTCGTTACAGACATATAGGTTCCATTAGAAAAAAATAGGATCTAAAAGTGCTACCATATGCATAATCATCATTGACATCCACATCGTCATCATCATCATACAATAAATCAACATGATTGTCGTCATCGTAGTCATCATCAATATAATTGCGATAATACTGAGCAAGGAACCCTACTACCCCACAAGAATGGATAAAATAGCCTTATACTTATCAAATCATATCCATATGCTCCATCATAATTATCGTAATGCATCATTGTCATGTTGTTAGGGCCAATCAGATGACATTATGGTCTATCAAATGTTTTTGGAGACACTCAAATTTCATTAGAGCAATTTAGGTGACATTAACGTATTTTAGCCCTCATTAGCATTAATCAAGATCCAAAACTTCCATGATTACGATCATTTAGGTTCCATTACGATAAATCAAGATCCAAAAGTACTATTACATGAATCGTGATCATTGACATTGATATATCTGACATTAAGTCGAACGTTTTCCGAATGCAATTCCGAGATCTAAACCTACTGCAATTCCTAGCGTGGTTCCTTTTGAAATTTCTAACATTATTCCAGGCGATATACCTAGTTCTATACCTGGCGCTATGTTGGATGTTTTCTATATGCAATTCCTGACTCTCTACTTGGTGCTATGTTGGATGTTCTTCCTGTTGAAATTCATGGTGCAATTCATGTTGCTAACCCTGGATCAAGATATGGTGCTATGCTACTCCGAACATTTTTTTTGAGGCTATTCTCGATGTTATATGGTATGCCTTTTTGGACACTAAATGGGGTTTTAAGTGGGATGCTAATTGGGACGATAATTGTGATGCTAATTGGGACGATAATTGAGACATTAATTGGTATGTTAATCATCGTCCAAAATAGGCCAAACTTTTGAAAAATGGACGCTAATTGGGATGCTAATTGTTACACTAATTGAGATTCTAATTAGGACGCTAATTGGGATGCTAATTGAGATGCTAATTGAGAAGTTAATTGGGATTATAATTATCGTCGAAAATAGGGCCATATTTTAAAAAGAGAAGAAAATAACGCCATTAAAAGAGCCATCCCATGGAAAAGCATCTACTTTGTCTAAAAATGATGAAAAATACACTAAAAGTGATAGTGGACCCTTAAAAAGAAGCTAACACAGACACTAATCACACAGTTTTGTTGTAGTGTGTTTAAGTTATGAATATACCCTAGCCCAACAAGGACCATGAAGATGGGGATTTGATCTCGTTCTCGAATGTAGGGACTTTAGAGGAGTGTTTTCTAAATTAACACCTCTAATTGTTGTCGAAAATGTTCAACATAGGTTAGAAAACACAACATAGTATAGCAAGAGAAGGTCCACATTGCTCAATGGAAGTTAAAACAATTCCATTTGGTTAAAATTTAATATGAACAACGTGGGGATTAAAAAAATTGTCGACTTGTGAATGTATAATGAGTATGCACAATTTGGGGCTCCAAAACGTCCACTTGATTAGAATTGAATGTACATGCATGGTCATTTAACTTTGTGATAGGGTTATGCAAGATGGGTATTTAATAAATTTGGATTTATGTTTGACACAATCCTTAGAAACCCAAATCAAAATTGAGTCGACGAAAATGCATTTATATTCCTCTTTCTATATATATAGTTACAATATAGCACTTCCATGAACTATCTCAACTCGTTCGAAAGACAGCCAAATGTTTGTGCGTGTTGTGGAGGCGCTCTCTAAAATCTTGCGAGCAGAAGCCTATAAACATGGCATGTGCAGCGTGCCAATTTTAGAGGAGAAAGTGTTCTCAAAGCTGTATATTCGCGCCTTATTTTAGCGGCAAGGAAACGGGGAGCGAGCAATTTCGTGCAATACACAGTGTTTTCGGAACCAGCCGCTTCGCAAAGTTGTTGTTGGAGGTGCCGAATGACCAACGACATGTTGCTGCCTCCACCATATTATTTGAGGCAGAGAGTCGGCTCCGATATCCCATTCATGGCTGTTATACAAATATTTATGCTTTACGGGAAGAGTTTTATGTCCTGCCACTCTCCAGTTTATGGTTTTGTTTTTAACTCGAGTAACTTATGAAACATGCATTGTCTCCCGTTTAGCGTCTTTTTCTTTTAACTGTCATTCTCCAGTTTAGTTTTGGTTTTAACTCCAGGAAAATGTATGTGAATCGTCATGTTCCAGTATGGATTTCAATTTTGATGTTTGTGGTAATTGCGCGAGAGATCTGAACAGATATTTTGCATGGCAGATTAAGAATTTGAATGAGGAACTTGCAGCTTCCTATGGTGAGCTCGCGGCCTGTGGCGCCCTGAATGGGGTTACAATAAATCGTGGTCAGTATGTAAATAATGATATTCCTGAATATGTAAATCGCAAGCAACACGAAATACTCGATATCAGCAGCCCAATTACTCCTTACGAACTCAATTCTCTTCTTCCTTTGGACGAGCAACAATCGATCCCATCCCAAAATTGTGCAGTTCATAATGACCATGCAGAAGCCGCGATGATAGACGAGGAGTCAAACTATTCAGCCGTGTGGTTGTCCGGTCAGCACAGAATGAGTAGAGACATGACTAACCTGAATACAACTTCAGGCCAACAGAACTTGCCAAGTCAGCACAGTATGAGCAACGACATGAGTAGATTAAACTATTCCGCCGGGTTGTTGCAGGGTCAGCACAGAATGAGCAGAGACATGAGTAACCTA